>PVHT021183560.1:1671260-1723417 GCA_004024745.2 Catagonus wagneri | reverse complement strand
AAATAAATAAATAAAAGGCTGATACCTGAACCACTCTCTGCATCGATGTGCAGCCATGCTTGGCCCCATGCACTTGAACCGTCACCTTACACGCACAACCAAGCACCGTCTCCAACCGTCTCCAGGCCAACCGGGTCACTGCCCCGGGCCACACAGACACCCTGCCCCCCTGCCCACGCCGTCCGGATGCCCTCTTCAAATCGGACTGGAAAAGGCCAGACAGAACACGCCAGCTGACCAGCTGGCCATTTTCAAGACTAGGGACCCGGGAAGCATGCTCACTCCTTGTGTTCTAAAGTCTAATTTCATCTTCAGCAAGCGAAAGGATTTTTTTTTCAATATAATAAAAAAAAGTTATATGACTTTAATTAAATGCACTTATTAAAAGGGTGAAATATTTGGAGAGGCTGTTTTTGTGCTGGAGGCACATTTTCCAGCGCGCTGTAGAGCGTCTGCATCCGTCCGCTCTAGGCAATTTTTAATACACAAATAAATCCGCACCTGACGTGCTGACAGATTATTATGCAGTGTGGCAGCCAACAAAAGTAAACACAGGGGCAAGTTTTAACCTCTTGCAGTCCCGGAGCTTTCCCTGCTGGGCCCGGCTCAGGTGTACAGGGCTGCTGGCAAAGCCTTTCCTGCCAGGGAGCCACCTTCCTGTCCTGTCCCTGGAAACAGGGGGCTCCTCTCCCATCAGGCTGCCTGGAGCAAGGCAGAAGCCAAGGGACAGGGGACACGGCCGAGAGGAAGGTCAGCAATACGTGGTGCCCCTCAAGCACCCTCCCATCCTGTTTATCCCACGGCCGTGAGATCCGCCAGCTTCTGCACAGCGGGCTGGTCAGCAAGCTGCCAGGACAAGCCACGTCTCCTTCCAGCCGGCAGACCTGGCGCTGCAGATGGCGAACCCGGCTGGGTGTTTCTCCCAGCTCTGCCCAAAGTGCAAGCGTCCGGACGGTTATTAGAGAGCTGAAGGGGCATCGGGCAGTTTCCACACACGGGACCTTAAACGATGGAGGCGCAGACCAGCACAGAACTAAGGCCTCTACTGACGCTCAACCACAGAACCGCCCCTCTCCTGTCCCTCTGGTTAGATGGGGCTTCGCAGAGGGACCCTCCCGGAAAGGCACCCTTTGCAGCAATCAGAAGTTTCAGTGGCACTTGCCTGGCATGGCTCAATGGGTACATTCATCGTGCAGCCCGTCTCTGAGCTGCTTTGCTCTGACCAAAGCACCAAGTTCCTTGTCGGTATAATGGATCTTCAGCTGGGGGAGGGGGGAGGAGGCAAGAAAGGAAGACTCTTAGGGGAAAGGGGTGGGGTTCTCCCAGTGGGTCATTCCACCCACCTATTACCCTAGTGCCTGTGGCAGAGAGCACAGCATGCATTCTGCATCTGTAAACAACAATAACAACAAGAGCCATTGTTATGGTCATTTACTGGCTGTTCACTACAAATCATTCACAGTGCTAAGTGCTTTAACACATTATCTCCAGATACATTTTATCTCCAACCTCTTCAGGGTACAACTCATTAACCCATTCGTTTTGACTACCAATTTAACAGCTCTTCATATGCTTCACCAGCAAGCTTCTTATTCTCAGTGTACAGCTCAGGAAATTGATGCTTAGTAAGTTTAGGTGACTTTGCCCAAGAACGTCATAGCAAAAACACACGAGTACAGAGAAGCAATCACACGGACCTGTAACAACACCCCGCAGACATATTTCAAATTGTGACTCCGGAAGAAGTAGTCCTTTTTTTTTTTTTCCCTCTGTGGAGAAGATTGAGGATACACAAACTGACTTTTAAAACCAGAAGAAAATGTGGGCACAATGAGATGTCATCAAATAAACAAAGAAAATTCCTGCAGTGGGTGGAAGGCTGAACCAGGTGCCCTTCAAGTATCTTGCCAACGCGGAGCTTTGCAGAGCTGACTGTTCTGACTCTGGGACCCGCCCCAGCCCTAGGATCTGGTTCAAGATTCCTAGTTAGTATCTTCATTTCCATCCTGCCTCTTCAAGGCAACTTGGATTGAGTGCCCCCTTCCATGCCACCTGGGAACTTTGGGGTCGTGACAAGAAAGAAAAGCTTTCTCCTGTGAGCACGCTTTTCCTCTGGTCCAGCAAGATTCACATCATCACACTGAAAGCTCTCGCCACCGGCAGCGAAGAGATCCAGGGGGCCATTATCCAGCAGGCCAGCTTGCCTCTAGACACTTGTCAATCTCAGTTTGGGGAATGCCCCAGGAGCCTAACACCCGCTACTGAAGCTGAAAATGCCTCGTCCTTCTTTCCCCAGCCTCCCTTACATGTAGAGCAAGACCAAGAGGCTGAGGTTCCCCTAATCAGTCCCACTCACGCCTGACTTTGAATCTGAGGTAGTAACACAAAGCAGCACAAATCCTGAGAAATCCACCCCAGAGAGGATGGGTAATGGCAGTGGCGGGAGTGATGGTCGTTTCGGAGAGGCAGTGGTTCTGCTGCAGCCTCCTGACCCAGCATCAGCATCAGCGGGCCAGGCTGTGATGACATGCCCGGTGGCTAGAAGCAATGTCATCAAACCACCTCGGCAGCGCCTGCGACATGTTCCTGGACGCAGAGCCTCCAAACCTAGCTTGCCCGTCCATATGGAGATGCTGAGCTAATGCACTCTGCTTCTTCTTTTTGCCCATTTTTTTTTTTTTTTTTTTTACGGCCACACCTGCGACATATGGAAGTTCCCAGGCTAGGGGTCGAAATGGAGCTACAGCTGCCAGCCTACACCACAGCCACAGCAACGTGGGATCAGAGCTGCATCTGCGACCCACACCACAGCTCACGGCAACACTGTATCCTTAACCCACTGAGTAAGGCCAGGGATCGAGCCCTGATCCTCATGGATTCTAGAGATGTTTGTTACTGCTGAGCCACACCAGGAACTCCTCAATCTGCTCCTAATAAATCTTTTTTCAACTTAGCCAGGGGTGATTTCTGTTGCTTGCAGACAAGAACTCTGATGGCTATAGGATTCTGTACAAAAATCCTGGCAACGGGGTACTTGGAAATTATAATTCTGCATCTCTTAGGTTGTGTTTTTTGCCTTTACGAATTTTAACTTTGTGTTGCAATCACATATACAACAGAAAAAAAGGCACATTTCATGAGAGTACAACTCATTGAAATTTCACAATAAACATACCCATGTAACCACTACTTCACATCAAGAAACAGGGTCATTATTAGCATGACTCCCCAAAGTCCTCTTGTCATCACCATCAACCAAGGACAACGGCTATCTTGACTTCTAACACCATAGATTAGCACTGCCTGTTTTTGTAAATTCTGTGATGCAGTGCCTCATCTTTTCTCTGCTCTGTGCATTACCTCTGTTTTATCTTTCATGCAACATTATGCTTTGAAGATTCATCTGTACTGTTTGCAGGTGTTGCTCATTCATTTTGAGAGCTGTATAGTATTCCAGTGAATGAATATACCACAGTTGATTTATTTATTCCATCGCTGCTAAGCATTTGAGTGCTTTCTAATTTGGGGCTGTTTCAAAAAGGCCTGCTGTGAACATTCTAGTACACATCTTTTAGTGAAATGTGAACAGATTTGTGTTGGGTAGTGAGCCATGTTCATCAATACATTCAACTTTGAATGTACATATATACGTTCAATTTTAGCACAAGCTGCTCAACAGTTTTCCAAAATGGTCACAACCATTAGCATGATTTTTAATCGAATTCCCAGAATACAAGACAACGGGGAAAAACGAGAAAAGTAAGGAGAACTACATAAGCAAAAATTCATATGGGGACATTTTCCCGTTCTTAAATGATTCTATGGCAGATGTATTAAGAAGCCCTGGTATTTGGCACTTTCCCACTGGCTTGACCTGGGCTAAATGATTGCTGACAGGTCACCATGAAAGTCAAGGGCACAGCTGCAACTAGACTTCTGAACTCTTGGCCTTATGACCCAGCAGCAGAGACTCACACATTCTTGCAGGCACCTCTGGCCCCAGGGAACCAGCAGACAAGTCTCCACACCTTACACAGCATCACCACTTTGCCCAGCATGTGAGGAGAAGGCTGGTGTTTGGATTGGAACCCCAGGCCTGAACACCTACGGGGCCAGCAGGAACTTAAATCTGGCCAAGAGGGCTGGCCATGATTGGGATCGGGTCCGGAGTGGTGGGGATTCGAATACACTGAGAATGAATGTCCAGTCTTAAGCAGACATTTATTATTCAACTCACTGATTTTTGCCACATGGGAAAGAAGAGCCCACTGGTGCCAGATTTTCTGACTTTTCAAGAGACACTGGAAAACTGGATTTCTAAATGAGATATGGCAAGTGGTAAAATGGGCAACTACATTTAAGAAACCCATTAAAAAATGAAATCATGCCATTTGCAGCAACATGGAGGGACCTAGAGGTTATCATACGAAGCAAAGTAAGTCAGAGAAAGACAAATACCATATATCCCTTATATGTGGAATCTAGAATATGATACAAATGAACTTACCTATGAAACAGAAACAGACTCAGAGACATAGAAAACAAATTTATGGTTACCAAGGGTAGGGGAGGGATAAATTAGGAATTGGGGATCAACAATACACTACTGTATATAAAATAGATAAACAACAAGGACCTACTGTATAGCATAGGGAACTATATTCAAAATTTTATAATAAATATAATGGAAAGGCATCTGAAAAAGAATAGAAATGTACATATATCTGCATATATATACATATGTATGTATATTCTTTTTCAGATGCTTTCGTGTGCATAGCAAAATGATTATCATATATGCACATATACATAGATATATAACATGGATAACAATCATTTTGCTAGACACATGAAACATTGTAAATCAATTACATGTCAATTAAAAAATAAATTAATACAAACAAAAACACTGAACACCGTCAGCTCAATAAAACAACCTATGGATCAGATCTGGTCCATGAACCACTGGGGGTCATCTCCGATTCAGATGGACTGGGCCCTACCCCTTCACAAAAAAAGGCTTTTTGTGGCCGCACAGAGCAGATCTAAATGAAAAGAACTGACCATGAGCTGCAGCGAGCATAGACAGGAACCAAATTCTTGTCTTCGGCTCCCTCTTTCAGAGGGAGGACCCCTTTTTGTTACCCTGATAAAGTCAACATTAAACTTCAAACCCTAAATGTCATGGAGACCTCGGCTCAGTCCCCTCACACTTGAAGGTCAAGAGCTCTTTCTGGTCGCTCCTCTCCATCCAGCGGTGATGTGTCAGGTCATTATCCGGGGGTCGCTGCCTCAGCCCCCAGCCCTCATTTCACTTGGCAGAATCCATTTGAGGTGATGCCACCAGGTGAAGTGAGGCTCGACTTAAAAAAAAAATGTATCCACAAATGAAGTCACCGTTAAGAAGACGCTCTCACGTCTGACCTCCTTTCCAATCAGCCCCGTCTCCTCAAGTGAATTTTCAATACCGCACCTCCCCAACCCGGCTGCAATCGCCTTTAGGAAAGCAGGCCACTTAACTTTTTTTTTTCAAGTTCAGCTATTTGGCATAACTACCATCTGCCTCTCCCTCAATCCCTCTCTCCGATGGTCCTCAGAAAACACATATTGCACATACCCACGCGCACATGCACATCCCTATGCAGCAATTCCAAGAGGGAACAGGTGGGAACAACATAGCAAAAAATACGGACAGAAACAGATTTGCACGTAGTTTCTCCCGGCCTCACCACCCACTCTCTAGCTCCTAGTTAGGCCAGGCTACACAGTGGACACTCAATAAATAGCCGCCGAGTGTCCTTCAGGTCCCAAGGCGAGCTTGCAAAGTCGCACATGCACAATTAGTAAAGGAGCCAATGGCCGCGTGGGGATGACACAAGTGCTTACCGAGGAGGTGCAATCTCGCCACACTCCGTGGGCAGGTTGAAACAGGTATGTCCCCCAACCCCACCCCCAGACAAGGAAAGAGAGACACAAAGGGCCGCTGAAGCCACATGGGCAAAGAACAGCCAGGGAGGTGAGAAAACGCCTGTTCCAGATCATAAGCCCACTGCCAGTGTCATCCAGTGACCACAACGATCATTCAGTCAATCAATAAACCAATAAACGTTAGCTGTGCACCAGACACTATCCATCATGAACGAATGCGATTCTGGCAACAACTCTATAAGGCTCGACTGGGTAGTCCTGGGAGGATAAACAGCCTGCCCGAGGACATCGTCAGGACAGTCTCAGAGGTTCTCAAGTGGGAGACTAGGGGAGCTGGGACACGGGGCATCTGCGGTTGTCACAGATACGATGCCTGGGTGTCCACCTTGCTGAGTATCTTCACCACGCGGGGCTTCCCTACTTCAAGGCCAGCGGCTCCCCAGGCGAGAAACACTGGTTGTTTTTAGCAAAGGCAGAGTCGGTTGCTGAACTGGGACAAGTCAGCCTCCGGAGGCCTTGGTCTTGCTCCTTCCCCTCAGCGATTTCACAGATGTCCTGAACGCACCTGACCGCTCCTGGTGGAAGGACTGACTGCGCTTTGGGCACCAGAGGAGAGGAACGTCAGCATGGAGAGAGCAGACCCTGATCGAGAACAAAAGGGGCATCTCTTCGACAGAGAAAAGATACTTAAGAATTAACCCCCATAGGGGACATGGCTCTGAATTCAGGGCGATGAGAAAGTGCTTCGTGTTTTTTTGTTATTTTTTTTTTTTTTTCAAAAAGGGAGAGAGGGGCATTGCTTCAAAGGCTGCCATGTCATAGAAGAGAATTAATAGAATAAAGCAGGCTGTGAGTAGCCCCCCAGATAACTAGTAAAGATGACACTAGAGGTGTTCAGTAGTTAACGAACCCGACTAGCAACCATGAGCACGCAGGTTCGATCCCTGGCCTCGCTAAGTGGGTTAAGGATCCAGCGTTGCTGTGAGCTGTGGTGTATGTTGCAGACACGGGTCAGATCCTGCATTGCTATGGCTGTGGCATAGGCAGGTGGCTACAGCTCTGATTCGACCCCTAGCCTGGGAACCTCTATATGCCACAGGCGCGGTCCTAAAAAGAAAAAAGACAAAAAAAAAGAAAAAGAAAAGAAAAAGATGACACTAGCAAAGATGTCAAAGAGCTGAGTGCTATGGGAGAGAGAAGGCTTCATAAGAAAGTTAAGACTCGGAGTTCCATCGTGGCTCAGTGGTTAATGAATCCAACTAGGAACCATGAGGTTGTGGGTTCAATCCCTGGCCTCACTCAGTGGGTTAAGGATCCGGCGTTGCCGTGAGCTGTGGTGTAGGTTGCAGACGTGGCTCGGATCCCGCGTGGCTGTGGCTGTGGCAAAGGCTGGCAGCCACAGCTCCTATTAGACCCCTAGCCTGGGAACCTCCATATGCCGGGGGTGCAGCCCTAGATAAGGCAAATAAATAAATAAATAAATAAATGGAAAGAAAATTAAGACTCACAAGGGGCTTCAAAAGTTGGGACTGATTCTAGAGTTCCCTGGTGGCTCAGAATTGTCACTGCCATATCGAAGGTTCAATCCCTGGCTTTGGGAACTTCCGCATACCATGGGCACAAAAAAAAAAAAAAATTGGGGTCTGATTCCAATCAGCTGGAGAGCAGGAGAGAAGCAAATCCAGCGTACAGAGGAAATGATCAGCCTTGGAGTTCAGGGGCACTGGAAAGACCAACGTAGATGAATCACAGGTTCTGTGTCAGAGCCCAAAGGCATAAGACTTAAAAGGACAGAGGAAGGATGCCACTGATATCCAAGGAATTCCGTCCATCTCGCCTGTCCTGCGGGACCTAGGAATCCATCACGGGTTGTGCACGGAAGCAATGAAAGTGGTCCTTTCAGGAGCAGACAGGCATGGGTAGGGGCGAGGGGGTCAGTCAGAAGTTCCCTCAATAAACCTGGCATAAGGAAGCTCCTCCATGAGGTGGTAGCAACAGAAATAGCCACCGAGCCCTGCCAATTTCTTCTCAATACCCTTTTTTGTGTTCAGTTGGATAGGAGGCCATGTCAGGGACCCAACCGAAGGGGAAGGGTTGAATCTCACTTCATATTTTAGAGTCTGATAGCCAGCAAAAAAAAAAAAAAAAGATAGCAGTGAGGATTCTAAAAACGTTGAGACGGAATACGGAAGGACTGGGAAATGCCAGTGGGAGAGTCAGAGCTGTGGTTTACAAACAGTCTTGTCTTTCTCAGGTACAAAATGAGACCGCTCCCATCAGCCAGCTTTAGGGACCAGCAGCTCCAGTTCCCTGTGCTGATATCAGGTCGGCGACTTCCACTGAACACCCCCCTGACACCTTATCACTTAGTCCCTTGCACTTGAATTTAGGCTGATCCCGTGACTTGCTTTAACCAACAGAATGTGATGCTGTGATAGTTCTAAGCCTAAGTCTTAAGGAGATCTGGTAGCTGAGTAGGCAGTCATGCTACCCTATTGGAGGGACCATGTAGAGAGACCATGTGCAGAAAAAGAAGCCCTGAGACAATCAGGAAAAACAGAGAGAAGCCAGGTGTCCCAGTGACCCAGCTGAGCCCAGCCCCCAGCCACCTCTCCAACTCAAGGAAACCTTCTAAGCAACTACCACCCAGACCAACAGAAGAATTGCCCAGCCAAGCCCAGTCCAGATTCCGGAATCATGAACAATAAAACAGTGGCTGTTTTAAGCCATTAAGTTTTAGGTTGTTTGTTACATAGCAGTAGCTAACTGATACACCTCTATGAGCCATCAGCTGTGCCAGAGTGCCCTGCTGGTGTGTAAAACTCTGTGCACACCCATCCTCAGTGACGAGAAGTATGACCATAAACAGCAGCAAACACAGAATCACTGCCACTTAGGGGTGATTCTTAACCTACTGGTACCCAGGCGTAGCAAAGAGTTGGCACCTAGATAAACATCTGCAAAATGGGTGCAGAGCAATCACTTTGATTTTAAAAGACTCTAAAGAAGCCTGTCCAGAGCTTATTTATTCCTGCAAATCATCCCAGGAACTCATAACCTTCAATCTCAGGAAATGTTCTCATCAATCGGACCATAATCCCCAAGGCTCCTAGGAGCCCATTTTCTCTTGCCCAGAATGGACGTGTATAAAAGAAGGACACTACATCCGCGTTCACCAACACAGTCCCTTCCTCGGCTCCGTATGGCTCTCCTTTCATCAAGAAAGAAAGGCATCTGACTTCTGCACATTTGATTTCTTTTTTGAACCCTTTCTGGAGAGGAGCTGTTTCTGTTTAACAAGGACCTCCCAGGGACGGTGGTAAAATGCAGACTCTGATGCAGCAGGTCTGGGGTGGGGCCTGAGAGTCTGCATTTCTAGCGCGTCTCAAATGACATTGGTGCAGCGAATCCGGGGACCACACTGCATGGCTCTCTTATTTTATAGATAAGGAGACTGAAGGGCAGAGAAAAGGTTCTGCTGCTAATTTCAGGCCCCAGACCAGACTGCGCCTTCCCCGCGCTGGTATTAGGCTTAAACCAGTGTGGGACATAGGGACCAGCCTCCCTCGGCTACAGAAAGCCAGTTCTAGAGCCGCCGATCCTCTGCCACCCAAGAAAAGGCCGGCAGTGCTGGAATCTCGACTGAGGAGCTTATAAAAATGCAGATTCCCAGGCTTTCCTGCTGGAGACTACTCAATAGATCTTGCTGAGGCTCTGGAAACTACAGCCTTTTTAAAGAGCTTCATGGGGAGTTCCTGTCATGGCTCAGCAGTTAACAAACCCGACTAGCATCCATGAGGAGGCGGGTTTGACCCCTAGTCTCGCTCAGTGGGTTAAGGATCCTGCAGTGCCGTGAGCTGTGGTGTAGGTCGCAGACGCAGCTCAGATCCCATTTGAAAGATTCACCTGGACCACCTGGGAGACAGCGATCCCAACAAAGCAAGACTCAAAAAATATTAGCTGTCCAATATTTAGTAAGGGCTTTCTACATTGCAGGTACTAGTCTGATTTTATTTCCATAGTAAATGATTTAAACTTCACCACAGGGAGGCGGAGGAAGTGGGATGGACGGGGAGTTTGGGGTTGGTAGATGCAAACTATGACATTTAGATGAGATAAGCAATGAGGTCCTACTGTACAGCATGGAGAATTCTATCCAGTCTCTATGCCATACACCATGATGGATGATATTATGAGAAAAAGAATATATATATGACTGGGTCACTCTGCTGTAGAGCAGAAATTGACACAATACTGTAAGTCAGCTATAAGAAATAAAGTTTCAAAAATAAACACCACAATCCTATCTGGCGGGTACTGTCACTCTTCCCATTTTACAGAGGACAGAACTGAGGCACAGAGCAGCCTTGCAACATAGCAAAAGTCACACCCCTAGTGAGTGGCTGAGCCAGGATCAGAACCCAGGTATTCAGCCTGAGTCCACACTGCAACCACTGTGCTCCGTGCCTCTTAGCTACAATAAAGCTAAGCTCCTTGCGAGATCTCCTCGGTAAACTCTGACCCACCAGAGAAGTGTTTCTCCAAGCAGAAGCCACACATCGCTAGTACGAAGGAATTTCCATACGTGGCTCTCGGGGGGGGCGGGGCATGGATGATAGATGATCGAAGTCGAACTTGGGACACACTGAGTTAATGCGAATTAATCAGACGTCCTCCTGCAGCGCTGCTCCGAGGCCTCCCCAGCAAATATAAGCATACAAATTTCCAAGGCGGGGAGTGAGGGTGGGATATGCATTTTGCAACTTTCTCCAAAGAATCCTTTGGTCCAAGGGTGGGAAGACAGACAGAAGAGCATCTCTTAGTGGGACGAAGAGGCCAGAAAGCTCCCTTTGGGAACCACGGGGCCCAGGGCAGCAGTTTCTCAACTTTTAAGATACACACGAACCACCTGGGGGTCTTGCTAAGACGCGGGCTCCCAGGAGAGCTGGGCGGGGCCCGAAAGTCCACATTTCTAGCTCCCAAATGATGCTGACACTGCATCACACTTGGCGTGGCGAAGCCCTGGAACGCGGCGCTGGCCAGCTCGGCTCTGTTTTACCTCCCCAGACAAGCCTTATTCCAGCTCAACATCCCCAAGAGAACAGCCCTTCTACAGATTTCCAGGGGCTCCGGCCACGAGCTTACCTCCCCAAACCTGGAACTGGTCCACACATTGCAAGTTTCATCACGGGCCCTCCCTCAAGGGCTCCAGACCCTTCTAGAACAGCACCTCTCCCAGGGTCTGTACCCCGGCCCCCCTCTCTGTCTTTTTCACACCCGGCGCCCCCGGCCTGGCCCCCAAAAGCCCTCGTTCTGAAGGCGAAGTCCACCCAGCGGGCAGCCTCACCCCAAGGTCGCTGGGGCCCGTGGGCGGGGAAGGCGGAGGGGGTGAACGGAGGATAAGCCGAGAGCGAGGAGGCCCCGTGAGGTCTTGTGACCGACGGGGCCTCCTGGTGCCGCCGAGGTGGCAGTGCCAACGCGCGGTGCTGAAATCCTTGGCCGGGCTCCGGAGCAAACACCCAATCTAAACAGGCCCTGGTGTGTCTCCGAACAGACTGTGTAAATAACTGGGGGTGGGGGGGGGAACCAACTGGCCACAGATCCTGCTTTCAAACACGTTGAAACAAAATAATGCCTCTCTCTTGCTCACTCCAGCCCTCCCCGCTTGCTTTTTTTTTTTTTTTTTTAATTTCCACTGGAGCCGAGGTCTCAGTGGAGCCTGGCCGGCGGCCTGTTAGAGCCTGCAGCCTACCTGTCTTGCCTAGGAATGAAGCCTGCAGGAGTTACCTGATATGCTCACGCTGCAGGCCCGGGAACTCCAGCTACCGCCTTCTTTCCGAGGCCAGGAAACAGAAAAAGCTGTTCCCGGAGCTGCGCTGACAGGGGACCCGGGGGGTCGGGGTGGGGGGAAGGAGATGGAGGGAGCAAGATGCAGGCCATATGGGACACTGCCCAGTGCAGTCCAAGGAACCTGGCTTTTCCCAGGGAGGCCCAGGCCCCTGGTCCCTCAGAATCACATCCTGTATCCAAGTAGCAAAGCCGGGACGCAGGACGTGGATGCTGCGAAACGGGGCCAGGAGGAGGACGCAGGTCTGAAATGAACTCGTCCTGGGCAACCTCTTTCCAGGGGTGTCTGAACTCAGAGCGTGTGTACAGACAAGGGGGGCGACTTTCTTGTGGTTTGTGGCCGGGTTTGTACCGGGTTTTGAACTTTCTAAGGGTGGGGTGGGGCGGGGGTGTGGGGGGGCATGAGTCACTGGCAGACGAGAAGCCATCTCCCCCCTCACTGCAAGTTGAAACAATTGAGTTGTCTTTCTTGCCAATGTCTCTTACTCAATCTTGGATCAAAAGGGGGCGGTGGAGACGGAGGCTGGGAGCGGGATCCGGACGGCGCTCGGCCTCCACCATCAGGCCCGGCTGTTAGAATGGTCCTGAGGACCCAGGACCCAGAGGAGAGGCCCCAGAGGAGAGACCTGCTGGGGGCAGTGCCCTCAGAGGGGACCCCCAAAGAGAAAGGAAGGCAAAGAACCAACTGCGGGGAGCTTTCGGGTTTGCTTCCATGCGCCGTCTCCCTCCTCGATCATGTCCTTAGAAACAGGACCACGGCTCCCTCCTTTAAAAAGGCCCGTCCGTCCCCTGTAGGCACTGATTATTTACAATCGCTGTTACTCAGAAGAGGCCAGACTCTGCAGGGTGAGCCCCAATAGCCCGCGGCTGGGCAGGAAGAAAAGTCTGGGTCCCAAGTCCAAGAATATCATCAAATCCTTATGAAGCATCCGTTGTTGTAATTTTCAAACTCTGGTTTGAAGAGCCTGTCTGAGATTATCCAGAGCTGTGGGCAGAGCCAACGCCACACCCACTGTGGGCTTTATGCTTCCTTTTCAAAAGTTTTTTTTAAAAAAAAAAAAAAAAAGCTCTTACACATTAGTCTCCATTGAACATGGAACATCCATTCGATCTGTAGACACGGATCAGTGCTGTCTACTGGCGGGAGAGGCCAGGAAAATCCAGCGCGATGGTGATCCCAGCTTTTAAGGAATTTATACCTTGGCTGGGGGGGACCCAGTTTACCCGTCAGAGTTCAGTGGCTTTTTTCTCTTCAGATGGTTTGCACCTGTAAACGTCACAGGTCTACGAGCTCTACCTCCTCGAGTGAGCATTCTGTACCCGGCATCCCGCCCAGGACCTTCAAGGCAGAGGTTCCAATCCCTACGACCAGCTTGGAGGTGGAAGCGATTTCGATTCCATTGCCCAAACAGGCACGGGGAGCTTCCGGGATCAGCCACAGCCGGGCCACGCAGCTGACAGGTGACAGTGTGCCGGCTGTGAGCGTGCCTCCTCCCCTCTTCCCGTATTTACCACTTTGGTCCTGGAAGAACAGCTGCTTTTATTCACCTTCTTTCCCAAATGGACAGGGCACCCCAAGGCAGGCACCAGGACCTGCAAAACTACCCTCAGCCTCCGGCTTAGCACCGTGGAGTAATAGATCCTTCTTAGACGATGCTTATTGAGACCCTTAGGTGATGCTTATTGAATGCGCAGATTTAAAAAAAAAAAAAAAAAAAAACCTTGCCAGAGGGAAAAGGCAATTCTACCCTTTCTTCAGATATTTACTGAGTATCTATTATGTGTCTCTCATTCTGCTGGACATGGGCACCCAGGGGAGCCAAAGAGCCCTGGTCTCAGGGGCTAGGTCTGGTGATGAGAAAGGTCCTAGAGTCACAGTCATGAGCTGTGCTCGCCCAAACGCCCAAAGATCCCCCCTGTGCTCCCTGCACCGGGAATCTGATGGTGACACAGTCCCTGCCTGGGAGGTGGTTCCCATCGGGGAGGGAAAACAGGTCCACAAGAGCGAGATTGGAAAATGGAATCAGAAAGCTCTGATTTTCCAAGAGAAAGGAAACGTCCTTTGGTCCCCAGGGGTCCAACCAGAGGTAAGCTGGCTCAGGAAGTCATCCTTCCTTGAGCATCCTTCCTCCTGCCCTTTCATCCTACACTGTATCTAAGCAGAGGCGACGCACAACAAAAAGCGACATGTGACACCACCACACACCCACCAGCATGACAAAACCGGTAAGAAGTGACAGCACCAAATGCTAAGGAGGGGCAACTGGAATGCTCAGACATTGCTGGCGAGAGCCTGAAAGGATGCAGGCACTCTGGGGAAAGGGCTGGTGGCTTCTTAAAAAACTAAACAGATACCTACTCTGTGACCTGGCGATTCCACTCTTGGTTTTTAACCCAAGAGAAATGAAAACGTGTGTCCACAAGACGTTTTGTTCAAGAATGTTCAAGGCGCCTTTATTCCAAATAGCCGAACAATGGAAAGAGGACAGGTACCCATCAATGGGAGAATGAACAAACAAACCGAACAGTCCGCTGATGGAGCAGCGGTCAGCAGCAAAAAGGCATGAACATCTGACCCAGGAAACAACATGGATGAATCCCAAAGATACTGTGGTGAGTAAGAGTTACGTGACGGAATACACACCGCCTGACTCTACTTATACGATGTCCCCCTTTCGAGCTGGCAAAACTAATCAGTAAAAAGAATCAGAGTTGCTGCTGGGAGCATCCGGGATGGGATGGCAGAGGCCACGTGGGGACTTGCTGCACTGCTGTTCTGTGTCTGCGGGAGACTTCAGAGCTGTGCAGCGCAGTGCATGCAACTTTTACCTTAAAACGAAACCCTCCAAACCCTGCCACCAAATATCGAATTCTAGGTAATGATGATGCATGCCGTAGTATTGGGAAGAAAGCATACTCGTGAGTATAACTTACTTTCAATAGGTCAAAGAAAACGGGACAGAAAGATGCCTGGAAATGAGGCCGGATACACGATAAAGCAAGTCCAACAAAAGTCAGTTATGGAACAGACGTGGTGAGAATATGGATGCTTGGGGTAAAATTCTCCCAGTGTTTATGTACACCCGTAATTTTCCACGATACAGCTGGGGGGGGCGCGGAGGGGCATTCCCAACAGCTGTATGTGAAAAACTTAGATATGGTGGGTTTTCAGAACTGTTTACAAAAACCCAGGGTGTACAGATTGACGAGGCTGGGAGCACTGAAAGGAAGGCGATGTGGGAGCTGGGTTTAAAGCCACCCAACGCAGAGATTCACCTGGGGTCTGGGTCAAGACCAAAGTCAGAGCAGCCTGAGTCTGCAGTCAGTTACTCCGCACAAGATGCAATTTCCTGGTCCTCGGATTCAATGCCTCTTGGGCTTGAACTACCCCTCACTAAATAGTATTTTGGTGAGTTAAGTGTAAATGAATCAGAAACGAATGGATTAAGTTTCTGGGTTCACACAGAAGATGGAAGGGGCAGAAAAGGAAAGGGCAGGGACGTCCCGGGACAAGGAAGGGGGTCTCTGTTTCCAGCTGTGCACAAAACCACCTTCTGAAAAACACTCGACTGACTCACTGACCTCCATCCCCTCCACAAAGGACTTCTGAGACCCCCACTCTTTAATATTCAAATGACTTTGAAAAATAATTTCTCCCCCTCCTGGAAAGCCGAAGGGAGAGGAAATGCTTTGAAGCCCTCCTAGTTACTTAATTTTTTTTTTCCAGAGGTAAAGTGGTATATTTTTATCCAGTATTGAATAAACATTTTCTTTAACGGTATGTTCAAAGCCTCCGAGCCTCTGATGTTGGTTCGGGATGCTTTTTTTGTTTTGCGTTCTGGAGGACTGAGTAAAGATGGGGCCTCTTCTTGCCAAATGTTCTGGAATCACAGAACATTAAACCCAGGAAGTCTAGGAGGCCCATATGCTATTAGGGAGAGAGAGAGAGAGAGAGAGGCTTGGACAGGCTCTAGCGATCTTTCTAGAGAGGTCAGCAGGGGCCCAGCTGGGATCAGAAGGCAGGTGGCATGGTTTCCAGGGGCCTGTGAGGGACATTCCTTTCCCCACAGGAAAGCCCCAGGGTCCCCCTGAGGTCCCCTTCCTGGACAGACACATTTACAGGAACATCCTTGATCATTCCCGCCAGGAGCGACGACAGTGACCGTCTCCCCAAGGTCGTGCGGAGACTTCTCAGGTTCTTAGAGGTGAGGTGGGGTGAGGACATTCAAAGTCAATGCACCTATATGAGAGAATCTGGCCTGAGAGGGAGAGAAAATCAAAAAAAAAAAATCACACCTAGAAGGATTTTTTTTTCCAACAGGCTTAATTTAGACACAACATATACAAACGCAACCCGCAAAGATTATTTGGGCACAGGGCATGGGATGGTGGGAAAGAGGTGGGAACAGCGTCATCTCAGTTCTCAAATACGCAACGTCCAAGGAACAGCCCATAAATTCTTAGTAAGTGAATTAACAAATAAATATAATTCACACTCTCCTCTATCACAGACGCGGTAAGGCTTGAGGTCAGCATTTTCAGGAAAGATGTATTCAGGGTAAAACACGTGGAACATCAGGATCTCTCAGGGACAGAGACCACTGGGGCGTCTGCCCTGAGTAGCACAGTGGTACTTTCACTAGCTCTTACAAACGGGCTCAGGGAAATTACCCATTTCACAGATTTTTTTAAAAAATGATCCACAAAGTCAGTACCTGGCCAAGACCACACAGCTGGTAAGTGATGGGTTCAAACTCAGGTCTCTCCAAGGTCTAAGCCCTTTATCACAGACTCTTTTCCCCGCCTGGCTGTACCCAGAAGGAAGAACTTAAACCCTAAAGCATCCTCTGCGGAATCTATGGAGAGATGGGCTATTGGATCAGAACTATGTCAACAACAGATTCATATGTGTACGCTATTCTCTTTCACCAGAGGCCATGGGCTTTACTGATTTTTTTTTTCAACCTAAAATGACTCCCATTGTAAACTAGAAAATTAAGATCACCTATAATCACAGTACTTGGAGGTAATCTGTTAATCTCTTGTTAAAAATCCTTCCAAAAATTTTAAGTGTTCTCATATGCTTTTTTTTAACCTTTTATTTTGGAATAATTTTAGATAAACAGAAAGTTGCAAAGGTCGTACGGAGTTCCTGTACGCCCTTCAGCCACGAAGGATGAAACTCCATGGACATTTGACATAACCGTGGCATATTTGGCAAAACAAACAAATTAACATAGGTACCTTATTACGAAATACAGATTTTACTTGGGTCACCCCAGTTTCTCTACTCATGTCTTTTTTCTGTTCTAGGATCCTGGCTGGGGTACCCCATTGCAGTGCCCTCGTACAGTTTTTAAATAGACTGTTTTTGTTTGTTTTTAGGGCCACACCTGCAGCATCTGGAAGTTCCCAGTCTAGGAGTCGAATCAGAGCTGCAGCCTCAGCCACAGCAACATCGGATCCGAGCTGCATCTGCGACCTACACTGCAGCTTGTGGCAACGCCAGATCCTTAACCCACTGAGCGTGGCCAGGAATCGAACCTGCATCCTCACGGAGACTAGGCCAGGTTCTTAACCCACGGAGCCACAACAGGAACTCCTAAACAGACTGCTTTTACTCAACAACACATCACGAGCGTATTTCTAGATCAACACAGGGAAATCTCCACCATCGTTTTCAGCCGCTCCCCAGCATTCCATTTTATGCACGGGTGACACCCTCCCTTCGAAGGGCATTTCCCTAATTGTGGGATGAGCAGACTCCATGCTATGCATACCTGCCTGAGGTACCACCAGGATGCGTTCTCTAGAAGTGCAAGGAGAGGGTGTTAAGAGGAAGCTCTCCCAGGCTTGGCATTCATTTGACCACACTCTCCTGGAAGCCTGAACCCACCTGCCTCCCCTACCCCCATCCCGGCCCCAGAAGATCAACAGCTTCAACCGAGATGCATTTTGGACCATAAAAGACTCACTAGACAAACCAGCTCCTCCAGCCCCCCCCCCCAACCAAACCAGAACGATCCATTTTCAAGAGCCACCCGAAATTACACCTCATTCTCTCCGGTTCGAGCTGGTCCCACACTTTGGGCCTGACAGACAGTGAGCTCTTCAGGTCTTTGGCCTTTTGAAGGTGGAATTACTTTCGGGGTACAGGGCCACCCCCGCCAAGTTTAATTTCCTTCTCATCTCTCCCCAGTGTCTACTGAAACTCCCCGAAGGGAAAGCTCTGAGCAGGCCTGCGCGGTGACGCGCAGCAGGGACGACAACCGCATCTGATAGTCAGCAAAGTTACACGGCTTTTTTTTTTTTTCTGGTGGTGAAGGGAACAGGGGGAGGGATAAAGATTAGAAAACTGCTTGCATATCTAGAAACAGCTCCGAGCTTGAACCAGGACCCGCCCAGCGTGCTAACTAGTGCCATGATCTCTCTTCCAAAAGAAGCCCATGTTTTATGTGGAGACTCTATTCTTCAATGCAAAACACTTTGTCCCCGTGCGCAGGACTGCCAAATGTTATATATTTGATTTTTTTCTTTTTTTGGCCACGCCCACATGGAGGTTCCCAGGCCAGAGATTGAATCCGCGCCATAGCAGAGACCAGAGCCGCTGCGGTGGCAACACAGGATCTGTAACCTGATGCACCACCAGGGAACTCCCATGCGATATATTTGAGTATATATTTGAGATGCCCAAGCAGGGAAAAGGAGGAGGCAGGAAAGGTTTAGAGAAATGGAGACCTACCCCGCGCTGGGGAATTCTGGAGTGCCATCCTGGCTTGCAAAAAAAGAAAAGCAAAGCAAAAGAAAAAACAAGCTACTGGTCAGAGGGAACGCTCTTCCATGCCAAACTCAGCTTGAATTAATACACAATACAACCTCTCAGAGGGGGAAACACTGCTTGAAAGTAAGAGCCTCTTCTCTAAAGGCAACTGATGAAAAACAACAGGAAGTCGAGAATATTCTGAGAAGAGAAAGAGCTGCCTTCATCCCAGTGTTTGCAACCTTGTCAGTCTGGTCAAGGCCACGCCTTCAGGTCAGGAGGACCCGAGTCTCTGAGGCTAAGGATGCCGGGTCCCCAGAGGAACAATGCCTGTGACCTTGGGCCGATTATCTCTCCAGGGCCTCTGTGGTCTGCTTGAGTGGTTGGGAGAACCCATTTCACTTCTGAATTCCACCCAGAAACCACAGGAGGCTCTGCCCAGGGAACACAAAAATCTAACTGGTTACGGGGATGTAGGGCCCACCCAGGGGGCTCTCCGGTCCTCTTTCTCTGGTGGCTCTGGACGTTATGGAGGAGACTTCAGCTGAGGGACAGCGTGGAGACTCTGATTAGGAGGGAGGGGGGAAAAAAAAACAGGCTTGAAAACAGAGGAGACACTTTCTCCTGTTAGCTGAGAAAGTACTGTCGTGACTCAGGAGGAAGGAGCTACTGCAGAGAAACTGAACTTTAAAAAGCAAGGCACCGTGGTTCCAGCGTGCGTCTTCCTGGGTGAAGCAGCCCGTTTCTGCTGATGGAGCCTTTTTTTTTTTTTTTAATTTTTTATCACAGTTGATCTATAATGTTCTGTCAATTTCTGCTGTACAGCAAAATATATATACATTCTTTTTTTCCATATTATCCTCTATCACGTTCCATCACAAGTGATTAGTTACAGTTTCCTGTGCTATGCAGTAGTTTTTGTTTTTTGTTTTTTGTTTTTTGTTTGGGGGGGTTGATATGTTTGTTTGTTTGTTTTTGCTAATGGAGTCTTTTTAGGCCAAACTGGGGAATCTCTTGACATTTAGGTGATTCAACCAATCAACCTCCAATTCAGACTCAAGCCACTACAAAAATCAGACCTTTGGATTCTAATCACGGATGGTATCCGCGTGTTCTGGGTCATGAAGCAGGATTTGCAGGATGTGACCCCACTTCCATGAGGCTGTCCCCAAGCCTCCAGCTATAAGCAATACTCCCTCAGTGTCGTTGTTTGTTCCCTCTGAATGGTGAACACGCACGCATGCTCTGGAAGTACAAACCGCCACAGAGGGAGGAACTAGGGACACCCTTGGGGCTGCAAGCACAACATGCTGTTGCGATCAAATAAAACCCGTGGCAAACTAAGCCTGACATTTAGGAATAACCGCGTTGTTACTGCCCTACATAGAACTCCAGCAGAAAAGACAAACCTCTCACAGAGGTGACTCAAATGAGGGCCTGAGCGTGGGAGGGAGGAGGGGACTAGGGAAAGAAGAGAACTTCCTGGAAGTCCCTCTAGAGGCTGGGTTGCAGAGGCAGGCGTTAGCCAGGACACCAGCTCAGGTGGCCTGGACCCAGAATGCCATCTTGGGGCCGTGTCACAGGATAAACAAAAATCACATGGCTCCTCCTCGCTGGGGTTTTGATTCCAGCCAAAGCAGGGTGGATGCTGCAGACCTCAGTGTGGGCCTGGAAGCACCTGCCGAACGGAAGCAGGCTGAGGATCTCAGGTGTCCCCTCCCCTCCTGGTGTCACCAAGGTCAGAGAACCCAGGAGGTGTAATTCAAGGACAGCTGAGCCCCTCCTGTAAAAACCAGCCATTCCTTGCAGCCTTCATGTCATCTGTAATCCCTCCTATCACGTATTTACTTGCACGGAAAGCAAATGTAACAATTTCACAGGTTTCCGGTCCCTTAGAACTTGGTTTGGCTGGTTTATCCGGTGGACTTTCCTTGCTTGTCCCTACCCCCTCCATCCTCTGTGAGAGGAGTGGTTTAACTCCTGGGTCCCTCCTTCCGGTCGTCTTTGCTGTGCCTACCTAGAGGTGGGCATCAAGAGGACGGAAGAGACACCATGTCATCTCTGGACCGGCCACCCAAGGGTTCAGGCTGCAGCAAACAGATGGCGTGGGCTGGCTGGGAGCCGTACAGGGCACCACGGTGCTTCTGTGCCAGTCTCTCGGGAGGCAGCTGAACTTGGCTACCCATGTTCAGAGGGCCTTCGTCCACATCTGCCCAACGGAGGCAGGAGGCTGGGGTCTACCAGATGGCAGAGAGGTTGACTGCGGGAGCTTTGAGCTCATCTGTTCATGCGTACATGTAACAGCGAAAGACCCGCTCTGTGCCAGGTATTGGAGACACAGTGTGGGAGAAAACCAGCCACCTCCCCAATCCAGAGGATGGGACTGACATTAGCAGACACCAACTGAAAAGAGCCTTTGCACAGTTGAGAAGCCAGGTGGACCAGCCCGGCTGACAAATGCACTTGGCCTACAACAGGAAAGACAGAACCTGAAGAAGAAGCTGTTGGTCTGCTCCTGACTCGGGGTGACTTAATCCTTCTAAGCCTTGCTTTCCTCATCTGTAAAACGGGCCCATCTCTGTGCAGCCCCCCAGGGAGGCTGAAACATGAAACTGCCTTGAAGAAGGACTTTGCTGATTGACAGGTCTCGATAAATGCCAGGCCTGCTTCAAATAAAGGGCTCGGGCTCAAGCTCCCAGAGAGCCAGACACATCTCCTCCCCAGCAGACGGGCCTGGGCTTTTCCCGAAATCTCGGCTGATTCAGATAGATTCTGACCCTTTGCCATCCCTGATCCAGCCCGATTCCTGGGGAAACCTACCCCCCCCGCCCGTCCCCCGTTTCTTTCAGTCCTGGGTCCCTTTAAGCGGCAGCCGCCAGCGCTGTAGGGGATTCGTGGTGACTCAGCCCTGGCCCCAGAGAAGCCGGAGGCACAATCGCTCAGCCAGGATGTGGCTGTGAGCCCACGAGCCGCTGGGAGGAGAGAGAGCTGTTCTCTCCGGCCTTCTCAAGCTCCCCCCCTTCTGCTTGACACTCAGCATCTTGCATCCCAGCCACCATCCCAGAGGAGGCCACTGGGAGGCTGGCTGCATTCTCTCCGCTGCCTGAAAGGCCTGCCTGGATCCCGGGAGGGGAATCAAGCAACTGTCAGAGCATGCAGAGCGGGTCCCTGCACCCCCTCACCTCCCTCTCGCTTAGGCGGCTAATCTGGCTGCAGAGGGTTCTGCTCGTCCCCTCCTCGCTCGGAATTCAGGAGCAGAGGGGGAACCAGCAACGCGAGGGCCAAGCCGGTGGCCCCACAAAGTCTGGGAGCCCCACTTGGACCCTAACTGGCCCACTTCCACCTGTTGCCAAGCAACGTAACACGAAATCCAGCGGAACGCCATCTCCGGGCCAGGGAGCTGGAAGGCGCTGGGCCCACTCTTGCTCACATCCCCGGCACCCATGGGGCAGGGGGGGAGGCACACGCAGGAATCAGGGGGGTAGAAGACGCAGGCTCTGCCCAGAGCCCACGGCCCCGAGAAACTCCTTTCACGGATGAAACTCCTTTCAGTCTCTCACAGGTAAAAGACAAGGTCACAGGGCGAGGGGCTGAGGCTGGGCAGCTCGCTTGAGGGGATTCCACACGCTCCCCCCACCCCCGTTCATAGATCCCCGGGGTACATGGTTTAGGGGTCTTCCCGGTACACGCTCGTGGGCAGGGTCAGCCTCGGGGAGTCAGGACAAGCCTGCCCGAACCTTCCTGCTGACACACAGACTACCTCCTCTAGCTCAGACCTCCGCTCGGTATCTTCCTTAGGACATCTGGGCCAAGACCTAGCAGTTGCTACTCAATCCCCCTAAAAGATAAAAGAAAAAGAGAAAGAAAAAAAAACCTTCACCTCTTTTTCTCTCTCACTTTCTAACTACACCCGAAACAATTTCATCTCAAGGGTTTTGTATGTGAAGGATGCCTTCCCAGGTACTTAAACCTGCAGGTCTATGCAGAGTTGCTAAGCTCCAAAGTGGATTCTTGGGGATGTTTTAGGCAGGCAGCCTTACATTAAAAATGAAAATCCACAGAACAGGAAAAAAAAAAAAAGGTGTCAAGGGAGTTCCCTTGTGGCTCTGCAGGTAAAGGACCTGGTGTTGTCACTGCTGCGGCATGGGTTCGAGCTCTGGCCTAGGAACTTCCAGATGCCATGGGTGTGGCCAAAAAAAGAGGAGGTGTCAATTGGAACTGAATAAAACTGACCTTTGGAAAAAATCTAAAGATTCATCCTTCCTAAAGAAAAAGTACACACATATACAATATCAGAAAGAAAAAAAGAAGGAAATTAGTATCTTTTTGCTTGACTGAAGTGGGGTCCTGCACCTCACAGCCTGTGCTCACACAGTAGGTATTCAATAAACCTCGCAGCATTACACCCAAACTATGTCCGGATGCAAATAAAACAAAGCCACACGCCCTTAACCCCTTCAGCCTGGGCCCCCGGGATGCATAATAACTTTCACATTTTCCAGACCCCACGTGTGTCACAAGAGATTAATGAGGGCCATGTCACCAACGTCCCAAGGGCTGGCCTGCAGGCATGGGAACAGGAATAAGTGGGGAATGGCCTCAGAATGGGAGCAAGTCCCAAAATGGTGACAAAATTGGGGATTGAAAAAAAGCAGAAATGGGAACATTTTGTTTTGGGACGGACTCCGATAGAGGCAAGGTTCTCTCTTTGTCCCAGGCCAAACCGTGATCTGGATTTGTAACATTTCAGAACCCTGAAAAACAGCAACTGTATCTAATTAAATCAGGCACTAAAGCCCTGGGCACGTTCTAGAAGTGGTCAGAACTCTAGACTGGCAAGAGTCGGCCGCGGCGGGGGGGGGGGCACCGGGGGAGGAAATGCACAGATTTTTTTTTTGTCTTTTTGCCTTTATTTAGAGCCGCAAATGTGGCATATGGAGGTTCCCAAGCTAGGGGTCTAACAGGAGCTGTAGCTGCCGACCTTCGCCACAGCCACAGCAACGCGGGATCCGAGCCGCGTCTGCAACCTACACCACAGCTCACGGCAACGCCGGATCCTTAACCCACTGAGCAAGGCCAGGGATCGAACCCGCAACCTCACGGTTCTTAGTCGGATTCGTTAACCACTGAGCCACGAAGGGAACTCCTGCACTGATTTCTTTATCCTCGATTTTATCAGCAGTGACCAGTTACTGTCCACATCCTGAACATCAGGCACAAATCTTACGGTTCCTGGCGCATCCAGTCATCATACAGTCATCACAGCACCGAAGGACAGGCCCTGTCATCCTATCTTACAGGTGGAAAAACTGAGGGCACACAGCTAGGTGACGGCAGGGAGACGTCTCAAAGGCCCAGCTGACTCGAGAAAACCCACGTCCTGCTGCTGTTACGCAAACTCTCCGATTCAAAGTGAGGGTTCTTCTGTCTACACAGCGTGCTGAGCCTAGGTGTCCAGAAAGGAAGCGGTTCCAGGACGTGTCAGATTTCTGATCCAGAGGATCCAGATCATGAGGGCGGAGGGCTCCCACCCCACGCAGCCTTCCCCAGGCCTGCTGACCCCCAGACCCTGAAGCCCACGTGCCTGTGTCCAGCCTGGCAGAGACGGAGGGTCTGGCGGCTTAAGCGGAAGTCAAAACCCCCTTCCCCAGCAGGCAGTGGAGAGTCTCAGGGAGCAGCAGACAGAGGCTCACCTGCCAGCAGCAAGTTACAACCACCTCAGAGGTCCCCAACTGTCCCAGTGCCGCCTGGAGGGGTTCCCACCCCGAGCAGAAAGTCCTGAGTAGAAGGCAAAAGTGAACCTCCAGAATCTTGACGACGCGATGCAAGAAGCCAGACACCAAAAGCCACACAGTGTGTGACTCTGTTTACACACAAAGTCCAGAACTGGCAAATCCACAGAGATAGAAAATAGACTTCTGGTTGCCAGGGGCTGGGGGCAGGGAGAAGGAATGGGGAGTGACTACCTAATGGGTAGGGCGTTTCCTTCTGAGGGGATTAAAAAAAAAAAAGGTTCTGGATGGAGTTCCCTGGTGGCCTGGTGGTTAAGGATCCAGCATTGCCACTGCTGTGGTGCAGGTGCAATACCTGGCCTAGAAACTTCTGCATGCCATGGGTGCAGCCGAAAAAAAAAAGTTCTGGGGGTTCCATCATGGCTCAGCAGTTAACAAACCTGACCAGTATCCATGAAGACGCAGGTTCAATCCCTGGCCTCGCTCAGTGGGTTAAGGATCCGGCATTGCTGTGAGCTGTGATGTAGGCGGGCAGCTGCAGCTCCAACTCAGCCCCTAGCCTGGGACCCTCCATATACCACGGGTGGGGCCCTAAAAAAGACCAAAAAAAGTTCTGGAACCAGACAGTGGTGAAGGCTCCACAACACTGCGAATGAACTTAATGTCGCTGAGCTGTACACTTGAAAATGATCCCAATGCTAAATTTTATAAGCATTTTTACCATCATCGGGGGGTGGGGGTGGGGAGCGAATCTCTAAAGAACCCTTGAACTTATTCTATCAAGTGTGAGATCAAACCGTGGAGCCAGGCCTTAGCCGCTCTGAGGCTTAGAACTGGACGTTCCCCTAAGACCCTCCCATTTATAAACTCGGTGTTTAAAGAGAGGGTGGGGTGGGCGCAGAGGGAAGGAAGAGGCATGGTCGGAGGCCAGGCAGCCAGAGCCAGAGGGTTGGCCGGCTCCGAAGCAGCCCGGGGAGCGGGGGGCCGCCCCCCTCCACAGGCTCCGGGAGCTCCAGACCCCACGGCCACCCGTGCCTCCGCCCACCTGGCAGTTGTCGTGGTTACTTTCTTGGGGCTGGGAGCCCGGTGTCCTTGGTCCACATCACAGAGTCAACAACAATTTATCTGCACTGGGCAAACAAGATGGCAGTAAGTGGCGGAACTCGGACAATATTTAATGACTCGGGGGAACGGGGCGGGGGGGGAGCAGCTTTGCTGGACGGAGGGGGCCGGTGAGGAGAGGTACCGGGGAGCAGGCAGAAAACTCCAGGGGAAATTCCGTGGGGGGGACATAAAAGGGGACCGTAAAGCAATTCTGACAGGTTAACAGACAGGTAATATTCCGACGGTGTTGACTTAACCAGGCTAACGCGGCATGCGGCATCGATTAAGCCCAGGCCCAGGAGCCCCGGCAGCTGAAGCCTTCACAGGAACAAAGATCTAGTCAGAGAAAACCAAATAACAGCCAGTCAGATGCTGGCAGGCCGGGCCCGCCTCTCCCCGAGGTCAGAAGCCACCCGGAGATGCTTCCTGGAGACAGACGTGGAGCGAGAACTTCCAGCGGGACGTGCTCGGTGCAGGAGCTGCCCCCTGGGGAGAGCTCCCTGGCCAGGGTGGGACACAGACGATGGGGACAAAACGCCCCCCAGCCCTCCCACCTCAAGGCAAACCAGTCCTGCGATTCCCGGCCCTGGAAAGACAGCCTGCCTGGTCCCACCTGCTGTCCCAGGACTGCCGGTTCAGGATATGGAGACAGCAGCGAAATTCACGCGAGCTCCGAAACCCCACTGTACCCACCTAGAGCCAAACTCCTGTTCTGCCGTCTCCCACCCGTAATACGCAGGGCCAGTTCCTGAAGCCGTCCAGGCCTCCATGTCCCCATCCGTTACACAGATCCAGAATCCTCACACTGTTGTTGAATGAATGGATTCTTTATGATTAATTATGTGTTCGTGGCAATGGGTAGAAACGGCAATGCTGTTGAACACATACTTAAATAACTTAAATAATGGGAATAAATGAATGAAGTGAGGGTTAAATGGAGCGCCCTGCCTGAGAGGTACTCCACACGGCTTAGTTTGAACAACTGCCTCTACCACCCACCTGACCCGGATTCAAAATGAGATCTTTTGCAGTCCCGCTCCAGGGCACGCATCTGGACAAAACCGCGATTCAAAAAGATGCATGCACTCCTGAGTTCACTGCAGCACTCTTCACAATGGCCAAGGCATGGAAGCAACCTAAATGTCCATCGAAAGATGAACGGATTAAGTGGTACATATGTATAACGGAATACTACTCAGCCATCAAAAGGGCAAAATCATGCCACCGGCAGCAACGTGGACGGAACTAGAGAGTCTCATACTGAGTGAAATGTCAGAAAGAGAAAGACAAATACCATCCGGTATCACTTCTATGGAATCTAAAATAAGGCACAAATGATCCTACCTACAAAACAGAAACAGGTCACGGACAGGGAGAGCAGACTTGTGTTTGCCGGGGGAGAGGTGGGAGACAAGGGGATGGATGGGGCGTTTGGGGTCGGTAGACGCAAACTCTTATTCTATTTAGAATGGAGAAGTAATGGGGTCCTGCCGTCCAGCACAGGGAAATGTGCAAGTCTCTTGGGTTAGAACATGATGGAAGATGGTACAAAAAAAAAAAAGGAATGTACATATATGTAGGGCTGGGTCATTTTACTGTATTGAGGGAACACTATCAATCTACTTTAATAGTAAATAAATAAGTCAGAGAAAGCAGGAAAACAGATTTAATAACAACAATTAAATGCACTAAATGTTTTCCTAACTATAAAAAAACGCGATCGTCTGAATACAGCAGAACAACCTAAAGACTAGAAGGCGCTTGATTTGTTTATTTAAAGGGAGAAAGGTTGTTCTGTCTCCATCCTTGCTCTCAAAGAAAGGGAAGAAAGCGTTCTTTGGGGAATTAAGGAGGTGTCGCCCCGTCTTAGGTACCACAGTTGAGACACCCGAGCTGAGCCCTGCTTTCTGAGACCTTGGCAGACATGCTCAGGAACTTGATAGAGTTCCATGTGCCCGTGTTTCTCGGAGAAAACGTCAAAGTTCTCAAAGCCATTGAACCAGCCTGTCAAGGGTGCCAAGATTCTGACTTCATTTCCTACAGGGTTCCCTGGCCTCTGTTATAGGACACTCTTTTGAGGTCGGATTATGTATTTCTAGGTTATTTGGAAAAATCACTATGGCTTTAAATAATAAAATTCTGAGTGACATCTGTCAGCCCCGATTACCATGAGTCTGCTAAGTGGCGTTTTCTTTCTTTCTTCATTTTTTTAAAAAGTGGGATGAAGTAAGTGTTACCCAGAAAGGCTTGTAAGAATCTGCAGGGTTGTGTATTAAACACTCTCTTGAAACGGGTCCCAAGGCGTGTACCTGAGGTGGCGTGCCCACAGGCTGAGCTGGCAAACAGCACCAGAAACACGGGGTCGGAATCAGAAACTCCCGCAAAGAACCACAGGGGCATCTGGTCAACCTCTTTCACGTCACCAGTGGGGAAGCAGAGGCCCAAGGAGGTGGAGGCAGGCCTCCCAAGGCTCCATCCAGCACTTTCCAGGTTACCTGTGAGGGCCCTTCCTCTCCTCTCGTTCCTTAACTTCCAGCAGTGGACCGATGAGACTTGTCTCCCTCTGGACCAGCCAAGAAACCATCTCCCAGAAGGAGTCCGCCGCACGAATCCTGCCCCACCTCTTTAACTTCAGGATGCAATCGTCACCCTGATTGCGTCTTTTAGAAACACCTCTTGGTTCGTCATCACAGGAGCCTTACCTAGTCCAGGGCTGGAAATTGAGGAAATACCTGCGGCTGCTGCAGTTTCACCTGAGGCGAAGGTGCCCTCTGCAAGACGCACTTGGAATGTCTGGGTTCAGGCAGTCTCTTCCTCAGAGGGCAGCGATCCCTGCACCAAACATCTACCCCAAGTCATTCTCACCACCTTCCTGCCCTCCTACCGCCGACACTTGGTATCAATAATTCATCGATAGTCCCCTTTGGTAGAGAAAATTCTGGAGTCATAGAGTGTTTGCCTCCAAGACTTCAAGGTGGTACCTGTGAGTGCCAAGAACACGTAGGACACTATCCACAAAGGACAAAAAAAACTGTTAAGAGGCAAATTCAACTTTTTTTTTTCTGGTTGGGGGAGGGAAGGAAATGAGGGTTGGAAACAAAGTCTGAACTAGCCTCCTGATATTAGAATCGTCTGTTGAAATGATTTCACAGAATCTTCCTCCCCCCCTCTGCCCGCCAACCCCCAAAAGCTTGAGCAGCAAACACTGAACGTCTCAAGTTCTGTTCACCCTTCTCTTATGAGGATGTTAGTTGGGCACCTAGCACAGGAAGCGGTTAAGAGGAGCTGATGAAGGAATCCGGAAGGTAAGCCTTCTAGTGAAACGACGAGATGGATAAATGCCTGTCACGGGAGCACCCACGCTGTCACACCGATCACAGGACTGGAGATGGCTTAGGAGTTTCGTGCAAACTGATGGAAAACAGGTTTTAAACGTTTCTGGGCTTTGAACCATCTCTCTCTGTAAGGACGTCTGTGATAATACAGAGGGCGGGATTACTCTCCCCACGTGACTGAGGAGAAAACTGAGAAAACAAGGACAAGGCACGGCCTCATCAGAGTCTCGACATGAATTAACACAGAAGCTGGGACGGGCGTTCAGCTCACTCGTCTTCCTTGGTATTTTCCATCTCTCGAAACGGTGCCTTAGAGCCTTAAAGGCAGAACCCCCCCGCCCCTGCCCCTTCACACCCAAGCCTGCAGACTATACTCATTTCAGGGACAATGAAATGACCCCACATCCCATCAACCCCGCCAACAGCTGATGCCTAAACCACGTCACCACGCATGGCCTTTACACCCAGGAAAACAATCCTAATCTATGTTTCTGGAAATCTAGGAGAGGTGGCTTGCCAAAAGAGGGAGGTATCAGACCGCACCTCAGGCTTCTCTGCGCAAGGAACCCTGGAAATCAGAGACATTCAAACCACACCTGGAACCCTCCTGACAAGACAACAAGCTGCCCGGCCAGGAACAGAAGGGGTGCTCCATACGCGTGAAATTAAGACTCTGAGGCCGTGATGCTCCTGCATTAAAGACGCAACGCTCAGCTACAAATAACAAATGCTGAAGACAGTGTGGAGAATGGGGAACCCTCCTACGCTGCTGGTGGGAATGTAAGTGGGTGCAGCCACAATGGAGAAGAGTGCGGAGGTTCCTTAAAAAAAGGAAAACATGGGGAGTTCCCATCGTGGCTCAGCAGAAACGAATCCGACCAGCATCCATGAGGACGTGGCCTTGCTCAGTGGGTTAAGGATCCAGCGCTGCCGTGAGCTGTGGTGTAGGTCGCAGACTCAGCTTGGATCCTGTGCTGCCGTGGCTGTGGCGTAGACCAGCAGCTGTAGCTACAATTTGACCCCTGGCCTGGGAACCTCCATATGCCGCAGGTGCGGCCCTAAAAAGACAAAAAAAAAAAAAAATTGGTGAAAACGTTCAGTTTTCTGTTATGTACATTTTACCACAGTTATAAATAAATACATAATGGGAAAAATAGCCCCAGGCTCAAACATTAACCTCAGTTTTCAAGCAGCTTCTCCCCAACGGGGCAAGAAGCAAGAAGGCTCCTTCAATAGACATCATTTCCAAGTCATGGTACCTGTTACTCCATTGACAACACCCCCAGTGGACAGAAATCAAGACCAAGGGCATTGAAGTGTCCCCCCAAGCCCTGAATTCTATGATAAGTCCCTGGGGGGCGGGGGCGCGGCTAAAACCCAACCAATCAACCAATCACCAGGCAGCTCCCTGGAAAGCGAGCTTCAGTTCAGAGAACAGATTCACGGAAATCAACACGGATTGCTGCATAGGGTTTGTCCAAAGTCCAAAAATCTGCCACTCTTTAAAGGAGGCAGAGGAGAACGAATTAAAAACCAAGAAGGAGAAAGCCACCGAGGTGAGAGAGAGAAGGACTCCGGTGAGACCCCCGGACCGCGGCTGCGGGGCGGGGCTGGCGAGGGGGCTTCCCGGCTCCTCGCTCCCGCCGAGCAGGCAGGAGTCCTCCCCAGGGGAACACGCATCTTGATCCCCTTTCTGCGAAGTCCACTCCAAGAAAAAGAAAACACGTTTAACCAGAGATACAGCAATAGAAAGGGCAGCCGGCTCTTAAAATCTGGGCCATAAATGTGCTTGAAGGTTGGTTTTGCCCTTAAAGGAAATAAAATTTATGGTTTGTCAGATAAGTAGAAAGGAAAACCCTCAGGATGGAAACCAGGCCAGATAAAAGTCTACCAATGAGTAAAAAGTTTTCTTAAAACACAGCGTCTCAATATTTCGGCCACAAAAAGGTCCTAGGATTCACCAGGCTGCATTTCTAACCCTAACCAAAGCGAGGCACATCTCCGGAAGAAAATACCTCTTTCTCGCTTTGCTGGCTGGGTTTGTCTGCTGACCATTCAGCTGGGAGCGTGCAACTCTTCCTTTTTGCTATCTTAACAGTACGACGAACCGTATAATGGTTAAAGCGGGGAGAGGGGCTATCGACTGAGAAGTGATGAGAAGAGACTTTCCAGGTGGCTGGAGATAGTCTCTGTCTTGATTCGAACAGTGGTGACATGGAGATACACTATGGAAAAATCTACAGAGCTGCACTTTGAAGACCTGTTTATTTTATCGATATGACTCCTCAGTAAAACACACGCACGTGCGCACACACACACACATTCACACAGATTTTTATTTTTTTGCCTTTTGTCATTTTTAGGGCCGCACCTGCAGCATGTGGAGGTTCCCAGGCTAGGGGTCTAATCAGAGCTGTAGCCACCGGCCTACGCCGCAGCCACAGCAACGCAGGATCCGAGCCGCGTCTGCGACCTACACCACAGCTCACGGCAACACCGGATCGTTAACCCACTGAGCGAGGCCAGGGATCGAACCCACAACCTCATCGTTCCTAGTCGGATTCATTAACAGCTGCGCCACACGGCAACTCCCCACTCAGATTTTTAGAAATCACTACAGGTTTATTTCATGCCCAACTAGAGACAAGCTGTTGTTTCAAAGGGTCCTAGTCAACAGTTAATTCAAAAAGGACCATCATTTGCCTCAACAGCAGGGTGCTTCGGCCTGCTGCGTGTCTCTGATTGGCCGGGGCCGTCAAACTCTGTCAGGTGTGTACGAGAGAACAGCCTCTCCTCCCCCACATCTTTCAAGGTCACCACCAACCTCCTGCTACACAGTGAGGGGCCGGTTTTGCTCTTCCTGTCTACCTCCCTCCTTCTGTCACCCCTCCAGTCCCCATCGGTCTTGCCAGTTCAGCTGCCAGGAAGCGCAGTGCCTCCATGTACGTCGTCCCCGTCCCCGTGGGGGTCACTCTTGTGCCTTGGGTCGTTACCAGCATGTGTTTGAACATTCTGGATGCAGAGATTCCCAGACCTGGTTCTTGACACACACACACACACACACACACACACACACCCAAGGGAGGCTCTGGGGTTGAGGCTTCAGACTTGGTGCCACTGAATAAGCCCCTGAGCAGAGGGAAGTGCAGTTCGAGGAGCAGGGGCTGAGGTGCACGGGCCCCATGAGAAGAAACACCAGGTCTAACTGGTCTCCCTGGGACCTGCCCAACCCTCCTCCCGCCAGCTCCTCGGGGTCCCCCCTGCTCCCTCTGTCATCACATCACTTCCCGGCTCGGTCACCCACAGCCTCCCCTGAATCCTCACTCTCTGTCCGTCGCTCCGTCAATCAGCCTCCCCGGCCTCCTTGACCTCGCCCTCAACGCTCCTTGCCATCTCGGCTCCCGAATCGGTGAGGTGCCCCCATCCCCACGGAACGCAGCAGGGCTTGCCTGAAGGGACTGCGATGCTGCACGGACCACCAGTCCTCCATCCTGGACCTGGGTTCCTCCAAAGCTCTCCTCACACTCCACTCTGTTCTCTCCAAGCCCAGGTGCCCCCCGAAGCCCCCACTCCATCCATTCATTTGATGCTTCTTCAGCTCAGACACATCCATCCGGTCTTCTCTTTTGCCTCCTCCCTGCTGCCCTCCACCGCCAACACATTTCTCCGGGCCACTAGCGGAGCAGATCTCCCCTGGGTCCACCCAACCTCTGACCACTCTTAGAAGCTTGGACCCTTGGGGTTAATAGACGCAAATTACTGCATTTGGAGTGGATAAGCAATGAGATCCTGCTGAACAGCACAGGGAACTATATCTAGTCACTTGCGATGGACCATGACAGAGGATAATGTGAGAAAATGAACACACACACACACACACATATATATATATATACGTATATATATACATATATATATATTTGTATGAGTGGGTCACAGCAGAAATTGACAGAACACTGTAAATCAACTGTAATAGAAAAAATAAATATCCTAAAAAAAAAGAAGAACAGGACAATGCCTAGCCCCTTGCATTCCTCCCTATGTCTGCTCCCAAGGGCCACGGCCAGCCCACTCTCCCGGAAGGTCTTCGGGTGGCCTTAAAAACCTGCCAAGGGTGTTCCCAGGAAGCCCCATGGGAGGGCTCACAGCCCATCTCTGGGACTACGCTGTATGACCTTGGAGCATCAAAATCCGTTTTCATCCGTAAAGAGAACATGAGGAATACACACCTGCTGTGTCAACAGAAGCCCACACTTGCCGGCACCCTCTGCCAGGCCCTCCCGGAGCCACTCTTGCCTGGACTCGGTCTCCTAAGGAGATGCGCTTGCCTCGCTGCATAAAACTGAAAGAGGAGCCCTCATGTTTCGCTCTCGGGTGTTCATTTGTGGGTTTTATTTATAGTCTGGCACATATTTGTGCACAAATAGATATGCCAGCCAGGAGGCATAGGCCCAGGTACACACATGCACGCGCAAACACACACAAGATTATAAATATAAATAAAACAAGATTTATTTGTGCGTACGCACAGCCCCGTTAAAGATAAGTCCATTAACTGTTTCTAGACTCCAAGACCCTATTAATCTGCACATTTTCAATGCCAGAAACATGCCTATAAACAAACACCGAGTTCATGTGACCAACTTTCCAAGTCACACCCGTTAGTGGCGATGGTAGGAATTCTAGCAGGGGTCTCTCGCTTTGCTCTTCATTAACCTGAGAATTTGCAAAATGGAGGGGGAGCAAAAGAGAATAACATTTGGGCTCTAAAGCTGATCCCCCAGAAGCCTGGCTCCGACAGGATGGAACCGTCTTCCTTGGTCTCCATTTCCTCTGCAACTTAGGAATCAGCTGCTTGTACACAACCCACCAAGAGTCCCTACAGCCGCTTAGCAGGTCCCGAAACGTGCTCAGGTAAATCTCATGGGGTTGGGAGAAAGGACATGGAAAATATCCCTAATGATGCGATTCACTGATGGCTGTGAACTACGAGGCAGCAGAACGAACAGGCCGAAAGAACAGGTTCCATCACCCCTCATCCTTTAAAACATAACCTGCCAGAGTTCCCGTGGTGGCTCAGCAGGTTAAGAACCCAACTAGGATCCATGAGGAGGCCGTTCGATCCCTGGCCTCGCTCAGTGGGTTAAGGATCCGGCGTGGCCGTGAGCTGGGGTGGAGGTCGCAGGTGCGGCTTAGAGCCTGCATTGCCGTGGCTGTGGTGTAGGCCGGCAGCTGTAGCTCCGATTCGACCCCTAGCCTGGGAACCTCCACAGGCCACAGCTGTGGCCCTAAAAAATAAGTAAGTAAATAAATAAGTAAATAAATAAAATATAACCTCCCCACTCACTGAAATTCCACAGGGCGAGGGGGAAAGCTGCCCTTGATGGGAGGCTTTCAAGTCCCTCTCTGCTCTTGTGTTTCTTTTTCCATCTTGATTATCACCCAGGACATCAGCTCCCAGCCGTCCCTTCTTGCTCATTCCCATGCCTATCCGGCCGGACAAAAAAGCATCAGAAGTTCATGCCAATCCACCCACACAGACACTCGATGAAAAAAAAAAAATCCTGGCTGGAGTTATCTGGAGCTCCCGACACAAGAACGGAGCCGGCAAGAATGTTGCAGATTGCGGCCCTAAGCTACAAAAACGGTGGGAAAATGTTTTTCAAGCCCCCACAGAAGCCAACGGGAAGAAACGGAACCCGTTCCCTGGCTGGAACGGCGTGGGCCCGGGCGCACAGTGGAACAGAGAGCAGAGGCCGGGCAGAAAGGACCCACGCAGCTTGCGTGTGCCCGGGTTGGGGACCGGGGGGCCTTGGAAATTCGTGTTGAGTGGAGTGAGTCTGCGATATGGCATTGCCTGGTGGAATGGGATCGATACAGCCGACTTCCAAGAAATTCCCACCCAAAGCCCCAGACCTCCTGGAAGTATCTGTTCGTTTCTGTGTCTAGAATCTCCCAGGAGGGCTTCAAAGTTAAAACTTGAAAAACACCTGAGTCACCTTGTTGCACAGCAAAAAACTGTCACAACATTGCAAATCAACTACACTTCAAAAAAACCTTGAAAAACATTTAATGAAAGAGAATGCCTTTTCATTGTTGGTGACAGGCCCTATCCGTAGCTTTCTCTTGTATCCACCCACTCTGGCCTTCCCTCCGCCTCAGCACCCCCAGGAAAGCCCCCCTATAATCCCCCAGATATGAAGCTGAATGCCTTCGGAGGGGTTATCAGTCCAGAAGAACACAGAAGGCGTGAAAAATAATTTAAAAAACACATTCCTTTTGACCATCAAATCGTACTGGCTATCCATCACAACCCCACATCTCCAAAACTCAAATTCCAGCCATCGATCCAATCCACACTAAATTACAATCACTCTTGAAAGGTAACACATCACAGCCCTACCCCGCTCCCGTTCCAAGCAACTTATTATATGAATAGGTTGAAAATAACATCCAACGTTTCACAAGGACAATAATTATGTCAGGGTTCTCCTCTGACAACTTCCATCGTTAAGTTTCTCATTTTATCATGAAGAATAAAATAAGGATACAAAGGAAGGAGGGAAAACTCTGGCAAGGGGAGGGAGGGGAGTGATGCTAATTATCATTATTAATTAGAAAGTTAATAAGCGTCTAATTTTTTTCAAGCACTACTTTCTGGCATGGAGCAAAGCATTTTACACGCACTGTCTCATGGTCTCTTACCCCAAAACTTTGCCCCCAGTGTGGACCTAACTTCCTGTATTAGCATTCCTCAAAGATACCCCTTCAGGCCTCTGTGCTTCCGTTCACGCTGTTCCCTCTGCCTGAGATGCCCTTCCCAGTGCACCTCCTCTCTGAAACATTCTTTGAACATTCCTTATCCTTCAAGCGACATGGACTGTCCCTCACTCAGGAAGTCCTTCCCCTGGCCCCAGAGTCCCCATCCCTCAGTGTACCCGGGAAGTCCTGACTCCTCTCCAGCCACTCATCACACGTCGCCATAATCACTCATTCACAAGCCTGTCTACCCATCATAGGAGAACGGTCCTCAAGGCAAGTCATAGAGTGCCAGGCCAACACTTGTTACATGCCTGGCACATCCCGTTACATGCCTAACAAATATTTGTTGAATAAAGCAACAAATGAATACAAATGAACACGTTTCTTCCACGAAGATCCACAGATAAGAGGTTTCGATTTTTTTTAAAGAAACAAAGCACACACATCAAAACTCATTCCAGGTCCATATATTTACCAACGTGAGACACACGCCTCAATCCCAGGACTGTCTGCAGGGATGGTATCCAGCCTGCAATTTACTTAAGCAAATTTCTCCACTGTCCATTTTGCCCAAGCAAACAACTGCTCTGCTTTTTGCTCTTTTTCGTTAACAACTTTCAGAAGGCGCGTCTGAAAAGATTTCAGGAAGGGGTGGGAAGGCCAAGTCTAACGGTATCCGTCTAAGGTTTAGGCCCTGAGCTCGAGCGGGGGTGCTTCTCACCCATCCCTGCAAACGAAACAGCTTCTTCAGCTGCATCTCAGCCAGTGGAACAGAAGCCAAGCGGGAACTGAGTCGCCAGGTCAGAGGGCTGCTGACAATCAAACCCAGGACCGCCAGCCTCCCTGCTCGCTTTGTCCAGAGGTGAACTCAGGTGCGGGCACACACAGCTGTGTCTGAGATGCCTTTGCACGCCCACTGGGGAGGCAGAAACCATCCCCCCGGCCAGGGGATGGGGGTGTGTGTGTGCGTCTGACCACAGCACGTAGCTGTCCAGCTGGTTCCTGAACGGCTGCCAGACAGCAGAGATCCAGTGTCAGGAGCCAAGCACATGGCCCTCTGTCTTCTCTGCCCAGAGAGTGATCAACCCACCCCTAGCCCATCGTCCTAGGAAGCCTCGGGGAGCAGGGCAGTGGGCTGGTGTGTCAGCCGATAGAGAATCCTTACCTAAAGCAGGCTCTATAGCAAGTCGGCCGTTTAGCTTCTTTCAGATCTGTGTGTGTGTGTGTGCGTGTGTGTGTGATTCTCCCCCCCACCCCTTGCCCAACCTCAATCAAGTGGGTTGTTTTGCCGACAGATGAGGGTTCGGTTCCCAGCCCTGCCCCCAATAAGCTGTGTGACCTAAGGCAAGTTGCTTAACTTCTCTGAATATGTTTCTTTATTCATAAAACATAAATGATACCTACCCACCAGCACTGTGGAAGTTATCAGGATAACCGATGCAGAAAACCACCATCCGGGCGGAGCACGTGGCCAGGAAACAGAGGCGCTTCAGCATTCACAGTCCAAAGACAGTATTTTCCCTGTGTCTGACGCCACGCTCCCAGAGGGCAGGCAGTCTTTCATCCTTTTCTACGAAGCGGTGGCTCAGCACAGGCGTGATGAAAGAGCGCGATTAGGAAGAGCATCTCTACGTGTCGGCAAGATGTGTGCCGGCTGGCCCACACCCGCTGACGCACAGGGGTCTCTGCGACAGGCAGATGAGAGGCTCTGGCCGTGACAGCCCAGCTGACACACCTTCAGCCCCCGCCTCCCCACCTAAGACAGACAGGAAATGCCAGCATCCACTCAGGACCCCTTTCCTCATGCTTCCCAAAACCATCATCATCGTGGGGTTATTTTTAGAGCGAAAAGCAGGGTCGGGGTCTCCATCCCGGCAGTAAATCCACAGCCACCAGCATCGTAAAACTGAAATAACAATAACACTCGCTGAGTACAGAGTCACCTGTCGGAACCTCCGGGGAACGTGGGGCCCACGAAGTGAGTTTCCTGAATAACCTCCAGCAGATGGGACAGGGCGGTGGGGTGGGGTTCATTCTGTCATCTTGACCTGGGGCCACTCTGGCTTTCACGGGCTGTGACTGGCACCCATCTCAGCTGGAGATTTACTCCAGGGTGCGCGTGTAAGTGAGAGAGACAGAGAATCTTCCAAAACGTTGTCCAACTGGGTGGAAAGAGACCTCAGTTAGCAAATCCCAGGGCGAAAACTGAGGAAGTCGACTGGACAGAAAAAGGAAACAGCTCGGGTCCACACCTTCCCATCTAACGGCTGCCCCTGCGGACACCTGGCCCCACGGAGTGAACGCGGCGCGCTGGCAGAGGCCGGTCCCACCGCCCCTCGCCCGCCTCCCCAGGAAAGCGTCTGGGGAGCCCTCGTGCTCCCTCGCGGAGGGCTTCTGCTTTCCGGGAAGCTCGCACACACCCCGGTGTCACCCCTCAGCGTGCCCGGCCAAGCCCCCCCGCCCCCCGTGTCCAATGATCCAATGAGAGGGCTTTTTCTTTGAGAAAGGAATCTGCCGCCCGCCGAGGTGTAGACGCCCGCCAAGGTGTAGACGCATGGAGACAGGGGGCACTTCGGGGGGGGCGGAGTCCCACAAGTCACCCCGACTTTCCAACCTGCCCTGGGGGCTTTCTCCGGCCCTGCCCCGCCCACCTTCCTGGGGAGATGCCTTGTCTCCTGGTGTCGCCCCACCCCGTGCCCTGGGTCACATCTTCTAGCTCTTTCCACCTCCAGGGGTGAGATGTTCCACACGCACACACAAGCACACAGACACACATGCACACACAAGCACACATGCATACACACACACACACACACACACACAACACCTACGCGTCCTTGGAGGCGTGTTCTTCCTTAGCTGAAATAAGACATGGTGGAGACCTTGATTTTTCCTGACCTAGGACCACAGCCGTGCGTGACCATTACGGCACACTCTGAGCTTTCATTCCAAACCCCAGGGCTGTTTAGTGTCCAGAACTTTTTTCTCTTTAAAGCCGCACCGCAGCATATAGAAGTTCCCAGGCGAGGGGTCGAATCGGAGCTGCACACCACAGCCACAGCAACTGGGGGTCCAAGCTGCATCTGCAACCTACACCACAGCTCAGGGCAACGCTGGATCCTTACCCCACTGAGTAAGGCCAGGGATGGAACCGGTGTCCTCCTGGATACTAGCTGGGCTCTTAATCCAATGGAGCCACAATGGGAACTCCTAATGTACAGCTTCTAAAGCAAGGGAGGGACCCCGTGACTTCCAGAGACAGAGACCCAGAAGCTCCACGGGACGTCCTTGGCGGTGGACAGGATGAGCTGCCACTGGACAAGATGACTCCTACACAGCGCCCATGGGTGGGGGTGGAACAGGAAAAGGCAATGTTGGGGGGCTGGGGTACCTATTATTCAGCAAAATGGGTCAGAGTCCAGCTCCAGGCCCCAGTACCTGCCCGCCCCAGCGCCTGCCCGCCCCAGCGCCCGCCCGCCCCAGCGCCCGCTCCAATGCCCAACACCTGGGTGACTTCAGGCACAGGACGGTGAGCTCTCTGGGTCTCAGCTTCCACCTCGGGGATCACAACCACGCCTGTGCTGGGGTCTCGAGGATTAGCCAGAATAATCTCCACAAAGCCCTCGGCACCGTGCTTGGCTCAGGGGAAGCATTTATTAACCTCCAGCTTTTAAGGAAGGACCATCCAACCTCTCAGCTTCCTTCGCATCAACCCTGTGGACGGGCGGGTGTTCCCTCCGCTTAGGGCCGAGAAGCCTGAAGCCCGATGCAGGGTGCCAGCCCCACTCAGAGGGCCCGCTGTCCCGCCCCAGGGCCGCCACCAGCCGGGGGACCTGAGCAACACCTTCGTGGGACCAGCAGGCCTCTGGTGACTGCAGGACTCTGTTTCCTCTGTCTCTGTCCCCTGAGGCTTCTTTCAAGAGTCCCGAGAAACCACAGGACCCCTGTGCCTCCATGAGACGGCAGCAGTAGGAAAAAAAAATCTTTTAAAGACAAGAAAAAGAAAAAAAGACTTTCCTTCTCTGGGGATGGGGGCCCAGCCCTGAGAGGAAGGGGGCGCTCCAAGCCCACCCCAGCCTCTTTCTGCCCCTGCCTGTGGCCGCTCTACACAGGAGCTCGGCTTGCTGGGTCCTGACTTTGGACCCGGCCCCCATCGGAACTGCAGGAAAGCATCAGCTCAGGCGCACAGTGCCTGCTCCCCCAGAACCAGGCCTGGGAGAAGCAGCCTGACCGGGCCCCCTTCCGACAGCCCTTCTGCATTGGTCCCGGGGTCCTCCCGAGGGACAGGGGCCTGATTCTGTGACCCCTGAGCCCTGCCTCTGGGTCCCCAAGACCCCAGGCTGCCTGGGAAGGCTCTGATCGACGAGCAGACGCCTGGAGGTGCCAGGAAGTGAGCTCAAAGCTCAGAGACCCGGACGTCCCAGTCTGGGTGTTTCTCAGAACCACGGGCCTGAACGGGGGCCGCTCCCTTCGCAAATTGAAACTGGGCCACTGGGATTGTCCAAAAGAGCCACATCGGCGCAACCCTGCCCTCCTCAGAAGCTACGATCCAATCACCCTCTTCCAAATGTCTGAATCAGGGCTACAATGCAGCAACCTAGCTGACAGCTGTCTGCACGTAAAACTGCAAAAGCAGACCAACTTCAGCGCGGTTTTCAAAAGCCCGCTTGCCAAGTTAAAAACGGCCACCACGGGACTACATTAAAAAGCAGGCAACCAAACCAGGGACTAGACGGATCCAATCTGGGGGGGGGGGTGACGGGGGACAGGCCTGTGTGACAATAAATCTTGGGACAAAATATCAAAGTCTAAAAGTCATTTCTAGGTGACACATCACGAAGGCTTTTTTATTTCCTTCTTGGTGTTTTTCAAGCATTTTAGAAAAGCGCCCTGCAGAACACTTGGAGTCGGATAAAAAGTTCGTCTTTGAAAAGCCTCCTTCTTTTTTCAGTTTTTTCTCTCGCACTCCACTCCAGCCAGCTTGCTTGAAACTCTGCGTTCAAACACCTTTCTCTCTCAAGCACAAGCCCTAAGAGGGATTTGAGGGAGCAAAGTTGGAGCCATGGAGAAGCTTAAAAAGAGGAAACATGCCAGTCTGGACATTTCTGCCTTCGCTGCCTCCCCAAATTGGAGTGCAGTTTAAAAGAAACGGCAAGGCTGCAGCGGCCCTGGGCTCGGGGTAAGTGACCTGCTAAATAGCTGTCGATAAAATGGTAGAAACATGGTGCAGGCAAATAAACGAAAGCCACAAAGAAACAAGCTTTAGGGAGAATAAAGTGGCAAGGAGGGAAAACCACGCCAAAGACCCATCAGGGTCGTCGGTGGGGAGGCCCTGGGCTCTGAGCAGCGGCTTTGTGCTCCCGAGAAAATTGGCCTCAGGGGAGGGAGGGGGTGCTGCGCCCCAGCAGACAGGCAGAGCCAGGCGCCCGCCCGGGGGTTACCGGCAGCACGGCCCCGAGGCCGCAGTAACCGCTCCGCTCGCGACCGGTGGAGCCACAGCGCCATCAAGCGGCCATTCGCAGAATAGCCGCGCAGGATTCGGGGAAAGCGGTCCAGGGCTCCCAGCTTCCCTTGGCCCTGGGGGAGGGTCTGAAGCTGGGCCTGGGCCCGTCAAGCTGTCACTCTGGGCCCTGCGGCAGGAGCCTGCAGACAGACACCAGCTGTCCAGGCGAATTACACAGCTCCGGTCTGGCCTGGAACCGGCTGCCCCAGAGAATGCTCGGGGCAGCTTTACAATCCTGGACCCACGCTCTTCTCCAGCTACTTGCTCCAGGCAAAAGGTTCGTTTCCCAAACAGAGTGGGGCCAGAGGAAAGGTGAGATCTGATGGGCAGTGGGATGGCTGGCCACACCATCCAGGGCTGCAGAGAGGCACACACAGCAAGGCATCAGGAATTCATCCCCAGGCCTGGGAGATGGGCCATTGGTACATGTGACCCCAGAGAGTCTGGGCTTGAACCCTGCAAGTTCTGCAGACCTAGAACACAACTCTGCTGGGACAGAGCGCATACCATGTGCCTCCCAAAATGGAATCTGGTCCTCAGGAACAAATTATGGGATTAGGGGGTAACTGACTCAAGAACACGTGATCTCCATCCACAGACCGCTGGAGGAACCCAAGAGAGGGGGAAAAAGATCCTTAGAACACCAGCCAGGAATGTGCATATTAATAAGAATATTATATAACAGGAAATCAGAGCAAAGCCATTGAGCCAATCCTTTTAGACACATCATCTTATTTAATCTTTGCAACCACTTTAGAACATCGGCATCTTTCTAATTTTCATTTTACGGAAAAGGAAAGGGAAGTACCCAGAGGTTAAGTAACTGGCCCAGGTCTGCAGCTGGCAAGCGGCAAAGCCAAGCCTGGATCTCAGAGCCTGGAAGCCTGCGCCTTTGGTAACTGCCTCTTCAGTTCCATCTTTCCACCCCCTCCCAACCACGGATCCAGGTTTTGTGGGATCTGAAGCTTCTACCTTTTCTTCTTCTGGAGGGGAGGGGCAGCTTCTTTAAGAAAAATAATGAGGTGAGAAATCCACAGGAGGGATTATTATTTCTAAATGCACAGTCCGGTAGAGGGCGGGGGGGCCCGGGGAGATGAAGGCCGAGCCCACTTCTGCCCCTCCCACCGCCCCTGAGGCTGGTTCTCCTGAACCCCTGTCTTTGGCCCCGGCCCCCGCCTCCCCGGCCCCTCGCTGCTCTGGCCTCTGCAACTGACGTCCATGCCCAGAGAATCCCTGAAACTGCTTCGACTCCAGGTCGCCCAGTGACACCTCAACTGCCAAGTACACTGAGCTCTCTACAGCCCTTCCCTCCTGGACGAATTTGCAGCGCTGACATTTCCCCCTTCTGGAAACCCTCCTGACGCGCTGGACATGCCATTCTCCCGCTTTCCCTCTGGCCATCCAGCCTCTCTCCATCTCTCTGTTCCTCGTTGGTGGAATCCCCGTCGCCTGTTCCTAAAATGTCCTGGTGAGCGTGGGCAGAGGAATGAGGGTGACCTCGGTGATGAACAAACCAGAGGTTTCACACCTGACCTCTGGCTAGGAGCTGTGTGACCTTCAGCTAACTAGTCACCCTCTCTGAGCTCACCATCTCATCTCTCTGATAAGGATGACAGACCATAAGTTATTTAGAAGATTGAGATAATAGATGTAGTGTGCTTAGTAGGCTGCCTGATGCATAGTAGGGCACGACGATCACCAAGAGCTGTCACCAGCCCTGAGTTCAATCCGCATCTGTGCCCTGAGCTCTAGATCCACTGTTTCCAGACCTAGAGAATCATCTCGGCCATGGGCCCTCCCAGGTCTTGTCTAAAAGTGCTCTTCTCATCTGGTACATACACACAATGGAATATTACTCAGCCATTAAAAGGAACAAAACAACAGCATTTATAGCAGCATGGATGGACTTAGAAATTATCATGCGAAGTGAAACCAGTCAGACAATGAGACACCAACATCAAATGCTACCACTTACATGTGGAAACTAAAAAAAGGACACAATGAACTTCTTTGCTGGACAGATACTGACTCACAGACTTTGGAAAACATGGTTTCCAAATGAGACAAGTTGGGGGGTGGGGGGATGCATTGAGGGTTCAGGATGGGAATGCTACAAAATTTGGTTGTAATGATTTTTGTACACCTATAATTGTAATAAAATTCATTAAGTAATGGGGGGGGAAGTGCTCTTCTCACCACCCACAAGCAAACCCCCCATTTTTCCTACCGACTTCTGAACCACACCACTGACTATCCAGCACAGGGACGAGACGTCCCCCTCAGCCCACACCTCCTCTCCCACCTGTCCTCAGGATCTCCTGATCTCTCGCCCTGGGACCTCTGACCAGCCTCCTAAATGAGGGGCTTCCCTGCAGCCCCTCCAAGCCCTCCGCCCTGCCAGAGACGTTAGCATCCTCAAACCAGCTCAGGTCATGCTCTTTCACCACTTAGAACCCTACCATGTCTTTCCTTTCCCATCAGGATGAAGTTCGACCCCTCCACGAAGCCCAGGATTATCGGACTCCCGTCGCCCCTGTGCTTGCATCAGCTCCCCCTAAAAGCCCCTGAAGGGTTGACCCTAAGGGATTCACTCGGACATCCCAAACTACCTGCATTTCCCGGTGTGGCACCAGGCGTCCCCGCCCCTCTGTGCCAACCACCTTCAGAGCCCAGTTCAAATGTCACCTACTCTGGGAAGCCTGCCAGGATGCCCCCTTGAAGTTCAGGACCAATTCTCTGTGCATCCTGGGTATACCAGGATTGCAGCACTATTCAGACCTACAACAGAATTACTGATTTCTTGTTTCAGGGCCTCTGTGGGGAGTGCTTTGAGAGCATCAACCTCTAAAAAGGCAAGAGAGGGAGTTCCTATTGTGGCTCAGTGAGTTAAGAACCTGACACGGTGGCCAGGAGGATGTGGGTTCAATCCCTGGCCTCACTCAGTGGGTTAAGGATCTGGCATTGCCGTGATCTGTGGTGTAGGTCACAGACGAGGCTCAGATCCGGTGTTGCCACGGCTGTGGCTGTGGCTGGCGGCTGCAGCCTGGGAACTTTCATATGCCGCAGGTATGGCCATGGGGTGGAAAGAAAAAGGCAAGACAGTGCAGTGGTCAAGAGGGTGGATCTTAGAATCAGACACCCTGGAGACAAATCTAACTCTGTTTAGCCTGTCACCACAGCTGGGTGACGTTCCATCACTTCTTCAGGCTTCCGCTTTCTCACCTCCATCACGAGCTAAGGATAGGGCCTCCCTTCCAGGTGGTGGGGAGATGACATGGCTTAGAAGAGTGCCTGACGCAGGCCGCCACTGGCCAAGAGAAGCGGAACGCCGGCCCCATACACAATTTTCAACACGCTAGTACCGCCTTGAAGAGCGAAAAACTAGATAAATAAAAATAACAGCTGAAATTAATTTAATCACATTTTAAGCCACTGTATTTCCCATCTTATCGTTTCAACATAAAATTGATATTTTAAATTTTTTTTCATGAGCTATTCTGTTGCCTTCTTCATCCAGAGCCTCTGAAATCCAAGGTGTATTTTCCACTTAGTGCACATCTCAGTTCACGGGAGTCACAACCGAACAGCTCCCAGGCCCCGGGCGGCTCCTGGCTGTCATCCTGGACAGCACGTCACACGTGACTCTCCTGGGGAAACGCGTCCCGGAAGCTTGCACCTGGTTTCCTCCAGACCTCACGCTGTGCGCCTTTTCCCTTTGCTGATTTTGCTTTTTATCCCTCCGGTGGAATCAGTCATGGGTGTGGGTACAACTGCCGACGCCTGGAACCAGAATGCTCTTCGGAGCAGGTCTGCCAGGAGGACAGCGTGATGGAACCGGTCCGCAAAGCTGGGCGGTCCCTCCCCCGCCTCCGGGCCCCCCCCCCCCATGCCTAACGCAGAACCACATTTCAACCAGCCCCCATCAGGTGCAATAATCCATTCACAATTCCAAGCGGGACAAAGAGCCATCTTTCTTGGCCTCTGCCTCCCAAGGCCCGGCGATCACTCTGGAGAGGGATTACATATTTCCTGAGTGTTATTCAATGTCCTCTCCATTCTCATTGCCCTTCTCTGTGGGGTTATGATAAGCTAACATGAGGGATTTCACCACGACGGCGTCATAAACGGGAGTTTTTATTTATTCCTAAGACTCAGGTGTTATTCTTTCCATGTCATCGATGACTCATATCATTTGCCCAAGGTCACGCGGTAAGTACATCCTGCCCCAAACACATTTATTACATGGCAAACGCTAATTAGGCTTATTTTAAAACAAACAAAAGGTGAGCATTCAGTGTCCAGGCTGGCTGTGCAGCATTCCGAGAATGCAGGCATCCAGAATACCAGGCACGTGGTCCGGCCGGCTTAGCAACGGCTGTGACGTCCGTGCTGCTGCCCCACCCACCCCGCAGCCAGACCCGCCCTGCCCTATCCGGGGGCCCCTCAACCCAGCAGCCTGCAAAAACACTCACTCTGACTCACACTCGCTCTGAGCGAGCTTGGAAGCGGACCCTGCCCCACGCAAACCTTCAGCCTTGACTGCAGCCTCGTGAGAAACCCGGAGCTCGAGGACACCGCTAAGCTGTACCCACATTCCTGCTCCACAGAAACCCAAGATAATAATAAATGTTAGTGGGTTTGGGTTTTTTGCTTTTCCTTTTTAGGGCCACATCTGCAGCATACGGAAGTTCCCAGGCTAGGGGTCAAATCGGTGCTGCAGCTCCCGGCCTACGCCGACAGCCACAGCAACGCGGGATCCCAGCCATGTTTGCCACCTACACCACAGCTCACGACAACGCCAGATCCTTAACCCGCTGAGTGAGGCCAGGGATGGAACCCAAATCCTCATGGAGACTAGCTGGATTCGATTCCACTGCGCCACAACGGAGCCTCCTAAATTTTAGGGTTTCGAGTTCCTGAGTTGCACGCATGCACGTGCACACACAAACAGCCCCCACGAGCACACCCCCCCACCCTCACACACACTCACTCAGGTTCAAATTGCAGACCCAGGCCCTGCGTGCTCAGCCCTATCCCTGGAGGAAGCGGCTGCCTCCTGGAGGCTGAGGGCCCCTCTTGGGACTCTCCAGTCCGTCCCACTGTCACCAGACCACAGCCTGAATAATGAAGTGGCCTCTCGGATGCCTTGACTAAGGAAGCGAGGTTGCTGCCGCAAAGACCAAGAATTCCAACACCTGAAAAAGGAAGGCGGCTGCTGCCGGAACCTCCATCCTCTGTTTCCCCCAGAGTCAGTCTGTCCCCAGACACCCGGTCATCTGCAGTCCTGGTGGAGTGGGGACCCAGGAGACCAGCGGGTCCGCTGGAGAGAGGCCTCCAACCCTCCAAGTCCCCTCTCTGTACTGACACCATTTAGCGCTCGGGGCGCGGGGGAGGTGAAGGAAGGGACACGGGTGGCTCCACATATCCAGGGTCAGTGGTCCCCTCCAGGTGCCCCTGTGGATGCTATGGAAACCCTGGATAAGTCAGCAACGGCCTAGGTCCAGCCCCACAGGGGCCTGACCATGACCTTACGATGAGCTCCGAGCGGTTCAGACCAGCGGCGTCCTCAGCGGGGAGCTGGGGACGAACGACGCCGGTGTGCTCCCCACAGAACACCCTCCTGTGTTTTCACAGGTGTCCACAAGCCCGTTCTGACATAAATAAATGACTGGGAGTTCCCTGGTGACTCGTCGGGTTAAGGATCCGGTGTTGTCACTGCTGTGGCTCGGGTCACTACCACGGCACAGGTTGGATACCCAGCCTGGGAACTTTCGTGTACGGTGGGCAAGGCCGTAATAAATACATAAAGAAGCAAATAAATAAACAAATAATTGAATGGCTAAATTCCTGGGGGAGAAGGAACGGAAGATCCTGACAGAAGAATTCTAAACCGTGTAGGTAGCAGGTAACCCCTCCCCCGGGGAAAGGAACTCGCTTCTCCTCCCCGCTCGGTGTGGGCTGGCCCTGCTGGCCCTCTTCCCACGGACAGGGGATGAAGAGGGAACAGGAGAAATTTCCAGGGGAGGAACCTGGCAGCCACCCCCTCACCCACGGGAACGAGGGCAACGTCACCCCGACACGGCATGCCTCTGACACAGCACCATGCTGGCGCTCCCCGCTGCGGCATTGTTCCCCAAACCCCAGGCTGCAATGAGAAAACATCAGCCATCAAAACTGAAGGAGCATCCTCAAAACACACCGCCGGTACACTCCAAAACCGTCAAGACCACACGCACACGGCATTCAGGTGTGATCTGATGCAGGGCCGGTCCCAAAGCACACGTTCTGTTCCACGAGCCCCACTGCCCCCTTCCCAGACCAGACTGCAACCACGGAAGACGGCCACCTCTTCCCATCACAGCCCGGGGTGGGGGTGGGGGGCCTTCCAGGAGGGCTCCTCCCTCAGGTGCCAGTCGCAGTCCAGGCGCTATTGTGAGATGCTCTTTTGAGAGCCGATACAGACAAGGACCACTAGGTGGCGACAGACTCCACCAATGTCAAGGAGCGGTGTCTGCCAAGGACCGCCCCAGGCTCACACACTGTTCTCTGCCTTAAAGTAAAGCTTGTTATAAGCCAGTCAGGGCTTTTGCCTTGGCCAAGATTCGTGAAAGGACAGAAAGGAGGGGTGTCGCTCATCCGGTTATAGTTTTGGAGGTCCATCTGCAGAAATAACCCAAGACTTACCGTGTTTCTTCCTGGCTCTCTGGCAGAAACCAGTAGACAGCTCTGAGTTCCTTACAAAGGGGCGCACACACACACACACACACACACACACACACAGCTGGGGTGGACCTTTAGAGCCACTCTTCAGAGTCAGGGTCGACAGGAGACTAACCATCACCGCCACGGAGCACACACGCAGGTGCTGGTCCCTGTCTTTGAAACCCCCAGACTTGAATCTCAGCTCCATCATTTACTCTATGCCGGACTTGAACCTCAGCTCCATCATTTACTCTACGTGTGACCCTGGGCAGCGGGCTTCGTTGAGGGTGTCACCTTCCTGGTCGAACACCTGGCGGTGGGAGCAGAGCTGAGCCCACCGGATTCTGTCTCCCCCACCCCTCAAACCTCCAGCCCTCAAGAGAACAGGAGGCCTTCCTATGGGAGCAGACAGTTCACTGTGACAACCGGACCTGCCCTGCTGTCTACTCAGTGCCGAGAACTGAAGGCTTGATTCATGGGGGTCATCACGACTTCTAACGCCTTTCAACGAGCCACCAAAGCAGACCACACCTCCTCACATAGGAGATTCCAGAAAGTTCCACGGGCAACGCTGCCATGTTTCCTACCTGCTTTCCTGAAAGGCCTTTTTTTCTTTTTTTAAAGGTCAAGGTAATTGTTCAGGACAACTGCTCTGAAACCCGTTCTAGGCTCAGACCCTGCAGCCTGTAACAGCGCTGGCACCGGACCTTGTTTTTCTTGCTACTCGAGTTGGGAACAGACCGCTGGGTCCTGGAGAAAGTCGAAAGTCAAGCTGGAGCACAGCAGAGACCTGTTCCAGGAGGATGTTGCCCCGCCTGGGCAGGGAGTCACCTGCTTCACCCATCCTCAGAAGAACTGCCCCCGGGGCGGGGCTGGCACAGCCGAGCTTCCAATGTCATGCCTGGAACATTCACCCAAAACTCCGCTGCCAGCAACTGTTCACGGAGGGCAGACAGAGAGATGTGCCTTGAGCTCTTCTTTCTAGACCAGGGGGTCCCCAGACCTGCAGCATCAGCATCATAGGAGCTTATGAGAAATGCAAATTCTCAGGCCCCACCTGAGAACCAGCAAATCAGGCCCTCCTGGGTGGGACCAGGGGTCTGTGTTCTAACAGCCCCCAGGTGGCTCAGATGCGCCCAGGCTGGAGAACGACCATCCTGGCTGTTGGAAAGGGTAATTTCATGGCTCAACTGTCACCACGCTGGTCTGGCCTTGCTGTCTACACCACAGGTCTCCTTAGCAGGGCGTGGCAGGGAACGAAGCTAGACATTTCCCTGTGAGAACATGATGCCTCGGCCACACAGCACTTCCAGGGAGCCCAGAGATCCAGGCATTTCTAACACCATAGAGCGCAGGCAGCGGGACCTAACAAGAATGCACAGAGCTGATCTAGAAAGTTCTAGACCACGCGAGACCATATCCAGGCCATTCTTAGCAATCCCATAGAAATTATAGATTTTATTTTATCCTAAAACATTTTATCCTGGCTTTGAGCATGACTTCATCTTATATTTTCTACCTTTGTTTTTCCTACCTTTTTAAAAAATTTATAGAAGTAAAATTTCATTATTGTTTGTTTTTTCTTTTTAGGGCCGCTCCTGTGGCATATGGAAGGTCCCAGGCTAGAGGTCAAGTTGGAGATGCAGCTGCCAGCCTACGCCACAGCCACAGCCACATGGGATCCGAGCCGCCTCTGTGGCCTATGCTGCAACTTGCAGCAACGCCAGATCCTTAACCCACTTAGCAAGACCAGGAATTGAACCGGCATCCTCAAGGGTACTGGTCAGGTTTCTTAACTCTCGCTGAGCCACAACAGGAACTCCAAGCATTATTTTTTTTTCCAGTGAAATTTTAAATAAGCTGCCTTAAACCCTTTCGGAGACAAGGCCAGGTATAGGGATATTTGATATTTTTCAAATACATGTGACCTTTTAAAAGCAGCATCCAACTAAGCTGAAAAGGTAGGCTGGATTTTCCTTTTTTTCAGCCTCAATCTGAAAGTTGGTGAATTTGTAGAAGCGCCTGCAATCATTGATCCTGAACACTAGAGGGCACCACAGCCCATAGGTCTGGCTGCCCAGAGACAGGACCACTTCAGACCCCATGCCCATCCGAGCTGCAGGAGGCTGTAAGATGCTCCCAGATGCAGGCCCTCCTTGGCCTCACAGTTTCAAACGCCCACCTGCCCATATCTGCCTCAGGTGCACAGAGGGCTGTAAATTGGGGCCCCTGGTGGGGGGTGTCTGCATTTGAATTAAGCTCCCCTGTGTGCCAAGCGCTGCGAGAATTTAAAAAAAAAAAGACATGACTGAACACGCACACAATTTATGGCAATTTTCTCCACACGGACACCCTCGTGCATGCACCTCATCACAGGGTCACAGCAACCTGGGAGGGAGTTCCATCAGCCCACCTTGCAGATGAGAAAACAGTCCCAAGTGTACCAAGTGACCTCTGTGGCTGGATGCCTGGGCCTGCTAGTGGCCGAGTCTGGGGAAGGCTCACAGCCCGGGCGGTTTGCACTTAAGCTCTGCACCTCCCAAAAGGCAAACATGAGCCTCTTCTCAGGGGTCCTGCCCAGAGGTGGGATAAACCTGGGGTGAACGCTACTGACAAGGCTCAGGGCGGGTCCCCAGGAGCCTCAGCCCACTGCCAGCCATGCAGGGGAGAAGCCACAGCTCGGAGGTCTGGAGCCCGTTTATCTGCCCTCTGCCTCCCCCCTAGCTCTTTTTCTCTTTCTTTTTTACGGCCGCGCCCACAGCATGTGGAGGTTCCCAGGCTAGGGGTGGAATCGAAGCTGTAGCTGCTGACCTACACCACAGCCACAGCAACACGGGATTGGAGCCACATCTGTGACCTACACTGCAGCTCACGGCAACACCGGATCCTTAACCCACTGAGCGAGGCCAGGGATCAAATCCACATCCTATGGGCCCCTCAGTTGGGTTTGTTACCACTGAGCCTCAACGGGAACTCCCAGATTTTCAGACACTGTTTTAATGGCACAGGCGCCGCGAGGATGAATACGAATGGCCTCCATATCCAGCACCAGCGCATCGTTCACCTCCCTAACTTCAGCCTTCACCTTCCCGCCTTCTGTGCATGTCGCTACCAAGAAGAACTCTCGGAATAAAAGCTGGCTGCCCCTACCACACACGTGTGCGTGTGTATACAGGTGCATGCACGTGCGCGAACACACACACACACACACACACGCAGCAGGCCACTCAGCCATTCTCAGGCCTGGACAATTGGTGGCACTTGAGGCCGGGCCATCAGCACAGGGAACACCGTCAGCTCTTCTCTCTCAAGGGGGGATTTGCTTAACATTCAGAGCTCCTGCGCAGAGAAAGGTCACCGAAGGAGAAAGGCATCTCAGTGCCTGGAAGGAATCCCAGTGCAGGCGGCTCCCTCTGCCAGCTGGTCCTTCTGGGGCAGGGGCACAGGAAGAGAGGAGGCAGCGGGGGAGAGCTGTGAGTCGGTGGAGCCAAAACAACCTGGACAGGGGGTCCTCCGTGCACACAGACCAAGCTTGGAGACTCGGGTCCCTCCCTGGAATGTCCTCCAAGAATTTTGCGCTCCACTCCCAGCCTGCTAGCCCACGACAGGGGACAGACGGTCCTTAAGCTGCTGCTGGGCACCAAGCAGGTCCCAGAACAAAACTGAAGAGTCTACAGACATTTCCAGGACATGGAGTTTGCAAGGGGCAGGAAAGGAGAAGCCAGAGGCCAGGAATACATGCTAGCAGCCTATTATGGAAACATCCAGTTTGACCAAAAGGTAAAATGGAAGGGAAAAGTTTCATGGCATCGTTTATATGATAAGATTAAAAATCAGCAGCTACTACTACTCAAGGGTTATATTAAGCAAAGTGTGAGGTTCGTTTTGCAGAATAATGTCCAGGCATGAAAACTAAATGCAAAGAGAAGGAGCATAAGAACCCGAAAAGGGAGTTCCCTGGTGGTTCCACGGCACCGTCACTGCCATGGCTCGGGTCGCTCCTGTGGCTCGGGCTGGATCCCTGGCCCGGGAACTTCTGCGTGCTGCGGGGGGGGGGGGGGGCAACCAAAAAGAAGGGAAAAGGCAAAAACAAAAGGCTAAGCGCAAAGTGACAATCGAGCCAAGTGCTCTGAGATGACGAGGCTGCAAAGCCATTGAAAATGTCAACTCTGAGTGACGGTGAGGAGGGGTTCCAATGAGAGTCGCTTTTTTTAAATTATGAAGTTACTTTGAATAACAAATCTGGTTTAAGGAGCGGTGTTAAATAGCCAGGGGAACTCCCAGAGCACCTCAGAGGTCCCTCCCAACTCCAGCTTCTAGCCGAAAAGGTCTGGGGCTGCACCCGCCTCGCCCCCTCCCCCGCCAGCGCCAGACAGTTGAGACAGGTTTGCTGACTGAACGCATGGCTCCTCCCCATCCCGTCTCCCGGCCGGCGGCGGGGGCAGGGGGGGGTGGGGGGCGGCGGCGGGGGCGGGGGTGGGGGG
>PVHT021183560.1:1643297-1670260 GCA_004024745.2 Catagonus wagneri | reverse complement strand
GCAGCTACCCTTGCGGCATGGTTCCCGTTAACCCATTCACTGCCACATACTGGACACACTATAGATGTCTCGTTGCAGGAACATGAAATAAAAGGCAGGTTCACGGAGCAAATCAGCAGCAGCCTGGGGCTGGCCACGGGAGAGCCTCCAACAGGCACGAGGAAACCTGCTGGGGCTGGATGGAAACGCTTTAGAACAGCATTATTATGGCGATGGTCGAACAGTGGGGACACACCCGTGGCATGGAAGTTTCCAGGCTAGGGGTCAAATCAAAGCTACAGCTGCCGGCTACAGCCACAGCCATGTGGGATCCGACCCCCTTCTGTGACCTACACTGCAGCTCGCGGCAACGCCGGATCCCCCGAGCCAATGAGCAAGGCCAGGGATCGAGCCCACGTTCTCATGGATACTAGTCAGGTTCGTTTCCGCTGCACCACGACGGGAACTCCTCTACACATTTATGAAAAGTCACCTGGTTGTTCCTTTCCAACAGATGAATTTTATAGGATGTAAATTATACCCCCATAAGGCTGATGGCCAGGCAGGCAGCTCAGAGGGAAAAAGGGTAAAGCAGGGGTCTCAAACCCATGTCACCAGTGAGCCTTTCCAAGACCGCCCCTTGCCCCCGAGCCCCAGGCGCTGCAGCCCCAGCTGGAAAGACCCTGGACTTGAAGGTCCAAAAGGCTGAGCCTCCTTCCTCCTTCCCTGAGCCTCCTCGGTGTTCTCATCTATAATACCACCCGCATGTACAACGTCACCAGAAGGCACATGTCAATGCTACTTTATTGCTTTTTCTTTAGGTTTAAGAGGGACTGAAAGAGATCTATGCAGTGTGCCTGGCACTGCGCCAGATGCTGTAGAGGACACAAAAGTAACAGAAAAGGGCTTTCTTCTTTCTTTTTGTTTGTTTGCTTGTTGTGGCAGCGCCTGCAGCATGTGGAAGTGCCTGGACCAGGGAATGAACTTGTGCCACAGAAGAGACCAGAGCCCCACTGCTCCTCTCAGTTTGGCAAAGCCCGAGGCAGCGCCTTCTCCTGGGCTCCTGGTTCCCCAGCAGAGATGGGGGCCCCCGACCCCAACCAGTTACCAGGGAGGACAAGAGGCATTTCCTTCACCCCAAAAACCGCTCCCACCTAGCGTCTGTCTCAGCCCCAGTGGGCCGTCTTCATGGGCCCCATGTGTCATCGTAAGTGAAAAATGAGGGAGGAACCAAGGCAAGAAGAGGAAAATCGCATCAGCACCCCGCAGGAGGCCCAGGAGTGGGGCTGGCGCGGGAGGTGGAGCAGGGCCGGCTGGGGATGCAGGGCTGGGGGTCAGGGGTTGGGGGACCGGACAGGGGAGGGGGAAGAGCGGGACGGCCCCCAGCCGGGGTAAGGACTACACCCCTGCTCCCGGCGCAGAGGGCAGGGGTGAACCTGCCGCCTCCTCGGCCTCTCCCTCTAACGCAAAGACTTCGAATTTTGCTGATGTGACTTCATCGGTGCGATTTTGTTGATGCAAATAGCTCCCAAGACAACCTGTCAACGCAACATGGAGCAGGGACACCTTTTGCCTTTGGAGGGAACCCCGGCCTCCAGAGTTGACAGAACCAGGCCGCCACGTGGCTGACCCTGAGCCAGATCACATGACCTCTGTGACCCCAGGCTCTGCCACCGGGAAAGGAGGACAAATGACAGCCATCAGGGCTGTGGGGAGGGTGGACAGCCCTCCGAGTCACGGGCAACATCGCCCGGTGCTCAGAGCCCCAAGGGATTGGGTTTGGGGCCAAGTTGCAGCACTTAAAAGCTGTGTGATTTTTAATCAGTTACTTGCCCTCTCTGTGCCTCAGAATTCTCATTTGTAAAACAGAGGCAACAGTAATGCCTACCTCATACGGTTATCGAGGAATAAATGAAGGGGTGTATGTCTGAACTCGCCTACATGGATGTGTGTGGCCATGGGTGTGTGTCTTAGAATGACTGGAACACAGAATATGCTATTCCATCAGCAGTTGCTATTATCAGCCAACACCGTTAGTGCTGGTTATCAACTCTCAGTGGTAGGCGAGGCTGCAACCACCTCAACACCGCAGAAAGTCTATCTCAGGTCACTGTCTCAGGTCTCTCCCTTCCAGCAGAGGCAGCAGGAGGGTGACAGGACCCTGGGCTGTCCCGGCCTGAGTCCATCAGCCTCGGTGTGGAGTCTGTCATAGCGGAATACCCACAGCCAGCACCGGGAGTCCCCACCACGGCTCCCACGGGCAGGTGGCCGGCAGTCCAGGTACCCGCCCCCTTCCCTCACAGCCCACCGCCCACCGCCCCCCAGCTGGCAGTCAGGGCGCAGTCACTGCAGGGGCGGGAGCCCTCCCCCCGGAACAGCCGTGCCTGGTGCCCCCCACCCCACCCCACGCATCCTGGAGACCAGGGGCAAACTGATTCTGCAAGGACCCCAAAGTCATAACAGACATGGCGGCACTTCTGCCAAAGAGAGGCGGGGGAAAGGAAACCACTGAGGGGTCTGCAAGCCCCTCGGGTTAGAAAGTAAATAATCATTAACTAGACGTCTGCGTCCCCGAGTCTGGGGGTACATGCCTGTGGGGGCAGCGGGAAAGATGACGTCCCGGGGAGGGGCTCTCTGCTGCCCCGGACACCTGAGGTCTCCATCCGAACAGAAAGGCCGGGGAAGCGCCCGCCCCCCCCACGTCCCAGAGGGCCGCCCTGCAGGTTCTGGGGGCTTCTCTGTGGCCCACCAGGAACTCCCACATCAAGGCAGACCCCTCTGGCCATCCTCCCTCCCAAGCCCAGGGTATCCTCTGCTCCACTGTCACGGAGCTGACAGATAAGGAAGCGGTTCCCCCAAACGCACCCCAGAACACGAAGCCCCGGGACCAGCCACCTCAAAAGTCCCACCCGGCCTGGGCCCTGGACTCCTGTGACCCCTTTAAGGGGCCAAGGCCCCCAGGGGCCAGAAGTGTGGGTTCTCCCGCCACCGCCACCGCCAACGGGGTCCTTCTCACACACCCTCTCCCTGCCCCCAGCCCTTTGCGCGCCCCAACCTCCCCAAACAAAGGTGCTTTTTTCCCTGCTCCTCGGGGTCACCACACTTTCGTCAGACCTGTGCGTTTTCTTTCTGCTTGGGCCCATCTTGGCTTGCCTCCCCCGGCACCACCGTAACCTGGAGACAAACCCCGTATTGTTTCCGTAGACCTAATAAATGACAGCGCTTCCCACCTCCTTTCACGAACCCCGCCGGCCTGCCCAGCTCCCCGCTCAGCCCCGTCTGAGGACTCCCTTGTGCGAAGAGCGGCCCTTCCCCCACTGAGGAACAGAAGGCTTATGTCAAGCGGGGAGAGAAACCAGCTTGGGCTAACGGGCGCCTCTCCCACGGAGCACTGTCGGGTGAAGATTCGGTCCAGCGAGAGGCTGCATCACCGGGCGACGCCAGCGAGCCAGGCCCTCCGCTCCCCTCCTCCTGCTCAGGCCTGGGATTCGAGGGACCGAGAGCAGGTGGCCGCGAACGGTGCCGTGGGGATGGGCCACAAGGATGTCCTCTGAGTGCCCCAAGACCTGTCGGTCGTCGGTAAGAAGGCGCCTCCTTGCCCCTCGACAAAGTCAGAGATGGAAGAGGTAGAAAAGGGCGAAGCCCAGCACAGCTGACTGCTCTGCGCGCTAGTCCAATGCACGTGGGCGGTCAGGTGCAGTCCGGCCCAGGGCAGACCTCTGACCATCGGTACGGTGGGCTTCCGGGCTGTCTGAAGGCAGGATGTACCCATCGCTCGAGGACGAAGCCAAAATACAAGACACCTGTCACCTTGCTCAAACACAGACTCATACTTGGATTGTTCTGGAGTCCACAAAACAGTCCCAGAGCCCCCAGCGTCCACGGAGGGGGAGTGAAACCAGAAGGAGACAGCAGCTGCCCGAGCTCTGCGGCCAGCCGCCCCGAGCCCTGACAGGCGCTCGGCGTGCCCGTTCACCGAGCACCCACCGGGAGAAATCCGCCCCCAGGGTTCCCCCTTGACTCGGGATCCCAGCTGGGCTCTGCCTGGCCTCCCCGCCCCCACAAGGTAGGGGGGCCGGTGGCCTCCGGCACCCTCCCCGCCCCCGACCTCGGGAGCCCTCCGCCGGGCAGGGTGGGGATGGACGGCGCGGTCCCCAGGGCCCGAGCCACTGGGCCACCAGGAGATGCCAGTGACGAGCCAGGAGACAGGTGAGCCCACAGACGCACACAGACACATCCTGAGCCGCAGCTGTTTCATCCGCAGAGCTGGGCAGAACTTCAGAGCTCGGCCCCGGTATTTCCTATGAAAGACAGAGGCACAGAGAGGTTGAGAAACCGGCCCGAGACCGCTCAGCTGGGAAGTGATGAGCTAAGCGTGAGACCCAGAGCCTTCGAGCCTCCTCCTCTTCGGTGGCACCGATCACAGGGAAACCCAAACCTCACGTGCTCGGTGGGTCCAATACACCCACCTGCACGAAAGCAGGGGTCACAGGCTGGGAGCAGGAAAGGACCAGGGCACACCTGGCAAGGAAGCCACCCTGTCAGAAGGGACAGGCAGACCTGCCATAAGGCCCCGCCGGGTGGACGTTGCCATTGTGGTGCAAGTGTCCCGGGGACTGACAGGGGCTTCAGGACAGTAATTCTGGTTTTCTTGACCAAGTTCTGGAAGCCTCATCCAGGACCACTCCGAGGGTGCAGGGACCCACCCCACAACCGTCCAAGATGGAGAAGCTGCTGTTTCTCCAAGTCTACAGTACAGCCTCCAGCTTCACCCCCAGCATCACCCCCTCCCCACCCCAACCCAAGACAAGAACTTTGTCTCCTGTCTTTTGCTCTGCTCTCCCACCCAGCTGGCCCTCCCGTGTGCCCGCGGGTCCGGTAAACACAGAATGGAGCCCAGCCTGTCCCTCCAGGGCGCCCTCCGGCTCCATCCCCAATTCCCCAAACCGCTCTCCCCCCACCTGTCACCTGGCCCTGCTCACAACGCAGTGGTCCTTCCAGGACGGGCCCCTCCCGGGGCAGGGGGTCCATCTGCAGAGCCCAAGAGCTTCTGCCATCGGCAAGAGGTCAAGTTCTCACCAAGGTGTCCCCTCCATCCCTGCCAGCATCTCGGGGGGTGACCCTCGCCCTTCTGGGTCGCAGACTCTAGGCAGACCCAGGATGGAACCACCTCCAAGAGGACAGGCGGGCACAGCCAGCCCGGGGAAAGCCCGGGAACCTCCCGCCTTGACAGCGGTGACGTGTGAATGTGGGCTCTAAACCGGGCTGCACAGCCCGGCCGGGGAAGCCCTTCCTCACGGCCGCCGCACCCAGCCGGCCTCCTCCAGGCCGTACTCCTGGAAAGAAGAGGGAGAATGAGGTGCTCGGTGGACCACAGGCAACCTGGGAAGCTAAGCCGCAGCCCTCCGGCTCCCCCACTCACACACAGGTCAGCCCCCAGGGCCCACCACGGCGCCCCGGAAAAAGGAAACGAGAGGACAGAGTCTCAGATTCGGAGCCAGCAGCTGGGTCGGGGTTCCCCTCTCTAAGAACCTTGGTGGGACGGCTCTTTCTGGGCCTCAGCTCCAGCAAGCTTCCCCGATCTGCTCGTCTGATAAGCCAGCCGGGCGCCTCCCTGCCGGCCCCGACCGAGCCCACAGGCTGCAGCCTCTGCCGCTTCCCCGCGAGAACAGGTGCACGCGGACGCCGAGCCCTCCCAGGGCACCCGGCGCGTGGGATGAGAGCAGACCGCTGCCCACGGCTTCACTCCCCGGCCCCCAAGAGGCAGATTCCAGGCCAGGGCCAGGGAGAAGGGGCTGGGGGGAGGTGGGGAGGGAGGAGACAGGTCCAAGACCGCAGCCAGCACAGGAAGGCAGGGCCCCCTCAGTCCCCGCGGCAACCCCCACCTGCCCTTTAGCTGCGTGGACCCTCCGGCCCGGCCCCCAGCTCTGCAGCAAAGGCTTGAGCAACAGACACAGCAGGGCTGGGCCACACAAGGGGAGACACTTTCCTTCTCTGAGCTTGGCACTCCGGGTCTGGAAGATGCTGCAGGGGCAGAGACATCTGTACACGCACGGGGCGATTAGCAGGTGTTCCAAAAAAGCCCAACGCGGACAGAAAGCTCTTGCCGACATGACTGAACGAAAAGCTCTACGCCGTGACAGCAAAGCTTACGCCACAGAGTTAAGGCTACAGCCACCTGTGAGGAGGGGGCGGACACCCCCCCCCCGCACGTGGGATGCACTTTGACAGGGCGAGTGTGTGCACGCGCGCGCGCGCACACACGCGCACACACACACACACACACACACACACACACACACACACACACACGGCAGGGCCCGGCCTATCCAACGGGTGCGGCGTTTTTTTTTGTTTGTTTGTTTGTTTTGTAAACCCAAATAGTTAATTGAAAGAAACTAGGAAGTTCTCCCTGGTAAAACCAAGGCCAACGCGACAAGGGGCGTCTCAGCCATTTAGAGTGGGGAGGGGAGGGGAGGGAACTCGGGCAGAGGCTTCCCCTAAAAATAAAATGATAACGACCCTTGGCTCTCCTGCCCCAGTCCCGCCGCGGCCCCTCCGAGGGTGCTCAGACCCCCACGCTCCAGCAAAGGTCTCCCCACCCCCCCGCCCCCGACCCCGGCCCCCGGGGCGAAGATAAAGGAGGTTTTGTCCTCTTCCCCTCCAGCGGGTCTGAGGGAGCTTATCTGACACTCCAGCCGGCTTTGTCAACTGAGTGTCCCCGGATAAACGTGCCCTTAAGAGTGGCTTGGCCGGGGACAGAGAGACCCTCTCCAGAGGAGAGCGGGGGCCTTGTTCCGACGGTCTTTTAATACGGGGGGCGCTGTCACCCAGGACAGGTCTCCAACAGAAGGGCCTCTGTCCCCAGGCGACAACGGAGGGAATTCTTAAAGAAGCAGATGCTGAAAGGGGGCAGGGTTTTTCTTTCCTAGGAGGGGCGGGCTGGGGGGTGGGGCGTGGCGAGGACTTCCCACGCTGAAGAGCAATTCAGGTTGCTCGCAGCCACGGGAAAGGCCAGCAGCTCAGAGGCTCCGAGGGGCAGAATTTGTTTTACAGGCTCCCGGTCTGCTTCCCAAATGCAGGCTGTGAACCCACCAGCCAGCAGGAAAGAATCCAGTTTTAACCTAAGGGAAGGGCCACTACTGCATTGCCCTGAAAGAGCAATCCTTTGAAGGCAGTCTGAGGCCAAATGTTCATCTGGGAAGCAGGAAGCAGAGGGCCTGAAGGTTCTGAAATTAAAAAAAAAGAAAAAAATTCTTGGCATTCCCGTTGTGGCTCAGCCGGTTAAGAACCCTACGCAGTGTCCGTGAGGATTCAAGTTCGAGGCCTGGCCTGGCTTAGTGGGTTAAGGATCTGGCGTTGCCATGAGCTGTGGTGTAGGTCACAGACGAGGCTGTGCTGTAGGCCGGCAGCTGCAGCTCCGATTCGACCCCCAAGCCTGGGGACTTTCACATGCCGCGGGTGCGGCGATAAAAGGAAAAAAAAAGGCACAAAAAATTCTCTCCATCCACAGGCCAAGGAGGGTCATTTGGGTCATTTACTCCTCGAGTTGTTTATTTTGGTGGAAGGTCACCTAACAGATTTCTGAAGACACTCCAAACTACCGCAAATGAGGTTTCATGAAGACTGCTCCGCCAACCCGTTGTATGTTTTGGTTGCATTTATGTTGAGTTGAGAACTTCTCCAGGAAGCCGAGCCGAACTTCTCCCAAGGGCAGGGAACAGTGACCACAGAGAACAAGCACGCGTCTCTCCTGCCGACCGCACTCGTGGCCATTCCCCAACAGCCACGGAAACACGGAGACGTCCCCCATGTGGAAATGAACCCAGGACGCGCCTGGTCCACAGCTAAAGGACAGGTGCAGGGAGAAAACCACGTCTCTGAGATGTGCTGTAAACTTGCCCCAAACCACGAGGCAAGTTAGGAGACTGAACGTGGGGCAAAACCAGGGCTCTGGGCTGAGCCACGATTTTGAGGCACCTGTACCACCTTCCCAGAGCAAGACGTTAGCCGTTCTTCCAGTGGCTGAGTCCAGCCAGAACCCGTGGACTCAGCGTCCACAGACACACAAAGGTGGACCAGCACGGGCCCCAGACCTGTCAGGTCTCTGAGTAGAGACTGTCTTTACTGGCATGGGCATCAGGCCAGGTGAGATCAGAGAATGCCCACCGCTGATGGTACTGAGGAAAAAAGATCCATGCATAGGAAAACGATACATGATATTATGCAGCAGCAGATAACATGAGAGGTTGTCGGCGCTACAGAAGTTCAGGGAAGGGAGAGGTTGAAGGAAAAAGAAAACATGGCAGAGGCAGAGAGGGTGGGAGTTCCCTGGTGGTCTAGTGGTTAGGACTTGGTATCTTCACTGCTGCAGCGCGGGGTTCAATCCCCAGTCTTGATGTGGGAACTGAGAGCCCACATCAAGTGGCTGCTCGCTGCAGCCAAAAAATAAAAAGTAGGGCGTTAGCACTCGGATGGCAAGCTTGCTCAAGTATAATCTGGGTAACCACTGGATGGGAATATTGGATTCTATGTCCCTTGTGAGGGTCACTGACCTTGAGCAGCTAACGGGTCACAGGGACAAACGGGTTGAGATAAGCTCATTGCCGACCCCCAGGAAGGAAGGGTTATCTGCACTGCCTCCTACCCCCACCTGCTCGCTCAAGCCAGCAGAGGTTCCCGGCTGGTCATTCACCACACTCGCCTTGCCCATCAGAGGGCGCATTCCAGCTTTACACGAGTCATCTCACTTAGGCCCGCGGAGTTGCAGACCCAAGCCTGCACTTCCAAGAAGAAAGCCAAAAGTGAACCAGACCTCTTGGCTAGAACATGGGAATTTTCTTCCCCAATGAAATCCAGCAACAGAGATGCAATTGCAGGCCAAGCAGACAGAGCCATGCATGGAGTGGGTCCATTTCTTTAAAATCGGCACAGGGTTGAAGCCATGAGGCGGGGAGAGAATACGTGAGAGCAGACATCCAAGATTCCGTCCACCTGGTCCAATGAATGAGACACGCTCTGACTTCCATCAGCTCCCCCAAACCACCTCAAGGCCACGCAGCCTCCATTCTCTACTCTCCCAATCACGTCAATTAAAAGGTTCCTTAGGAGTTCCCTGGTGGCACAGGGGGTTAAGGAGCCGGCGTGGTCACAGCTGTGGCTCGGGTTTGATCCCTGGCCCCAAGACTTCTACGTGCCACTGGCAGAGCCAAAAAAAGAGGGGTTCTTTGTGAGAAGGACAGAGTGTGCAGTGGCCAGTGCAGCTTGGCTGGGACAACGGTTTCTCACCCGGTCCTTGTCCCATTTGGCGATGATGATGGTACCGCATCGGACCACTCTCTTCGATTTCCAAGTATAACATCGGAAGGGCAAGCTAGCCACGGTCTGCTCTGAAGTCTCAGCTAAGCTTTGAGCTCAGGGAGTCAAGCAGGTACAGCCCCGTCCCGGTAACTACACGTTGGAACCCCGCAGTACAACACTTCCATTGACGGCCTAGACAATGGACCAGTCTGCTTTCCTGTCCCACGCAACCCTGGGCACCCAGCCTGCCAAACCTTCTTTACGGAGGACGCAAGCCCTTCCCCCAGGTCACCACTCTGCAGGCCCACCGCTGCGGGAAATGGAAAACACAACAGGACTCCAACCCATACGCCCTGGCCTCAGCATCCTCCAGGGGCTTCTCAGATCATGCACGGATGATGCGACGTACACACCTCCTAAGTGAGCAGAGTCAGGACAAAACGGTGGGAAAATGTCCTGGTTTGCTAAACAAACCGCCCTTTATCTGGATCCCGACTCCATGCTCGCCAGTTGGGAAGGGTGTGCTCTCGGAACCAGATGTTACATCTGGAGAGAGGAACATGAGGATGGCAAAGCAGAAGAATTAGAACTGGGGGAAAGGCGTGGAACCTGGAGACCAGCTCCTGGGGATTTCTCATCAGGGAAAATGCCAGTAGCGGCACCTTTCGACTCATTTTGGCATCAGTCACGTTCACAGAGACTTCACTGTCCCAGCCACAGAGCAGTGCGCAGTCGACTTCCAGCTCCACTCCTAAAAGGATGCCGCCCTCACCTCCATCGGGAGAAGGAGGAGGAAACGGTGTTTTCAACTCATCATGGGTTTGGAGCAAATCCACTTGATTTGCGACTTCTGGCACTTTTCAGTAGCAGCAAGGATCTGAGCTTGCTGCTGCAAGCTGGGCAAAGACAGTCACGTGCCAGCTTGGAAGCAGTGCAAGTTCTGGCTCTGCCACCGACCAGCAAGGTGACTTTGGACAAGTAACTTAAGCCCTGAGAGCCTCAGCTTCCTCGTCTATTAAATGGGGTAACACAAAACACAGCAGCCGACAGCTTCCGAGGATCAGCACCTTTAGACACCCCCTCCTCCCACTGCCCTAAAGAGGCTATTCAGACTCCAGGATGGAAATAATTTATCACCACGACAATGAGCTTTTTTCCGCAAGACGGCAAATGAGGACAGCTGGGAGCGCCTCCCAAGGCAGCAAGGTTTCCTTTAAGAGTTTGCACCCCCCCCCACCCCGAGCATGAGTCAGAGCTCCTCAAACAAAGGCTACCTGTGTAAGGCGCAGACAAGCGAAGCAAGGAAAACAGGGTCCCCCACCTTGAGCTCACAGCCTGGACAGCGAAGCCGTGTCTCTAACACGAGCCCCCAGAAGTTGGGGCACAAGTTGGGACATGCGAACACAATGGAGCCACCAAAGTCAGTCCACTTGGATAGGGGCTTCAGGGTGACCCTTCTGTCTAACCAAACGGGGTGCCCCGTCTCCTCCCTGGGCTGCCAAACACAGGAGCCCAACGAGAAGGCTGCAGAAATCCATCGACTCCGGCTCCTGTCATGAGACTTTTCACACCAAGAATGCGACACACTTGCCTCTGCCAGGAAGACTGGGAGCAGCCCGCTGGTCATGAGATGCTCAGACTTAGGGACAGTGTGTTTCTTCCGTTTGAAGAAACCTCAGCGAGAGGTGCCGTTTCCGAGCAGCAGGTTGCTATCCAGCCACCAGCAGTAAATGAGAACCCAGTGGTGTCGGCTGTGCCAGGCGAGGCTGGAGCAGCCAGCTCCCCGGTGGAGCGAGACGGTATGCATGAAAACACAGACTCTTGGGATCAGAAATTCAGAGGGAAGAATTGCCGAGGTTCATTCATGTGTCAGCTTTCACGGAGCATGCGACACACGCCCCACACTCTCCCAGGTGGGACCCATATGCAGCTAAACAGAATCGGTGCCCTGTCCCTAATGTAAAACGTCCGGCCGATTTTAGCCAGTGGGCCGATGCGTCCATGGTAAAATTTGCTGTTGTCTCTTCGCCCCGCTCCGCAGAATCCCCGTGGCTCTGGGGAGGGAGCCCGCCTCCACCCACAGGTGCAGGTGGGAGGAAGGTGACCACAGCACAGTCAGTGCATAATGCCACCTCCTGGTCATGGGGACAGGGCCAGGGGTGAGCGATGCCCAGGGTCGTCCCTGGGAACACGGAGACAAAGCAGTCTCTTGCCCTGGGTGTGCAGAGGCAGGCGGCCAGCCGATGCTTCCGCGCTTTTCGCTTCCGCCAGGGAAGTAAAGCTGAGAAGGAAAGGAAGTGGAGAAAAACAGAGAGCAGATAAAAATCACCCAAAAGCACACCATCTAGACCTCTCGGGTAGGCGGACAACCCCAAACTCGAGGGGTCAAGCCAGTCAGAGTTGGTCTCTCTGTAATGTGCAACTGAAAGGGACCCACCCAGCAACATACCCTGCTTTTAAACGGCTGAGGACTTGGACCCAGAGAGGCTCAGCAACTTACGCCAGGTCACACAGGCACTGACGACCGGGGCAGGAGGGGACCCCAGTACTGGACATGTGCCACTACCTGAGTTTGAACCCCAGCTCCATCCCTCACGGCTCTGAGGTTTTTTTGTTGTTGTTGTTGTTTGTCTTTTTGCCTTTATGTAGAGCCGCACCCGCGGCATACGGAGGTTCCCAGGCTAGGGGTCTAACAGGAGCTGTAGCCGCCGGCCTTCGCCACAGCCACAGCAACGCGGGATCCGAGCCGCGTCTGCAACCTACACCACAGCTCACGGCAACACCGGATCCTTAACCCACTAAGCAAGGCCAGGGATCGAACCCGCAACCTCATAGTTCCTAGTCGGATTCGTTAACCACTGAGCCACGAAGGGAACTCCCACGGCTCTGAGGTCTTAAGTGTGTTCCTTAAACTCTCTAAGCCTCAGAGTCAGAGAGGGGAGTGCCCGCGCCCAGGGCTGGGAGGACCAGGCAAGCAGGCTCTGGGCCACCTGCTTCGAGCCTGCCCAAGGCTGGCTTCTCTCTTGCTGACATAACACAGCTGCCCTGGCGGCTCATGCTTGTTGGACCCTTACATGGGGATGCTGAAGGAACAGAGCCGGGTCATAGCACAGGGGACAAGTGACATCAAATGGCCATTCTGACCAGTACATGCAGCCACACAAGCATCTCCCCCAAATCGGTGCCCTACAGGCAGCTGCCCAGGGTGGCAAGGCCAAAGGCAAACGTTTGGGAAAGAGGAAAGGAACCAGGTTTGACTATCCGGTGGGGGTGGGATGGGGGGGGACCAGGATGAAAGAGGGCAGTGGGAAGTAATGAGGAAAGCAATTCCAGGAAGGGCGGAAAAGCCCAGGGGTCCGGGCGGAACGAGAAGCGAGGACCATCTCAGCTCCCTGGTTAACCGCAGCCCTGGCTTCCACTTCAGAAATTTAATTAAAAACCCAAACGTCTGCATTTCCCAACTGGTTTGCCACTGGCCACCGGTTCTCTTAAGATTCACAGAAACTCCCTCTGCGTGACCCGGGGGCCCCGGTGCAGGTCTAGTGTGAAGAAGCCAGAGGAGGAAGGGTCACGGGGAGGGCAGGGGTCACGGGGAGGTACCCCCCCTAAGGCAAGAAAGCCCCCTCCCGGCTTGGGATGAATCTGGTCAGCCACCCCAATCACGGGAAATCATACTTTCGTTTCTCGTTGCTTCGTTGAAAAATGTTTTTAAAATCATGATTTTTTAAAAAATTGAAAAAGAACCACATTCACAGTGGTTCCAGAGACACAGGGTCCCTTTCTGTCGTCATGTATGGGAAGGTCCAGAGGCCGCAAGAAGCAAAGCCGCAGAGCAAACCGGCGGAGCAGACACACCCGGGCCCCCGGTCAATAAAACCACTTCGCTGGCAAGTCTCCCTGCCCCTCCCCCTTGAGCCCTGACAGGAGCTTGGGACATCAGATGACAAATGGGATCAGATGGAGCTGGGAGGGCTCACGCAGAGCTTCAGGAAGAAAACTCTAGAACAGAGGTGATCATCTTAACTCAGGCGCTGAGCCCGGGTTTCCTAGAAGCTGCCACAGGAATCTGACATCTCACTACCAGGCTCCAAAGGACACGTCTTAGGCCACAACACTGTACGTAGCTGAGTTCTATAGAAAAGTAATTTTAGTTTTTTTTTTTTTTTTCAAAAAAAAAAAAACACACGCAGCAAACTTCAATATATGAAATATGCCCCCCCAGACAGGTGGACAGAGGGGTTCACCTTCAAGTCCTCTCAAACTTTGAAGCCCGTCTGCATCGTCCTAGCCCCCTCCCCCACCCCCCACCAACACCACCTAAATTGTCACTTTCCACAGGTGTGTGAGCGTAGGCGTTAGGGGCTGGTCCTTCTTGGTCAGCTCCTGCCTGGACCACTGCACTCGTCTGCACCTTAACTATCTCCCTCTGGAAAATGAGGACGACACCTGTTTCACCAGGTTGGGGGTCATCCCAGACGGCACGCGGATGGACCTAAAAGCACTTGAAAAACTCCCGTGCAAATAACTGGGACCTAAAGAACCCGTGAGATCATCAATCCTCTTAATTCAGAAAGATTTGGAGCTGAGTGCCACCCACATAAACTCTCTGTCCTTCCTTTCCTGGGCTCTTAGCGCTGCGCGAAGATTCTTCCTTAGAGATCCCTCAGGCTCCCCGGGTGAGCACTGCCAGGGGAGGGGGATGGATTCTAACCACCTCCATCAATCAGCCTTTAAAACGAGTTAGGAGTTACGTGCCTCTTCACACCCACTGGGAGGGCTATTATCAGAAAACAGAAAAAAAAAAATCAGTTCCTGTTGTGGCTCCGCAGAAATGAACCAGACTAGTATCCATGAGGACGCAGGTTCAATCCCTGGCCTCGCTCAGTGGGTTAAAGATCCGGCGTTGCCGTGAGCTGTGGTGTAGGTCATAGACAAGGCTCGGATCCCGCGTTGCTGTGGCTGTGGCCCGCCAGCGGCAGCTCCGATTTGACCCCTAGCCTGGGAACTTCACATGCGGCCCTAAAAAACAAAAACAAAACCAAAAAAGTGTTGGCAAGGATGTGGAGAAATTGGAACGCTGTGCCTTGCTGGTGGGAATGTAAAATGCTGCAGATGCCGTTGGAAAACTGTATGGCGGCTCCTCAAAAAAAATGGACTGACCCCATGACCCTGTACCTCCACTTCAGGGTATACACACAAAAGAAAGGAAAGCAGGGACCTCAGTGGATACTTGCGCACCCATGTCCACAGCAGCATCACGCACGGCCACGAAGTGAGAATGACCCCAGTGCCCGTCGACAGACTAGAGGACAAACAAAATGTGATACGGACATAAAATGAAAAATTATTCAGCCTCAAGACGGAAGGAACTTCTGACACAGGCTACGACATGGATGAGCTCTGAGGACACCATGCTCATGAAGTAAAGCAGATGCAGAAAGACAAGGGTGATTCCACTTGTACGAGGTACCTACAGTTGTCGGGTGGATAGAGATGGAAAACAGAAGGGTCGTTCCCGGCACTGGGGGTCGGGGAAGCTGGGAGTCAGTGTTAAATGGACACAAAGTTTCCATCCGGGATGACGGGGACGTTCTGGGGATGGATGACAGTGACACTTGCACAACAATGTGGATGGAACACGATGGCATTTACTGCACACATAAAAACGGTTAGGGCAGTCATTCTACGTTATGTTCACCTTACTGTAATTTTCAAAACGGTTAAAATGTTTTAAAAATTCAAGTGAAGAAGGTACAGGTGCAGAAACGATAACGCTCACTTAGAAGCGTCCGCCCCCTTGAGGGTTCTGGTCTCATACTGAAGGATTTGTCCCCATATCTTGGACACCTTTTTCTAGGCTTAAAGCATAACACGGGCTCCAAAATCGCTATCGACCATGTGCTGGCCCGAAACAGTGGCACCAGTGTCTAAAGAACCATCCAGCAGGCATCAATATTTGCAGAATTAACGAGCAGAGAAGTCTGAGGCAAGTGATTGGAAAGGCGTTTGTAATTAGGGAGCGGGAACACTCCACTGACGGCGCAGAGAGCCTGGTTGAAATCCCCGGGTTACCCGGTGGAATCGCTGGCCGGCGGGGGTGGTCCTCCCGCCCTGTCCTGCTGGGGCTCCCGCTCCAGTGGAAGGAAAGGGAGGGAAATTGCTAAAGAGAAATGAGGTCAAGGGCCCGCCTTTTAGGCCAAGGCGCTGGGTCTGAAAACCATTAAAATCAGACCCTATCAGAGGCCTTTTCCAAACACCTGGGAGCCTCAGGGACCCAAGGGAAGGGACTGCGGGTCGGATTTCTTTCCGAAGACCCAGTCCCTCTGTCATTTGCCCGAACTTGGCCACTTCTGTTCCCAGCAACTGCAGAAGGCGCCTGGTTTCAGGCCATCTATGTCAAAACCTGTACCAACACACCAAATACGGGAGGACGGGATGACTCATATGACAAAAGGAATTCTTTGACAGAAACCTGCCACTTCAGCATTCCTCTAGGTTACCAACTTCCTCCAGGCCATTAGCACGTCCCGTGATCAACCGAGATGGGATTTGTGCAGCTCTCTGCACAGACCTCGACAGCGAAGCAAAGGAGCCCGGGTGATTTTGGATAGACTCACTTTCGCCAGTGGCAGAGTTCAAACGGAGGAACTGCATCCAGGACGGTTCCATCCTCTCGTGAAGTGAGCTGGGAGCATCCGTCCTGGGAGGGAGGGCCTGAAGGGCTCTGGCCAGGTCCACCGTGACAAGCGGACATCGTCCAGGACCATGCTGGCCAGACACAGAAGTCGCAGGGTCTGTCTGGGCACACAAACGCATGTCCCAGGGCGCTGCCCCTTAAGGGGTGTCTTCCAGGCTCCTGGGAACTCACAACCCCCAGAGCGGGAGGCGGATCTCATTCCTAAAGCCCAGAACTGGTAGTGCTTTACGGTTCACCCAAATGCAGTCACTTCTGTCTTCACCAAGTACAAAGAGCACCCGATTTCAAGACTTCTATGTCAAACTTGTGCCAACAAACCAAATAAGTATATGTGGGGGCCGGACCAGGTGGGGGTAAGCCTGGAAGACTTCTTGGAGGAGGCGGAGGAGAGAAGTTATATGGCTGGGTTATACCTGAGCAGGAAAAGGCTCAATTCTGGCTGTAGCTGGCCAAGAGGCAATGGACTCCCTGTTTCCTAATGTGTCCACCCATACTGGAAAAGCCTGGGGCGCTTGTTAAAAATGCAGACCTGTGTGCTGCCCCCCACCCTCCACCCCCATGCGCACACAAACCAAAACAGAACCTCTAAAAGTGGGGGAGGGAGGATGGTTGCTAAGAATACTCATTTTTATTAAGGTCTCCAAGCATTTCACTCATGCAGGCAGTGGCGGTGGGGGTGGGGGTTGGGGGGTGCTAGGTTCAAGTGCACTGGCTGGTCTGGGAAAAGCGGGGCTGGGAGGGCCCATGAGGAATCCCCAAGGAGAGGGACGAAGCAGGTGTAGACAGACAGAGGGCTGTTCCAGAGCTGTTTAGTCACAACATCCCCAACCCGCTCCCACCAAGACTTCCTGTTATGATTCTCCCTGGAGCTGGCTGGTGATAGAAAACTTCTGTGCCAGTGCACAAAGAGCGGGGCGGGGGGGCGGGGGGAGCAGAGGGAGAGTCAGTTTCCAAACTATAAGAGGAAAGGTAGGAGTGTAAGAAAAATCAAGTCTAGGTGACCCTGCCCTCAGCGTAACCCAGAAACTGGACAACAGAAGTCTGGCTGGCCGAGACTTAAGTAACCTCAAAACTTCCTTTTTTGCAAACAAACATCACCTATGCTCTCCGCAAGCAGCTGCCCCCCCTTCCCGCTGGAGAGGACACCCCTAATTTGCGTGTGTATTGTTAGTGGAAGGTTTGGGTTGCTGTGGTCTGGGTTGCAGGCAGGCGCAGGAGAAGGCTTTCTTTCATGGGTTTGCTCAACTCCACACAAACCCTCTCTTATGCAAAGATGCTGGGTCAGCCCCAAAACCCCTCCAGCCTGGCTCTCCTCACCCCTAAAGGGGAGGGGGATCGCTTCCCAGCCCAAGGTTGCTTTCTGAGGTCCAATCTGGAACCTAGGTTACTTTAAATCTGCCCAGATCACCGGGAAACACTGTCTCTGCTGGGTTTGCACACTGAGCGCCTGACACACCTGCTGCTGAGGCAGCGTGAGTCACCGCACAGACACTGCTCTCTGGACTCGGGTTCAGAGCCTGGCTGTCACGCACCCCGGATGTCACCCCTCACCCACCCCTCCGAAGGTGTGTCAGGGCAGATGGGATTATAACCCAACCTCTACTCAACGACTCACCCCCCAGGGGAAGTACACGGAAGCACGGAGGGGGTACACAAGGATGCTTTCCCGCTCATGGTCAAGGGTCTTCTCCCCTCTGTGTCCTAGAGAGTCTTGTCTGCCCTGCTGGCCATAAATAGGGCGGCGGGGGGGGGGGGGTGAGTTAACCTGGGGAAGAAGATGGAATGGACTTCTCTATGTTCAGCCTTCTCCAGAATAAAGATGGTCTACAATGAATAAGCTTTAGAGCTCTCTGTACAGCACGGCGCCTGTAGTTTAACAATCTTCTGTTGTTAAATATTTATTATTAATAACACTGTATTATTAAACATTTGCTTAGAGGGTAGATCTTCTCTTAAGTGTTCTTGTCACCAAAAATGATCAAATAATAAATAAAGAGGGCGGGAGGAGACTTTCAGAGGTGACGGCTACGTTTATGGCATGAACTGTGGTGTCGGTTTCTTGGTATAGAGTCTTCACCAAACTCACCGAGTTGTATATGTTAAATGTGTATAGTTTTTTGTAGGTCACTCATGCCTCGATTGAGTGGTTTTTAAAGACGACAGTTTGCTGGATCTCTCTCAACGTTCAGGTTTTTTTTTTTTTTTTTACAAGACAGTACTTTCTGCAACGCAGGATCCTGAATTGAATCCTGGACCCTACTTTGATCATCTCACTGTGGATATGTAAGACATTAAGTCTTATAACAGTATGAGGGGACTCTTACTATTTTTGCCCCTTTCTGGTATAACTAGATTTCTATCCAGATCAAATGTTAATGGTAATTTTTAAAGGGACAGCATCTTAAATCCAGCTTCCTAGTAAATCTGAATCCATGGCATTGCTAAAATAACTGGCATCCTAGTCCTGAAGGCGAATTTTAAGTTACTCCCCTGCCACTGCAGATCGACTCTTTGCGTCACCAACAGCAAAACCAAACAAAACACGGCATTCATTCAATAAGCATTTCCTCGGCTCCTACTGTGTCCTGGCCTCCCCAGCCGTGGCACAAGCTTCCTCCAAGCCCACCTTGTAAATGTCCACCGAGAGGGGCCTGCCCCGGGTTTCAGGCATGACTGACTTCGAGCAAAGAGAGTGATTCCTGGGAATTTTCCAAAGGAAAGAATTCCAAATGTGGACAAATCCTTATGTACAAAAGACACTCACCAATGCATTACTTCAAAGGGTAAAAATTTGGAAATACCTTGGGGTCCAACAATGGGGGAATTGTCAAGCAGGCTATGATTCAATGCCCGCAGCAGAATACAGTCATTATGTGGGGAAATGTTCGGAAAAAAAAAAGTAGGGGGGGATATAAAGCGGGAAACAAAGTTGTATGTATTGCAAGATTTCAGCAGCTGAGGAAATATGTCACAGTGCCAGCATTACTGTGGGAATGGGGTGTTTTCTTTCCTGCTTTTCGCACTTTTGTGTAGTTTTCTATAAAAGAGCATGAAAGGGCACAGATTACTTTTAAAATCAAGTGGGGTGCAAAGGTGGGGCTGAGACAATTTCAACACAGTTCCTCTCCCAGAGAGGGTGGGGAAGAGCCACAAAGAACACACTGCACCACCGTGGGCAGTTCCAGGGACCAGGGTGCGGCCAGAGCACAGGCTCCTGGGGGGAGGAGGGGCAGTACCAACAAACATCACCTTTTTTTCTTCCCCAGGTATTTGGCCCTCTTCTCTTCCCAAGCAGGTGCTCACGGCACTGGCACCCTGCACACAGTCCAAGGGAGATCCGTGACAGCTTCCAGAAGTTTTATTTGCAGCAGGGATTTCTGGGCAGGAAATGAATCGTCCCTGCCAGCAGAGCTGGAGGGAGGAGAGGAGGTCCGGCATTTGGGAAAGTATCCCCAGGAAACCATCTTCTGGGGAAAGTTGGGGAGTTGAGGACAGGTGCCAAAAAGGGAGAAGGAAAGGAAGGGCCCTGGTTTAAATGTGCATCAAGGCGGGCTCTCGCTCAGTCATTCATTCAACAAACATCGATTCTGCACTTACTCATTGACAGGCACCTCGCTGATCCAAACAGCGCCCATAAAAATGGACAAGGAGAGGAGGGAGCTAAGGATACAGGCGCAGTTTGCTTTCAGTTCGGGACTCAAGACTAAGCCCCCTCCCCGTGCTGGACAGGAAAGGTCTTCCATAACAAGGTGCACTGACTGGGGGCGGCAGGGGCGAGGGGGACGCACTGGCCGGAATTCCTGCCATCTCCCACACCTTCTGAAAGCCTTTCCACACGGTCTGGGCGTCCGTCTGACAGATGGCCCACTCCTTGCACTAAAGCTGCTCACTAAGGACCAGCATCCACCCCCCCCTCCCCGCCTTCGTGAGCGGGGCTCAGTCCGGCCGCCTGCCCCAAGTTCTGCGTCCCGGCCGCATTCTGGGCGGCCAATGGGCAAGACGCCCGGAGATCACCGAGGCGGCCCCGCTGCCGAGTTAACGGGCCCTCCAGCACCACGCGGTGAGAAGGTAAGTGCAAGGGGTCGGGTCGAGAGGGTGCCCCAAGTACGCGGGCCTCTCCCCAGGCTGGGGCTCTGCCTCCGAGGCAGCCAGCGGCCAGGTGGAGTTGGGTAGGAGGAGGGCCCAGGATGGGTGATGCCCACTACCACCCAGGCGGATCAGCTCCGCCTGGAGGCAGAGGGATGGCTAAAATGACCTCTGAGAAGATGTCAATTAGGAGCACAAAAATTTTAACCTAGAACCTTAAGACCTTCAATAACGCGACGCAGTCCAATCATAGCCTCTCCCCGGAATCGCGGGGAAACTCACCTCCAGGTAAGCGACCTGTTAGGTAGAAGGCATCAATCCACGGGTGGAGACGAGGTCTTGGGTCTTCCAAGCCCGGCCGATATGCACCAAGTAATCCACGTTAGGGGGTCCGGAGCCCCCTACCCCACCGTCCACCTAGGGCCAAAGCGCTGGCAGTCCTGGGACCCGCGGAGACTGCGGGCGAATTCGCTGGCCCGGTTTCCCCAGCGGCCGCATTCCCGGGCCCAGGGACAAGCACCGAGCACACCTTGGACACCGGCGAGCGCATCCCGCCTCCTCGCGCTCAGAGAGCACCCAGCCCGGACGCAGCTCCTCGCCTCCTTTCTTCTCTGCTCATCACCCCCGCGACCCCAGGGAGCCCCGCCAAGAACCCTCTGCCGAGCCATTGAAAGCCCCTAGGGCTAATCCGCTCTGGGCCTCCGTTTGCAGGTCCGCCGGGCCCGGGCGGGGTGGGATAGGCGCCCGCCGGGCAAGAGATTCGGCAGGAAGCGCCGAGTGGCGGCTGCCAGCTGCGGGAGTATCGACCCCCAGCCCGACCGCCGCGCCCGCGCCACCTCCGCGCTCTGCTCCCGGCCGGACCATTCGGCCCTTATATACCAGCCAGGCCGGGGACAGGATGGGGTGGGGAAGGCGGAGCGCGGGGAGGGGGCGGGCGAGGGCCGAACTGCTTCCTGGGAGATGTAGTTCTGTCTTCCAGTCGCAACAAGCACAGAGTACCGTGTTGGGGTCCTCCTGTCCTCGCTTGCCCCCTTCCTTCAGGGATAAGCCTGGGATTCCAGCCTCATCATCAGCTCCGTTAGATCTAGGCTGGCCTTTGTGCGTGAGGTGGGTCACACCAAGCTGAATTCCGCCCAGGGTGACCAACCTTGTTAGCCCAGGGGTCAAACCCAGCTGAGCTGCACCCACTCCCTCCAAACCCCGCTATCAACTACTAGCTGTGTGACCTTCACTTGGGAGTTAACCTTGTCTGCCTCGGATCCGTCATTTGAGACAGAGAGAGAATATTAGCATCGCTTCCACAGGGCTGTAAAGAGAGGAGACTCTATGGGGTAGCCTGACCCCCGCCCCCCCAACTCCTAACATAAACCACTGTCCTCTCCTCACACTTGTTAAGGGCTAAACAAACCTGGTTTCTAGGCTCCACTTCTGCCAACCACTTGCCACCCTGAGGCACCACCCCCCAGAGTAAAATTCTGGAGCTGCCACTGCCAGTCATTCAGGCCTCAATTTCTGCAGCCACCTCTCATTCATTCAACACCTGCACACCCTGGATACAGGAAAGCAGGAGTCAATCCAGAGGAGGAAGCAGCACTGGATCTGAAAGAGGCCGTATGAACCAGGGGCACCTAGCCCTGCCCCACGGGGAACAGTCAGGGTGTCCGATGTGTGCATGTGCATAACTGAATCACTCTGTTGTATGGCAGAAATTATCTCAACACTAAATCAACTCTGTATCAGTAAAACTTTAAAAAAGGAAAAACAAATAGTTCTTGTCGTGGTTCAGCAGTTAACTAACCCGACTAGGATCCATGAGGATGTGGGTTCCATCCCTAGCCTCGCTCAGTGGGTTAAGGATCTGGCGTTGCCACGAGCTGTGGTGTAGGTCGCAGGTATGCCTCGGATCCAGTGTTGCTGTGGCTGTGGTGTAGGCTGGCAGCTGTAGCTCCAATTGGACCCCTAGCCTCGGAACCTCCATATGCCTGGGTGCAGTCCTCAAAAGCCAAAAAAAACAAAAAAGGAAAAACAAACAAAAAACAGTCAAGGAGTCCAAAAGCTGGGGTCTGACCTGGTTCTGGAAGGAACGATTAGGAAGTAACCGGACGAAAAAAAGACACAAACAAGAAACAACCACCACAAAGGAGAGCAAAACAGCCGTCTGTGTGCAGGAAACACCAAGGGTATAAAAGAAGGAAGGGGGACAGGATGGGGGAGCTGTGCTAATTTCCTGGGACTGCTGTGCAACTGCTCGGCTTAGAACTACAGAAGTTCATTGTCTCAGTCCTGGAGGATATTCATCACGCGTGTACACACAGGGGTTGCTATGCACACATATATCCGCCTGCTCTCTCTGCGAACAGGACCCAGAATCAATGGTACTCCGGTAGCAATAAGCACTGAGATCTATGGTTGGTTTCTAATACCGCTGTCTGATAAGATGAACCAGGGCTCCTGGGAGAAAAGGCGGATTCTAGGGTTGGGGCAGGAAATACACAAGATGAGCCCAGAGTATCTCTTGGCCTCGGAAAATAAGACGATGTGAGGGTGACACACCCATGCCAGCCACGCAGTGAAGGGTTACACCAAAGGATCCGGAAACCAACTCAAAGAACTCCTTATGGCCAGAGTTGGGGAGTGATTTGAGCAACAAAATACAAACTGTATTATCCGCTTACTACCCAAACTATAAAATAAATATTCATGAGTCCATGCAGATGTAATTATATAATCTGAATAAATGAATATACGTGGGAAAAGAAATAATAATTCATGTAGCTATTCTGCCCTCTTGCTTCCAAGAGTAAAGTGTGAACGGGGGGTAGAGGGGACAGAGGGCTCGCTCATTATCTACTCATGAGAAAAATTCCAGGGGAGGGCTATTCTACAAAATACTTGACCAGGACCCCTCAAAGCTACCAAGGTCACCAAAAATAAGCAAAGTCTGAGAAACATCGCCGCCCGAAGGAGGCTAAGGAAATATGCAACTGAACATAATGTGAGCCTGGGTCAACTTGCTATACAGTAGAAAACTGACAGAACACGGTAAGCCAGCTATAATGGAAAAAATAAAAAGCATTATTAAAATAATAAACATGTGAGATCTTGAACCAGAAAAACATTAGATCAAAACTAAGACAGCCTGAATAAAGCATGAGTTTAATCGATAATAATGTATCAGTATTGATTCATTAATTGTTACAAGAGTATCAGCCTAAAAAAAGACCCAATAACAGGAGGAGCTAGGCGTGAGGTACACGGGAATGCTGTACGATCTTTCCAACTGTTCTTTAAATCTATTCTAAAATAGCTTACACTGGAGTTCCCTTCGTGGCTCAGTGGTTAACGAATCCGACTAAGAACCGTGAGGTTGTGGGTTCGATCCCTGGCCTTGCTCAGTGGGTTAAGGATCCGGTGTTGCCGTGAGCTGTGGTGTAGGTTGCAGACACGGCTCAGATCCCGCGTTGCTGTGGCTGTGGTGAAGGCCGGCAGCTACAGCTCCTGTTTAGACCCCTAGCCTGGGAACCTCCATATACCGCAGGTGCGGCTCTAGATAAAGGCAAAAAGACAAAAAAATAAAAATAAAATAAAATAAAATAGCTACACTATATATACATAATCCTTATAAAATTTCATCCCCATGAAGGTGGTAAAAAAAAAAAACACCGCAGCATCTAATCTCTCAGTGTCGAGTTTCCACATTTTGGGGGCCAGTTGGTAGCTCTCTGTTACTGGTCACCTTTTCTAACTCTATGCCATCATCACACTGCTTGAATTCTTCTAAAATTCTTAGATCTTAATATTTGGTGGGAGGACATTCACTCACTTTCCTTGAGGAGTTGCTTCGTGTTCTTGGACTTCTGCATTTCCCTATTAAATCTGGAACTAGAGTGTTAAATTTCAAGTAGGTATAAATGAAAACCATGGAGGAAGTATGCATGCCAAAGCTCCTGACTCCCCACAAAATCACATGTAAACTTGATAGTCTGGCACCAAGGCCTGACCTTACCCTACTGTTTCATCTTTATCCGCCATGCTCACCAACAAGGCCCCTGGACTCCAAGCTAGCTGGAATATCGGCTGTTTGCAAGCCGATCTCAGTTTCCCCTGGTCCTCACTGTAGATCGGAGTGCCTCCTCTCCCCCGAATACCCTTCTCCCTCTGCTCGTGGAGATCTGTACTGATCTGTACTTACCCTCCAAGCCCAGCTCACATGCCACCTCTTCCATGAAGTCCTCCCAGATGCCCAGGACCTAAGAGAACTCCATGGAACCTCCAAGCACTTTGAGTCTTTTCTAGACTAAGTGTCTTGAGTCCATGCATGTCTTCCTCTTTGTCGTGGTCCTCTTGTCTGCAACAGAGAGTGTTTGCACAGAGCAGAGGCTTCTTAGATACTTGGAAATTAAAGGTGGTTCTTGGCGTTCTTGTACACCTGTTTTTACAGGTGGCGCCAATACCAGTGTCAAAGGTGCTGACAGTCCGTTTCCTGGGAGCGTGCGCTGCACCAGACACTGTCCTGAACATTTACCATGTGTCGTGTCATACAATCTCTTGATATGCCAGTGGTGGGTGCTATTATTAATCTCACATTAGATGAGAAAATCAGCGTTGGGAGCAGTTAAGCAACTGGCTTCACGTTGTAGGGAAAAGAAAGAGCTGAGCCAGGGCTCAAACCCAGAGCCGTCTATCAGAAACACCTCCACCCTACTCCACAGTTGGAGAGAGTGTGGCTGTCAATTTCCCAGAGGCCAGGGCTGAATCTTTTTACACTTGTACCCGCTGCACCTGAGTCCGTTCCAGGAAGAGACAGTGCTCTGCTCAAGCTGGGCTAAGAGTGTGGCCGAACAGGCAGAAAGCACTCGGCACCACGTCTTCCCAATGACAGGCGCTCAATAAATGCTGGCGGTCCTGGGAGTCCGCCTGCTCACCAGTCCTTCCTTCTTCCCCTCCCCTGTCCCACTCATGCTCTTCCGCCAGCCCTTTCCGCTCCCCTTTATCGAAAGGAGATGCTTCCAATGGCCCTGCTACAGTGACAAGCAAGGTGATGGGTGTAAATGGACCAGCGTGCAGGAGAGAGGGGTCAGGGCACCGACTTGGAACACAGTGCTCAGAGCCAGACGCCTTGTCTCCATCAATCAGCATACAGAACACATGATATGAGTGCCTGGGTCTGTGGGCCAGGACTCTGGGAAAGCCTCTAAGTTTCTATCGTAAATTCACTGACAAGGGCAAATCTATCTAAGAGCAGGCACACTCTGAGGCCAGAAAACAACGGATTAAACGGTGACCTGCAGTTCCTGTTGTGGCGCAGTGGAAACGAATCCAACTAGGAACCAAGGGGATGCAGGTTTGATCCCTGGCCTTACTCAGTAGGTTAAGGATCTGGTGTTGCCGTGAGCTGTGGTATAGACTGAAGATGCAGCTCAGATCCTGCGTTGCTGTGGCTGTGGTGTAGGCCAGCAGCTACAGCTCCAATTCAACCCCTAGCCTGGGAAATTCCATATGCTGTGGTTGTGGCCCTAAAAAAGCAAAAGCAAAAAAAGAACTAAGGGCTGACCTGAGCCAGACTAGATCCTAGGCTCAAAGCCCAGCTCTGTCACTTTCTAGTGGAGTGACAAGGCGGGCAGGGTACGATGGATGGATGTCTCAGTGTCACCATCCGGAGAAGGGGGATAACTCACAGGGCTGCTTCAAGGCACAAGTGAGTTAATACCTGGAAAACATTTGGGACAGTGCCTGGCACAGAGCACGCACTCAGCAAATATCAGCTCCTGGGCACGCTCCTGGGTTCAGCTCTTTGCAGGAGCACCTCAGAAGTGCTGGGGGTAAGCCGTCCGGGGACAACCCTCAAGCAATAAGAGGGGGGAGCTGTACGAATATCCCAGCCTTTCCGTCCTGCCTCTTGGCAGCTGAATTTCCTTCCACCCAGTCGCTCGGAGTGTCCCCAGAGAGATACAGCCCTAGTGTCCACGGCATAACATCTCATGAACCCACCCTTACAGCTGACTTTGCCCCTCCTGGTTCACTTGACCCCCATCCTCCAATGGGCTTCTCCAGAAAACCTCCCCAACCAGTTACTTACACCCAAACACATGTCTGTTTGGAGAAGAATCCAAGATAAGACACTGCCCACCCAAATCGGTTTTCATTTCTAGATTCTCTATTTGTACCAGATTGTTTAAGTTTCACTCGGGGTAGAAATCTTCAGCTCTTCGGATAGTTTTTGATTCTTTTGCTTAATCGCTTCCATGTCTCCAAGACCTTCTTCTTCCTTTTTTTTTTAAATGGCCATATCCACAGCAAATGGAGGTTCCCAGGCTAGGGGTCCAAATGGAGCTACAGCTGCCGGCCTACACCACAGCCACAGCAATGCAGGATCTCAGCCACGTCTGTGACCTAGACCACAGCTCACTGAAACGCCAGATCCCTAACCCACTGAGTGAGGCTAGGGATCGAACCTGCGTCCTCATGGATGCTAGTCTGCTGAGCCACAAAGGCAACTCCTCCAGGCCCTTCTGATGCATGCTTTGAAGTGGCTTATTTCCATTATTCCATTATCTCTACCCTATCTGGGGTCCTCACAACTTCCCACCATCACTCACACCATCCACCTGCCTGGAATGTTCCTGTGCCTTTGCCGGGCTTGTCCTTACAGAGTGGCTCCTCTGTGCCGGGTCCTGTGCCAGGTGTGTCCTTCAAGGCTCCTGGGGGACCGCTTCCCCCCCTGGTCCACCCCAGCGAGGGCCTCCTCAGAACTCCCTGCTTCCACACCGTTACCTGCCCCGCTCATTTAACATCGACATTGACACTGACTTTGCTGTTTTTCATCATTGGTTGTCTACACTTGCATACTTCTGGCTGCTCCCATAAATATTAGTGTCTTGGACTCAAGATTCTAAGCCTA
>PVHT021183560.1:1495563-1643197 GCA_004024745.2 Catagonus wagneri | reverse complement strand
GGGGTCTTATCGGAGCTGTAGCCACTGGCCTACGCCGCAGCCACAGCAACGCAGGATCCGAGCCGCGTCTGCGACCTACACCACAGCTCACGGCAACGCCGGATCGTTAACCCACTGAGCAAGGCCAGGGACCGAACCCGCAACCTCATGGTTCCTAGTCGGATTCGTTAACCACTGCGCCACGACGGGAACTCCCTAAGCCTATTTTTTTAATCCCCTCAGTAGGGGTTCAGTCAACACTGGCTGGTTCCATTTGATTGACAAGCTTGTATCGGTTGGTTCCATTTGACTGACAAGCGTGCATTGGTCACAAGGTAAATACAGGTAAATGGTGATCTGGCAAGTGGACAGACTTACTCATTCCCCACACTGGACTGAATCAAGCCCCAGAATCATCCACAAATATCCACCCTAAGCTTGATATCACAGCAAGCTGCCCAAGCTGGCAGCATTAATTGACCTGCACAGCATCCTACCAGTCAATATTTTTGACGGTTCACGGCATCAAGGGGTTGGGTGGGGGCTTTAAAGTTGGTGGTGTTACCACCTATAGAAGGCATAGTGTCAGCCTGAGAAGTGCTATGAAGACTAGGAGTTGATAGCTTTCTGCCTTTGGACTAAACAATGGTGACCACTCATTCACACACACACTCATTCATTCATTAATTCATTCAACAAACATCCGTTTGGCTCCCAGTAAGCAGCAAGCACCATGCAAGGCACTGGGGGTATGATTACCAGGTTGACAGTCAAGGTCCTTGTCCTTGTGGGGGAGACAAACAAAAAATAAGCGAACAACCAAATGAAGCAACTGCAGATGGTGGTAAGAAACCAAGGATAGAAAGGAGAGGCTGTAATAGGGGAAAAGGGAGTCGGACCTGGAAAGGCTTCTCCAAGGAAAGAGGAAGCTACGAAACTGATGAAAACTAGATCATCACTGGAGCACACACTCCCATACCCCCGAGGTCTTCCTGGAGGAGCTGGATGACTTTGGCTTTAAAAGCAGACAGAGAAGTTCGGTTAGAGGATGCATAGGGATGGCTGAGGCAAAGGCCAAGATGCGGGGGGAGAGGTGCGTGCAAAGGAAACGACCAGGAGGGAAAGACAGCACAGCCACTCTCTCCTGCTAGAGGACAGTATCAGAACAGGTGTGACACGGTCTCGCACCCAGGTGCGATGCAGCGGCCAGCGCTCCTCCAGGTCTCCCAGGGTGGCGGGCAGCCATTCAACCAAAAACCCACATTTTCCCCTGGGAACGAAGTGGCTTCAGAAAGCCCCGGATACCCAGGCGTGCCGGCCCAAGCTGATGAAAGGCAAGGGACCCATCTGGGAATACACCCTGTCCCTTTCACGGGGCGGGCCGAATCAAACACGGCGTCATGGAAAGGGGCCCCAGGGTGTGTGTGACGGGGAATCAGAGCTCGGAACCCATCCTGAGCTCCTCCCGGAGTTAGCGGGGAGCCCTACCCTGATTCTGCGAGGAGCTCTGCAATGCAAGTAGTCTCAAAGCACCGGTCCAGGCGTCCACCCGACATGCCCTCCCTCCTCCCTTCAGTCATTGCTTCTGTGCCAGGGAGCGGGTCAGATGGGTGACAGTGCTGGGACAATGCCTGGCCCCTCCCCGCCCCCCCGGGAAGGAGGAGGTTCTCCCCTGGGAACGCTGAGGCTTTGTCAGCGGAGCTTCTGAAATCACCTCCTCGCTTACCTCCTACAACCCTGGAAGTTCCATTTCTTCCTTCTCCTCCACCGAGGAGGCTGGAGGTCTGGGTGGATGGGGGGGGGGAGGGGCGGGCAGAAAGGAGGGGCAGCTAATGATGACCAGCAAGTGTATCGAAGCCTGTCCCCCCAACCCTAGTAGGAGGGGCCCATTATCACTCTGCCTCCCTTACAGGTGAGAAGATCAGCTCAGAGGCCAAGGTCTCATGGCGGGCTCTGAACCGGCTTTGAACTCCAGTTATTCTGACCACACAACCTGGAGATTTTCCTTCCATGTCCCCTGCTTCTCCACCAGCCAGACTTCGGACCAGCGGAATGGGTGGATCTCTCTTGCTCTAATGAAAAAAATCCCAGAGGTGGCGAAGGAGGAGGCCCCAGTTCAAGTTTTGGGTCAGCCCTTCATTGGCAGAGTCTGAGTTTCTTGTGGGAAAATGGGCTCATGTCCAAGTCCCTGATGAGGTAAGAAGCCATCAGGCTTTTGCATGGGCTCTGCAGAAAAGGCTCAGGTAATGAGACAGAATAACAAACCATCGCACTATAATTCATTCATCCAACAAAATATGTATTGAGAGGCTTCTGGGTGCCAAGTCCAGGGCAGGGAGAAGCAACAAGAATATGACCGTTCAACCTGGAAGCAGAAGGCACCTTCCTGAGGAATTTGTTCAATGCACTTTACAGATGTGGAAAATAAGGCACAGAGAGGGTAGGCATCTCACCCAAGGTCACACAGCAAAACAGCTGTAAACACCAAGTCCCAGGGGAGGGAGGAGACCTGACAGTGGGGCCTTTTAGTAGCCCAGGCTGTCAGGAGAAGGTGGGAGCTGTCATTTGGTTCAGCTCCATAGTTCTGTTCTGAATCAACTGAGCTGGGAAACCAAAACACCCAGATCTCCTTGGGGAAAGGAACCGGCCACTGATCTTCCAGCAGAAGCCAGCCTCCCTGCAGGCGATGCCTCCACAGAGACAAGCCCCAATTTGCTGACGCACTTCAGTGACGCTGGGTTTTGAGCTCCACCCCCCACCCCACCCGCGACAAATTCTCTGTCAGTATTCATTTGGCAGGAAGCCACACCTCAAGAGATCTTCAAGCTAATCTGTCGCATCACAAGTAAAAAGTCCTAAGGAAAGTGACTTTAGTCGGACTGCCCAGGAAGCAGACCTGGCGGGTGGCCCAGAGACCATCCCTCTCACCCTGCAGATCACCAACCAGACAGCCCCTGGGTAGGAAGCTGCTCAGTCAAGGAGCCCAGAAAGCTAAGGGAAGCAAGCAACGTCAAGGCCACGGCAAGTGCCGGAGGAACTGCCTTCTCCTTCTCGAAGTGGGGCTGAGCCACACTGGAGGATCCTAGAGGACACTTGAGGTGGCACAAGACCACAGCATGGCAGAATCCTGGGGGGGGGAGGGGGCACAGAGCGACCTGCATCCTCAGGGAACCACTAAACATCTCACCCGCAGAAGCACAGAACTCACCAGAGACACTGTTCAAATGAGCCTTGGTTTTCCCCTTGGCTCTCCCTTCCTCCCTCCCTCCCTTCCTTCCCTCCTTTTTTTTTTCTTTTTTATGGCCTTACTGTGGCACATGGAAGTTTCCAGGCTACGGGTTAAATCGGAGCTGCAGCTGCTGGCCTATCCACAGCCACTGGCAACCGTGGATCCGAGTCGCATCTGCAACCCACATGGCAACTTGTGGCAATGCAGGATCCTTAACCCACTGAGCAAGGCCAGGGAGTGAATCTGCATCCTCAGAGACCACATCAGGCCCCTAACCCGCTGAGTCACGACAGGAACTCCAAGCCTTGGTTTTCTCATTGATTCACTCAGCGATTCCCCGTGGGGAGACTGATTCCAGCCACTCGATAAACCGCAAAGAACACTAGATGGCAGGTCATTTTCAGGGTAATCCTGATCCATCTCCACAGGGAGTGATCATCAGTGGGTCGAAAGCCATCTGTATCCATGGACTGTCACTGAGAGACTCGAGACTAGCCTCTTGTCTGATAGTCACTGCCTGGAAGAAGCTACAGGCTGGAAAAGGCAGCCTGTTCTGTGCCCCAGCGCTGAGGGACGCTGGGGAAGGTGGAGTCTGTGTTAGCGGACTGGGTGGGACGCGTGAGAAAAGAGGACACACCAGCGGGGCTTCTGCCTACGACATCCTCTTGCCTCAGGTCTCAGCATATGTGCCCACGTGTCACCTACTTAGAAAAGCCTGCTCTGGCCACCCTATTAAGGTGTCTCCCACTTTCCCAGTAATTTCTAACACTGTAGCCCTGGGCTGGGGGGTGGAGGGGACCCCATGTGTCGACGAGAAGGGACCGCCATGGAGTAACACTGCTGACTTCTTTCTCCACGTTGTCCTTAGGGAAAGCGAACGGGCTGCTGGGCAAAAGCTGCGGGGTCCTCGGCTGGGAGCGGCCAGTTCAGTTCAAGGTGCTAAGAATCAGAGCTTGAGTCTCAGAAGTGGTCCTGCTCTGAAGCTCTCAACGTCCCCCCGGAAGGCTGTCCCCAAGCATTAGACTAGAAGGGAACACAGTCCTCACGTGAGCCCGCCTGGTCGCAAGCCAGACAGGTCTTCCAGCTCAGCTCTGCTCGTTACACACCTAATATGGGCACGCAGTCTGTCTGATGCCTATCTCGCTTTAAAATCAGGGACCTCTGTTCCATATGTTTCTTTATTTTGCTGGCTTTCCCAGTAGGATGTAACCCCTAGACTCCTTGGCTTTGCTCACCTCTGTATCTCCAGCCCCTAGAAGGGTACCCAGCACATTGCAGATACTGATGGAGCAGACGGATAATCATTTTGAGGGTCTGTTACGGGCTCGGCATGTGATGACTGTGCCACCCGATCCTCTCAATACCTTCTGAGGATGATGTGATTTAACCCGTTTTTGCAGATGAGGAAACTGGCATTCAGAGACCCGGTGACCTTCCCACAGTCACATGGACAATGGGCAGCGGCGCCAGACCCCCAAGAGCAGCGAGGCGTCGCATTCCATGGTTTTCCCACTTCAAACCACACCGGAAGTTTGACACTGTCAGCAGCAGTCATTTTAACTGGGAAGAGCCACTCTTTATTTGACAAACTGACCTTCAGCCTATCTATTTTCAAAAGTTAGATCTGAGTCCAGAAGAAAAAAGAATGTCTAGGAGTTCTCGCTGTGGTGCAGTGGGTTAAAGGACCAGGCCCTGGGTCACATCTGTGGCTTGGATTCAGTTCCTGGCCCAGGAACTTTCATATGCCATGAGAACAGCCAGAAAAAAAAATTAAAGCTTAATAAATAAATAATAAACAGAACATCCAAATACATACCTATAACAAGTAAAGAGATTGAATTGGCAATAATAAAATAATAATAACCTTCACACAAAGAAAAGCTTAGGACCAGATGGCCCTACAGATCAATGCTGGCAAACATTGAAAGAAGAATTTACACTAATCCTTCAAGATTCTTCCAAAAAATAGAAGAGATCACTTCCCAGATCATTCCAGGAGGCCAATATTACCTGGATACACAGTAAATACCCAGTATTACCTTGTTACCAAAGCAAGACAAACACATCACAAGAAAATAAAATTACACACTAGCACCCTTTATCCGTACCAATGCAAAAATCCTCGACCAAAGGAAAGCAAACCAAATCCAGCAACACAGACAAAGATCATACATCATGACCAAGTGGGATTTATTCCAAGAATGTGAAGTTGACTTAATATAAGAAAATCAATCGGTATAGTACACTACATTAACTGAAAAAAAGAGCAAAAACTATATAATCATCTCAAATGACACAGAAAAAGCCTCTGACAAAGTCTAAAACCTTCTCATAATAAAAACACTCAACGTGCCACAGCTGCAGCTGAGAGCACAGCTGTAGTTTGGGTCTGATCCCTGTTGTGGGAACTAACTCCATCTGCCTCCAAGTGGGGAAAAAAAAACCCCACTCAACAAACTAGGAGTAGAAGGGGGCTTCCTCAACCTCAATAAGGCCACCTATGAAAAACCCACAGAAAGCATCACACTTAATGATGAAAGGCTGAATGTTTTCTGGTCAGGAACAAGACAAGGATGTCCACTCTCACCACTACTATTCAATACTGTACTGGAGGTTCTAGCCATAGCAATTAGGCGAGAAAATTAAATAAAGGCATCTAGATTTAAAAGGAGGTAGGAAAACTACTTCTTTTTAAAGATGACATGATAATAACAAGGACTGGTGACGAGATGGAGAAATTGGGCCCCTCATCCACCGCTGGTGGGAATGCAAAATGGAGCAATCGTTTTGGAAAACAGCCTGGCAATCCTCACATGATGAAAGACGGTGTTACATTAGGATGCAGCAGTTCCACTCCTAGAATATATACCTGAGAGAACTGAAAATGTAGGTCCACACACAAACCTGCACACAGATATTCACGGCAGCATTCCCAGATTTCTGAAGTTAAATTATAAGAAGCCGTTCAGCATCTTGGAACACACCCTCTGACATCCTTAAGTCACCATGGAAGGTTCTGAGTCATCAGAGAGTACCATTTTGGAGAGATTATTTGAAGGTGCTCTGGTCAACCACTCCAGCTGACCCATCTCCAGCAAGGTGTCAGAGATGTGGAAAGCGACCTTAGGCCCCTGAGACTAGCCATCCACCAGCTGAAAGCCACCGAATGGTTTCCACTGATACCACATGAGAACGAAGAATAATCTAGCTCAGCTTTGCTCAAATTCTGACCCACAAATCTGTGAGATATATTACAATCAATGTTCGTGGTTTGGGGCCACTAAATTTTGGGGATAGTTTTTACACAGCAGAGTATAAGTGCTGTACATGGAGTGTGTATAAACATATTCCACACCTGGATGAGTTTTTCCTTTTTTCCTTTGTGAACAATGAAGCGTGTAACCTTCATGGACATTTTGCACCCACGCCAGGGACTAGGCTTAGGATAAAGGCAACTCGGGCTGGGAGAGCTAAAATGAAAGAAGTGGGGTCCCCAGTGATGGCATCCATCCATTGAATCAACTGGTCCTGGAACCCACCCAACCATTAGACTTCCACGTGAAGAAGTACATGTCTTCACCATTTAAACTCAGTTATGCTGCAGTTGATGTCTCTTGCCTAGAAGGCATCCTTGACTAACCAGTCATGTTGACTGCACCAGGCTGAAGTCTGAACGCCTAGCCCACTCTGGTACTGACTCTGTGTGTGTGATCTTGGGGAAGTCACTCAACCTTTCTGGACCTGTTTACTCCATCTCAAACAGGTGGAGAATTTTCCCTATCCATCCTTATTTTAGAAGATGGCCCTGAAAACCAGTGAGCATAAAGGGCCTATGGAAACCTGAGGCTGTGCTGGGATTTATGCATTCGTTTCTCACCTCTTGCATCTTAACCTCCAAGAGGCTTTGCAACATCCTTTTACAAACTTTACATCATTCAAACTCCATGTCAATACTTGGAGGTGACAAGTACCATGATTCCCTTGTTGCGAGATAAGGAAACAAGGAGTGACGTCCCCAAGGTCACAGAAGCTGGGGCTTGAACTCCTGTCATCTCATTAATGGTCTGTGATTACAGTGCGTCAATCACCGCCCCATCAAATACTCAAGCCTCATTCATCTGCAGTCAGAGATAATGAGTTATTCCTACACCAATGCAATTACCCCATTTATTTATTTGCTTAACTGATCGCTTCTGTCTATTAAATTATGAATGTCAAACGGCACTTGCTGAGCCTAGGAAAGTCTCTTAAATGCTCTTGACTTTGTTTCTGAGACTTACTGCTGTTGAACAACGCCTGTGAAGAGCATTAATTTGCCTCCTACTCTTCCCTTCCTTTGAAAGCAACTTCTCTTCCCACCACGGGAAGAGAGCAGACCTGAAACAGGAGACGAGGCTACTGTGCCGAGAACAGTACCACATGCATTCTGAAGACAGACTGTACTCTTTCCAACCTGCCCTTGAGAGTTCGTTCTTCCACTTGGGTTTATTTTTTGCCCACAAATCCTTCCAACAACATCCTCTTTGGGTTCATGCTAGTTCCATTTGGGTGTCCACCACCAGTAACTGAAGTTCAGCTCCCAAGCCCCGTGCTAAGAGGTTGTGATAAAGAGAGCCACAGGGACTATTAAGATGGGAAAGCCATCACAGCGTGGTGTGCATGCACATATTTAAAAATAGACCTAATGGAGGTTCCTCAAAAACTTAAAAATACTGTTGCCATATGATCCAGCAATCCCTCTCCTGGGCATATATCCAGACAAGACTATAATTCAAAAAGATACATGCACCCCTATGTTCGTAGCAGCACTATTCACAATAGCCAAGACATGGAAACAACCTAAATGCCTATTGATAGATGAATAGATAAAGATGTGGTACATATATACAATGGAATACTACTCAGCCATAAAAGAGAATGAAATAATGCATCTGCAGCAACATGGATGTAACTGGAGATGATCATATTAAGTGACATAAGTCAGAAAGAGAAAGACAAATATCATATGATACCACATATATGGAATCTCAAATATGACACAAGTGAACTTACCTAGGAAACAGACTCACAGAGATAGAGAACAGACTTGTGGTTGCCAGTGCGGAGAGAGGGTGGGGAAGGATGGACTGGGAGTTTGGGATTGGCAGATATTAACCGCTATATACTGGACGGATAAACAACAAGGTGCTACTGTATAGAACAGGGAGATGATGCAATACCCTGTGATAAACCGTAATGCAAAAGAATATGAAAAGAACAGATACATACATACATACCTATCAGTGAATAACTTTGCTGTACAGCAGATATTAGCACACCATTGTAAATCAACTATACTTGAAAAAAATAAATCGTTAAAAATAAAAATAGACTGACACTTGTAGGCTATCTTCCAGCTAAAAAATCCCCTACGTTTTGGAAGAAGTCTCGATAAACTTGCACAAAATTGCTGCTCAGAATTCCCTTCTGCTTAGGTAACACTCAGGTAAGGCCGGGTCCACTACTGGAGACCCCACCATTGCAAAGAGCCTTTCTCCATCAGCAGCGTAGGAAGAAAGAAGCTGATCCAAAGGCATGCCTTCCACTTGGAACAGCAGCCCGCCTTAGTGCAAAGAGGCAGGTCTGAAGTCACCTGGGGAAGTGCGCAGCCGACACAATAAGACAGCAAAGAATCTACAAGTGTTAAAAAAACAAGAGATCAAGAAGAACATTAGCCTTCAGAATGATGGAAGCAACCTAGAAAACGTCTGAGTCATCTCAGCTTGTCACTTGAGGTGACAAGTACCATGATTCCCTTGTTGCGAGATAAGGAAACAAGGAGTGACGTCCTTGTTTCTCAGTTGGATGACTAAGTGTCCATTTCTCAGAAGAAGGTCTCAGCTGATCAGGAGGATCATTTGTGACAAAGAGACAGAGGCTACATCTTGCGTGTCCTTTGACTCTTTCATTTTTTTATTATGCAGGGTCCCGATAGGATCCAGATGGCCCCTCCAGACCGGGGGACGGCAGAGAGCTTAACACAGGGACTGTAGAAGACAGAAAGGTTTAGGGCAACCAGCAGGGGAGACGGCCAGCCGAGGGACCGGCTGAAGCAGTGAGGCTCGACCCCGACTCGGTCAGAAGGGCAAGGGGAGCCACTGCTTCCAGGATCTAAAGAGGGAGAGCGGCCTGCCAAGGACTGTGGCCACTTGCCTCTCACCCTCCAGTCCTGTGCCCGTTGCTCTCTGGCTGGACCCAGCTGGAATCCGGAGGCTGAGAGCCTGCTGATGCGATGCTGGCAGGGCAGCTCTTGGGGCCCAGAGCAGGGCGGGGCAGCCCGGGACGGGACCCGGACGCAGGGAAGAGATTCACAGCCCTTACCGGAGCATCAGAGTGGAGAGCCAGGGAGAAGCCGCAGCCCTAACTTCCCGCCCCAGCTCGACCTCTGTTTCCAGCTGGTTATGAAACCTCCGCCCCTGGGTGGCCCGCTGGCCTCTCAAACTCAGCACATCCCAACCGTACCGATCACCTTGCTTCTCAGCTCTGGTCCTGCCCTGGCCCTCCTGATCTGTTCCATCTCCCCGGTTCTGCCTCCTGGTGGCCCAGGCTTAAAGCCTCAGGGACACTTCCCCTCTGCTCTCTCCGTCAGTTGCGAAGCTCTATAGCATCCTATGCTTGACCATTTCTCCCATCCTGGCTCTTCTTCTCTCTGGCCTGCTGGCATTTTCTTCTAACTGGCTTCCACATCGTTACGCATCTTCCCCTTTAAATGCATCTTAACACGCCTTAGCTCAATTCATTGAAAACGCACCATGGATCTTGATTCATCTGCCCACCACCTAACTTAACCCCGCCCCTCCTTGTTCCCCAGATAGGTCCCAGCAGATTCTTCTGTTAAAGCTTTTCCTTTGCCTGGAGGAGGGGCTACGCTTCCCCATCACTTCCTGGAGCCTGGCCTTCCTTCATGTTCCCCAAAGATTTTGATCGTTCCCTCCCCCAGGCTCCCTAGATATCTGGCTTGTAGCCCTCCTTGGGTATCTAACGCACTCTAATCCAAGGACACGGGTTCTTTCCTATTTCCCGACCACACTGCAAACCCGAGGCAAAGGATCATGCCCTGTCCCATTCCTCTAGTTGCCCCCTGGTAACTAGCCAGGCAGCTGGCTTTGTCACAGGTGTTTAATACCTGTGTGCTGAATCTCATCACGTGGGAGATTCCCCAGAGGCCTGATGGGCCATTTAGTTCTTGGTCTGTCTCCCTTGTCTACATAAGAATGTAAATCAAGCCCGGCCCAAATGAGCCTCATGTTGACGGCCTGGCCGCGCATATGACTAACCCCCTACTATACTCAGAGTGCTTTAGGAAAGCACTTTCCAAGCAGATTTACAGCATAACCAGGCACACAAGGTTGGGAGCCGAAACCTCGACATTTATTGGATCATTAAATGAAGGAGAGGGCCATAGGTATTGTGCTAATGGAGTCAGGGCGACCCAGGGCATCTGAACCGCCCCTTGTGAAAAATCAGCCCTTGGGCTCCATTTCATCTACAGCTCGCCAAAAAGGTTTGGATAGGCCTGTCCCCAGGTTCACGGAGTCAGGGAAGAGTCTTAGAGTCTCAAGTCCAGGATGCTGGGTGGAGGTTGTGGGGGTGGGGTGGGGAATGGGGGGGTGAGAAGAGAACAATTGTCAAAAGCGCAGTGATTGAGTGTCTGTGTCTTTCTTCCTCTCTCGTGCTTGCTCGCTCCCTCCCTCCGTCCCTCCCATCCCGTCTCCTGCACAAGGAACTATTGAGCAGGGACAGAACAAACGCGCCCTTATGCAGCTCCCACGGAGTCTCTGGGTTTGTCCCAGACAGCTGCCTGTAGCACGCTATGGTTACTCATTACCCGGGCTCCCAAGCAGGAAAAGGAACAAACTTAATAGACCCGAACTAACCCTCAGATCAAATACTCCAGCTGTAAATAAATAAATAAGTCAGGTGTACCAGGACTGGGGGTGGGGGCGGGGTGGGGAGCGGAGGGGAGTGCAAGCCAGGGGTTAAAAAAATGAGAGTCCCTAAAAGGGGAGGGGGAGGAGGACCGAGGAAGGAAAACTCCCTTTGGAGAAAGGACAGAGGGGTGTTTGTGCTGCGGGCTTGTCCTTGCCTGCAGAGTAGACTCGAGTCTCAGCTGGCCATTCGCAGGCATCTCAGAGAAAGGGGACTTTGAGAGGAAAGGCCAGAATGCCCCAGTTCTCCAGCTCCAGTGCCCCGCCTCCCCGAGCGGGGCTGGCTTCTGGGGGTCATCACCTGCCACCACATTTGTTAGCGGGAGAGGTGCTGCTGCGAGGTAGGGCCTGGGCTTTACCTCCCTCCTGTCTCCCAGAGCAACCGGTTTCGCCCACAATCGTCACAACGCCCACTGAACAGGTGGGAAGGGTGTGGATGGCCAGGGAAGGCAGAGGGACTAAGAGGCAGGGTGACTGCTGCCGTGAGGACTGTCATGGCCCCACTTTAAAAATATCTACACCTGTGGTTCTCAGGTGGGGGTGATCTCTCTCCCTGGGGACACCGGGCAATGACCGGAGACATTTGGGGGTGTCAGAGCCGAGTGTGGGAGGTGGTACTGGCAGTGAGTGGAGAGAGGCCAGGGTTCTGTTGGACAGCTCCCCCTCCCCCGCACCCCCATGACATAGAAGTCTCCAGCCCCAAAGTCACAGTGATGAGGTTGGTAAATCCTCCTCTGGATCCAAGTCTCAGAACCCAGTCCGCAGCCTGCGTCACCTCTGATTCTTCAGAGAGTGTCAGTCAGTCCATGAGTCCATGTTCCATAAACCCACCCATTCCTCCAGGACGAATGAGGAAGCGAAATTCTAGACCCACACATGCAACAGTGCATTGATCTCCTTTTCACGAACTCTGGAGACAAAAGCCACAGAGCAAAGCCGACCCTCACCACACACACACACAGGATGAGCACTGATCAAACCAGCCCTACATGACGGCCTGACCATTTAACAGACTGACCAAGTAATTTCCGTACCAAGAGCTGTGGGCACCCTTCACCTTGTCTCAGCGTCTCTGCCTACTTTGGTGCTTTGGGGGTGGGGAGGGTGCGTTTGGGTTTTTTTCTCCTTATTCACCTGTAGTTCACTGGTGGAACAATCTTGCACAAGACTCTCACCCTCAGTGAACCTCAGTATAAGTCAAGGTGACCAGAGATGGTCCCCAGTCACCATCTCAAGACCGCTGTAAAGTTTAACGAGCTCTTTCAAGAGGTAAGGGGGTCCCAGAAGACCTGCAAAGAGGAACATGACCTGATTACCAGGGTCAAGTGTACAGTAAGTGTGGACTTCAAGGGTCAGGATGAGATCTGTTCCCCAGGGTGGCTGTGCAGCCAAGCGTTGGTGGGTCCAGTGCAGCCCTCGGTGTGTCCCAGCAAGACCCTCCGAAGGGCTACTGTCAGCTCAGTGATGGAGGGGGAATGTGTGTGTTCATGGGATGTGCGTATGCGTGTGTAAGTGGGGTGTGGTGTGTGTGTGTGCACGTGTGTGTGACACAGTGTGTATCTGCATGTGTTGCGTATGTGCATGCGGCCACACCAGCTCATTCATGCCGGAACCAGAGGGCCAAGGACAATTCCGGAGATAAGAGCTGTGATTGGTGGACGCCTTTGGGGGACAGGATACCTGAGTCTAGCGGCTCCAGGAAGAGGCTGTCTGGTTTAATCTGTCTCTGCTGCTTTGGAGCCACGTGACCTTGGACCAGGCGTTTAACTTATGTGGGACCTGGTTTCCTCGTCTCTAAAAAGGGATAATCAAAGTACCCAGCTTGTGGTTACAGGACTTAGTGAATTCATGTCATGCACCTAGTGCTGGGTGCCTGGCAAGCACTTAGGACACGAAGGCTATTCTGCGTATTGCTGCTTCAGGACAAAGTTCTTCCTGGGGTCTAACCTAACACCACCTCTCCCTTTTCTGCTTCCCAGGGAAAGCCGTCCCCCCCGGGCTGATCGCCTCTCCACCTACGAGTCTTCTGTTGGCTTCACTTGCCTCTCAGTGGAGATGTTAGAGCCCCACCTGGCCCAGACAGGAAGGGACGGGGTGAGCCGGTCACCAGCCTTCCGCCTTGGGGACCCTAATGCCCTCCGTGGTGGCCTGGCAGACTGCAAAGAAAGCCTGGCTGGGGTTTCCCCCCGACGCCTGCAGCGGGCAGGCGCCTGCCTTGCTAGGTCCCCCAGATGCCTGATGACAATATTATTGCCACAATAAAGCAATGATGGCCACTATCAACACTCCATCAGCCCGGCCTGCCCTTCACAACCGGTTTGTCAAAGCGGCCCCTCCCTGCCCCGTTGTTAGCTCTCCGCTTGCTTATCTGCTGCTGGAGACAGAAGTCTCTGGTGTAATTGTGGCAAATTAATTATTGAACTTCATAGCCAGCTCCTCCCCACCCACATGACAATCACTCCATTCAAGACCAAGGCGAGGCGGAAACCCTGGGCACGGCGGGCCAGCTGGGGGCACAGTCAGTCCCACCCCCAGAGATGGGCTGGAAGCAGCTGAGCGAAATTCTCTTCCTCCAGGAAATCTTCCCCACCCTGGTGTCCCTGACACCTGAGTGAAAGGGCGTCTTCATAACAACACTGGCTGCAGTCGACTCTTGCCTCTTGCCGTGTCTCTCTGGAAATGGTGTTAAGCCGCATAATTCACCAGCTTATTTCCGCTGACCCGTGTAAGCCCCGGTGCCTGGTTCAAGGCAAGTGCTTAATTGGGGTTGAAGTGATGAATGAACACAAAGGTGTATCCTTTCCAACTCAACCCCAGCTACTGTGTAATTGTTTATAGATACAAAATAACCCATGTAACTTACAGACCAGAAACCAAGACATAAGGTTTAGGTCACTTGCCCAAGACCTAAATAAGCAGCACACCTGGATTCAAATTCAGAGTCCACCCATCACTTTATGCTGCTCCCCGTGTGGATATTACCCTTTTGTGTGGGTAAGAGGAATCCCCTGGACTCTACCCCCAACCGGAAGGTCTGGACAGGAATCAATATCACTGACATCCTTGGCACAGTCTTCCTCAAACATCCTCCCCGCTCCCCAGCAGGACGAATATGCTGACCTCTGTTTATTATTCCCTTTATTTTCAGTGTGGTTTTGCTACAGGTGTAGAGATTGCTAAAAAACGTGCTGCTCAGTTTTGCTTTTAAACTGCATCAAACTGATAGCACGTTCCATGCAGTCTGAAACTGCCCCTGCCCAGAAGTGAGGAGCGTATTTTCCTGTGTTTTCTTCTCTCCCACCACCAGTTATGGTTCTCTCTACCTCAGCACTCCTGGGTGTCTAGCGTCCACGCTGTTTCCATGCCTGTTTAAGGATATAGAGTTTACGTCCCTTTCTTTTTCCAGGAACGTGCATGGCTCTCTACAAAGAGGATCCTAAAGTGGGACCCAGGATGGACAGAGGGTTTCTGGGCACTTCCGGGCAGCCTGAGAATGGCATTAGGAACCCAGATCAGTATTTCTTGGATGGTACACGGCCTGTGAGACAACAGCACGGCACTGCAAGGTGGTTAAGAACAGGCTTTGGGAGTTCCTGCTGTGGTGCAACAGGACTGGTGGCGTCTTGGGATGCAGGTTCGAGCCCTGGCCCAGCACAGTGGGTTGAGGATCTGGCATTGCTGCAGCTGAGGATCTGGCATTATATAAGCTTCAGAGCCAGTCTCTCCTGGGTTTGAATCCCCCTGTATTAATCAGTCATGGGCACAATGTTACAAACAAACCAGGGGAACAGCCCGTGTCTTACAACACGAGACCTTTGTTTCCATATCTGTAGACTTGCAGGCTGACTGTGGTTCTGCCAACCTGGGATAGAGGCAACTGGGCACCTTGGCTTGAAGTTGTCAGTTGGCTGAGCCTGGATCCCAGGCTATGAACCGCTATTAGTTTCCTACTGCTGCGTAACAAACCACCCTGAAACTTGGTGGTTAGAAACAATTACTTCTTTCTTACAGTTCCTCAGGTCGGCTGGGCAGATCTGCTGGCCTCGTCTGGGTGTGTGCACGTGGCTGGGGGCTCAGGGCCTCACTCAGATGTCCTGCAGCTGGTGCTGGCTCTCCACTGGGAGCTCTTTCACGGGGCCTCTCAGTCTTCACTCAGCTAGATTGATGTCTTCACCACGTGGAGGCTCAGAGTTCCCAGGAGGGAGGGTTCGCTACGCAAGGCCTGCTCAGGCTCAGCTCTGGGACCCACCCACACCCTCTGAACACATCCTGCTGGTCAGAGGACTCCCCCGGGCAGCCAGCCCAGATTCATGGGGGTGGGGGAGGGGGCGGGAGAAGCAGGCTCCCCTCCTGATGACACAAAGGGCAGCCGGACAATGTCAAGGGGAACGGATGCAGGGTAGTATGGTTCATCGGCGGGGCAGGGCAGAGGGTTAGCGATTAACTCCACCCGCCACAGCTGGGTTCGGATCCACTCTGCCTGTGGTTTTTTTCCAGAGCGAAGACTGAAGGGCCAGTAGAGACCTGAGACATGTTCTTCTCGAGGTGGACCACACAAGCCCAAACCACCTGGAAGCCTCTGCTCCCAGCATGGCTGCTACCACTCCACTGGCCAGAGCAAGTGACGTGGCCACAAGCAAGGTCCACGGTGCAGGGAGAGTGAGAAGAGGAGGAGGGCGCCTAAAGGCTGAACAAGAGTCCAAGCTATCACTGGCCCTCCAGTACTGGAGTTCCCGTTGTGGCGCAGCGGAAACGAATCCAACTACGAACCATGAGGTTGCGGGTTCGATCCCTGGACTCGCTCAGTAGGTTAAGGATCCGGCATCGACGTGAGCTGTGGTGTAGGTCGCAGACGCGGCTCAGGTCTGGTGTTGCTGTGGCTGTGGTGTAGGCCGGCAGCCATAGCTCTGATTGGACCCCTAGCCTGGGAACCTCCATATGCTGCAGGTACGGCCCTAGAAAGCAAAAAAAAAAAAAAAAAAAAAAAAACAGAGAGAGAACTAAAGGAAAAGAAAAGAGCCCTGTACCGACCGGCCCAGAGCCAGATTCCCGGCCTGCTCAGGCCTCCGACTCACTCACTGTGTGACTCGGGGCAGGCTGTCCACACTCTCTGGGTCCCGACTTCTCTGCTCATGCGTCACCTTCCTGATTTCCCAGGCATTCTTGGGAAGGGGAGAAAAGGAGCCCTGGAGAGCCCGGAGTGCCATAACAGATCACCCAACTTGCAGGGGACTCCCAAAGGGGGTGTGGCTCGTTCTATCTTTCTTGAAGAAACCATAAAGAGGAGGCGGCTGTCCTGCACGAGTAGTTGGATCTGGGATCAGAACACAAGGTTCCGGTCAGGTGGCCGCCATTTAAAAGTCACCCGATTTCTTGAAGCTATGGTTGTGCCTGAGTGTGAATCACACCCCTTGGTCTGTGTCCCAGCTCAGGACAGAATGCCGTAGAAAGGGGGGCTTACACGACAGACACCCGTGTTCTCACAGTTCTGGAGGCTGGAAGTCTGAGGTCAAGGTGGCAACACGGCCAGATTCTGGCCACAGCTCTCTTCCTGCCCGAGGACGGCCACCTTCTGGCTGAGTCCTCACATGGCGAGGAAAGCAAGACCTCTCACTTCCTCCTCCTAAAAATTTATCAGATGCCCTCAGATGGTGGCACCACCCTATGAGCAATCTTCCCCAAGCCCTGTTTCCAAATACAATCACACAGGGGTTGCAGGATATGTCTGTGTGTGTGTGTGTGTGTGTGTGTGTGTGTGTGTGTTAAGGCTTCAACATGAATTTTAGGGGGAGGGGTTCCAACTCTGCCCACGGCACCTGGCGCTTTTCACTGATCATTAGGTCAAATTAAACGGGCACGTGACCAAGCTCAGCCAAGTTGGAGGCGCACACAGCAGAGGGTCACGGCGTGGGGCATCCGCCAGCACATCAGTGAAGTCCCAAGGGAACCAACGGGGACCAAACTGACGAGGATGGGAGACTCAATACTACAACACACCCGCGGTGCCCCCAGGTCCCTCAGGGACTCCTGACTTTGAGGTCTGGGACTGCCACCCTCCAATCCCTGTCCTGGATCCTTTCCTCTTCCGAGGGCGTCCGGAGGCCAAATACCTTCTGATCAGAATGTTTTCCGTATATTTTCCAAATCCTCAACATCTGGAAGGAACTGTTACAAAGGCCCCCTTTGTGTAGCCAGGAGATGGGCTGGAAGTGAAACAGCCCTAGACCCCACAGGGCTGGGAATGGCAGGGGGGCAGAGTGGGCAAGGAGGATGGGCATGAGTGGGGGGGCTGTCAGCAAGGGGTGCACCCAGCAGAATAAGATAATAAGGAATGGCTGCCACTTATCTAGTGCCTCCAAGTGCCGGGTGCTGATCTAAGCTTTTTTTTTGGCATGTGGAAGCTCCTGGGCCACGGATCGAACCCACGCCACAACAATGGCCTGAGCCACAACAGTGATAATGCCAGGTCCTTTACCCACTGAACCACCAGGGAACTCCCTAAGCACTTTATGCTTAGTGCCTTGTTTATGTGCAAGGCAATGTAAGAGGTGGGCACAGGGAGGGCGGAGGAAGCCTCTAAGAGGATGTGGGGAGCGACGCAGGGGGCAAAGACGGAGGGACAGTGGTGAGATGGAGGGGTTCACACCACAGCAAGAGAACGTGTTTTGTGTTTTGGACAGGGCAAGGCAGAGACACAACCTCAGCTGGAATGTTAAAAGGTGACAGGATCCCAGCTCCATTTCTAACCAGACCATTTCCTCACTTCCTTGGGAGTGTGTGCAGGTACACACAGGTACAGGTGCGCCTGCAGAAGCTTCCGCTCCCTTCGTTCCAGCAGGTGTCTGTGCTTCTGTGTGTGTGCCCACGGGGGTAATAGGAACCCTGTCATACTGGACCACAGAATGCAGTGCTTCTCCCCGCCCTTCCTGCAGCAACCATGCAGCCCTCAGCCTCCACCCCAGTGTGGCTCCAGCCCCGAGGCAGTCCCCAAACACGACAGGCCCCTCTGTGGAAAGTTCCCTGAAGACCAAAGGTCTGTAAGGCCAAAATGCCTCTCAAAAAGCCAGGAATAGAGATCTGTAAGGATATTGCTTTCTGAAAGTGTCTGAAAATCAATTCAGGCAGCTCTCGCAGAATCTCAGCATCTTAGAGCTGGAATGAAGCTCAGGAATCTGGTCACAGATTCCTGGGTAGGAAGGGGAGGGACCACCTTGGTGGTGCTTGTTTAAAATCTGTCCTAGACCCATCCAATGAGCAGGAGCAGGGACTGGGAATCCAGGAAGCTGCGTTTGGTAACCTCTACTGGTGATTTCTCAAGGCACATTCAAGTGCAAGCAGTCGGTCAAAATTACAACCCAGCTTCCAAGAGAGCAGCACTTACTAATCTGAGGCGTATGCTATTCATTCAATTCTTAAACATCGCTAAGAATGCACAGTTCTCAGCCTTCGGAAAGTCTTTTCCAACTTTTCTTTTTTTTATATCTCTTTTTTTCCTTTTTACGGCACCTGTGGCATATAGAAGTTCCTGGGCTAGAGGTCAAATCATCACTGTACCTGAGGCCACAGCCAAAGCCACAGCCACATCTGTGACCTACACCGCAGCTCACAGGAACAGTGGATCCTTAACCCACTGAGCAAGACCAGGAATCAAACCCCCATCCTCAGGGACACTACATCAGGGTCTTAACCTGCTGAGCCACAGCAGGAACTCCTAATCTATCTTTCTTATATCTAACTTCCAACTTTCTTTTTTTACAGCTAAGCCTCCTTCTTGCAGACTTTCATTGAGCACAGACATTGTGCTAGGTAAGTTCTTGCGTATTATCTTATTTAGCATTCATGACACTCCTCTGAGGTACATACAGGATGGAGACAGTACGAGAAGTGGGAGAGAAGAAGTCACAAGAAAAGGAGAAAAGGAGAGAAGATATTCCTGGGTCTCCTGGCTTTGGGGAAGCAATAAGCTGACTTCTTGGGGGATTTTGGTCGTCCTGACAACCAGAGTACGTACAGTGATATCAAAATTCAGAATTGGAGTTCCTGCTGTGGCACAGTGGGTTAGGAACCTGACTGCAGTGGCACGGGTCGAAACAGAGGAGCAGGTTCAATCCTCAGCCTGGTGCAGTGCATTAAAAAATCTGGCACTGTCACAGCTGCAGCACAGGTCATAGCTGCAGCTCGGATTCAATCCCTGGCCTGGGAACTTCCATATGCTGCTGGTGTGGCCATAAAAATAAATAAATAAATAAATAAATAAATAAATAAAAGATTTCAGAACTGTCACATTTGGGAAAAAGAAATTTTACTCTTGTTTTCTAGACTCTCTTGCAGCTAGGATTGGTCATATTATGTATTTCTTCTTGTCTTTTTTCTTTTTTTGCTTTTTAGGGCCATATGGAAGTTCCCAGAATACGGGTTGAATCGGAGCTGCAGCTGCCAGACTACACCACAGCCACAGAACGCAGGATCTGAGCCACATCTGTGACCTACACCACAGCTCATGGGAACGCAGGATCCTTAACCTACTGAGTGAGGCCAGGCATCAAACCTGCATCCTCATGGATACTAGTCTGATTTGTTTCCACTGTGCCACGACGGGAACTCCCCTACACATTTCTGACCAATGGGACATTCCAGGAAGTCTGCTGAGCCACCTCTACGAAACCTTTTGCTTTCCTGATAAAAGTGGTGGATGCAGCTGGTGTCACCCTCCCCTCTCCTTCCAGCCCTGGACAGGGTACCAGCTTCCAAGGGCCGCCACAATCAATTACCACAAACGTGGCGGCTTAAAACAACTGAATGTGTTTTTTCACAGTCTGGCTGCCAGAGGTCTAAAATCAAGGCATCAGTAGGGACACATTTCTTGCAAAGGCTTTAAGGAAGAAGACTTCCCTGCCTCTTCCCGGTTCTGGTGGCCCTGACACTCCCTGGGTTGTGGCAGCATCACTCCACTCTCTGCCTCCATCCTCTCATGGTCTTCTTCTGGCTCCGTGTGCCCCTTTCCGTCTTTTGCAAAAATATGCTCATTAGATTTAGGGCCCACTCTAATACAGCGTGATTCTGTCTTATCTTTACCTTAATTACATCTTCAAAGATGCTCTAAGGTCACATTCTAATGTTCTGGGAGTACATACATTTTGAAGGGACACTATTCAACCCATGACGGATAGGGACATGATTCATGGAGTTGCAGCAGCCACTTTGTGACACTGAGGTATAACCATGAGCACAAAAACAAGCTGGTAATGGCAGAGTGGAGAAATAAGAGGCTAAGTGTTAAGGTAAGACTTTGGCAGCAGAGCCATGGGCTGTCAGGTCTGGACCAAAGAGACAAAGCAATAAAGGCAGAGTGAGTTAAAGTAGTGATCATTGGCTGTGCAGTCATACAGACCTGGGCTTAAATTCTAGGCCACCATCACTTTCAGGAGGAAAATCTGGGCAGGTTATCCCACATCAGTGAGCTTTACATAATGTGTCTCTAAAAGCTTTCTTTGAGGAATACATAGACAATGCACACAACCCCAGTAAACATTCAATCATTCTCTCGCTGCCTGTTTTTTCCCTAAGAGCAGCAACTTGCTGGGGTTTTTTTTTGTTTTTTGTTTTTAATGTCAAGTAGCTGTGACCGTGGTGTAGGCCAACAGCTGTAGCTCTGACTGGGCTCCTAGCCTAGGAACCTCCATATATCGCAGGTGTGGCCCTAAAAAGCCAAAAAAAAAAAAATTGTTATCACTGTCTGATTGATTTTGCTTCATTCACCTGGTACATAATAAAAAATAAGATTTAAATGTAAAAAAGTGATGACAACGATTTGAACCACTTACAGCAACAACCCAGAGGGTGCAAGGAAAATATCTATCCAGCAACACTCCCGAGCTGGGAGACCAGAAATGGTCCCTCCAGGGACCCATCGAGAACACGGCCAGGAGGCGCTTTCTCACCTCCAATCAACAGCATCCAAGTTTGCCTTCCCTGCTGAGAATATCAGTGCCCACGAGCCAGAAAGGGCAGAGTTCAGGCTCTCCTGCCCTAAGTTTCCCACCCCTAACAAGTCATCATGTTTAGGAGCAGAGCTCAGAAGGGCAAACGAAGAGGAGAAAAGTCAGGGGCCGGTTCCCAGGGATGGGAGAGTGACCAGGGCCGCTCTTCTCTGCACATCTGCTCCTCTAAGCCTGGCCCGGGGGCACCGAGCCAAGATCTTAATCACCCAGCAGGGCTCTGGCACGCTGAGTGTGTGATACACCTGTCTCCAGCGTCAGGCAAATGAGTGGGTTCACAGGCAGAGGCTTGCCCCGCCAAACAATGCACCCCTTTGTCCCCGCCCAGAGCCCGGGATCCACAAGGAAGCCAAATCCATCAGCACTTGTCAGGGCCCTTGATGCACACAATGCAAGTTACAAACCACAGTCTCCAGCCGAGCCCCAGGCTTCCAGCAGGCAGCTCGGGCTGACACGCAAAGTGTCAGTCAACCTTCTATGCGCCTGGGGTGGGGACCTGGGGAAGGTGGGGGATGGGGGCAGCAGGTTCTCATTCCCAGACGCCAACCAGGGCCAGAGAAGGTGCCCCTTCTCTGGAACTCTGACATATCCTTTCTTAAAACCGGCCCTGAGAGAGCTGCGTTAAGAGAAATCACCTTCCCGTGCGGACAGAGGCGCTTCCGGCTATTGGAGCACACAGCATGGCACCTGCGTAGGGCACGTCCCCTGCTCCCGGGTCACCTGGCCTGCAGTTTAAAGGACAGAACCTCACCCATGAAGGGAGAGGATGGACGTAGGAATTCCCAAATGAGACTCCCTAGCAGCACCAGAAAGTTGTAACTCTGTCCTTTGTAGCTAGAGAGACACGGGACCTACAGGAGTTTAGGGGATTTGTGTCCTAGAAGAACCCGGAAGTGGCTTCTGTGGCTGCTGCCCACGTTACGATGTGTATTTCTAGACAAACCCTGCAAACCATCCCTGTTCGGTCTGCCATCCCCTCCCCCCACCTTCCCAGTTTCCAGCCACAGGGCTGCCAATCACTTTGGCCAAGAATACACAGGCATCCTCCACTTCTTTTTTTTAAAGATAATTTACCAATTAATTTTTTTTTTTTAGGGCCACACCTGTGGCATATGGAAATTCCTTAGCCAGAGGTCAAATAGCAGCTCCAGCTGAGGCCTATGCTACAGCCACAGCAATGTTGGATCCGAGCCGTATCTATAAACTACGCCACAGCTGGGGGCAACACCGGATCCTTAACCCACTGAGCGAGGCCAAGGATCGAATCTGTGTCCTCACGGATACTATGTCAGGTTCTTAACTCACCGAGCCACAGTGGGAACTCCCACATAAGCATCCTCTGAGCAAACAACTTCTCTTTTGCAGAATCCTAGATCGGCCCCGGCACTCAACACAGGGGGAAGGGACAGAAGAGGTGGGGGTGTTCAGATCTGCCGGCCCTCTGGGGTGGGGTCACTGTCACCCTCTGGCCAGGCCATGGGTACAAGGCAAGTTCAGAGCAATGATTAGGGCCGATTCAGCCATACCCAACCCCACAGGCTTATTTATGGGCATGAAATGAGATCATGAACGAGTTTTCAGAGAAGCACAAAATTCCTTTAGAAATACAGGATATTGGAGCTGAATAATATTAGGTCAGATTTTGGTTTTGACCCAAGGCCACTGCTCAACTTAAAGGAAAGAGATAAGACACTTGCAGCATTTAAAGTAAATTAGGTAACATTTGTGTGTGTGTGTGTGTGTGTGTGAGAGAGAGAGAGAGAGAGAGAGAGAGAGAGAGAGAGAGAGAGAGAGGGAGAGAGAATGGTATCGGGATCATGTAAAAAAGAAATCCTTTCCTTTTCCTTTATTTATTTTTTTTTAGGGCCACACCCAGGGCATACAGAAGTTCCCAAACTAGGGGTCGAATCAGAGCTGCAGCTGACAGCCTACATCCTAGCTCACAACAATGCTGAATCCTTAACCCACTGAGCGAGGCCAGATTTCCAACCCGCATCCTTATGGATGCTAGTAGGATTCGTTCCCGCTGAGCCACGACGGGAACTCCCAAATCCTTTCCTTTTCAAGAAATATACTGACCTGTTTACAAATAAAATGACAGAATGCCTGAGCTGAGGGGAAGGGGGCCCAACTGGCCAGAGGGTGACGGTTGTCGGAAATGGGTGAGGGGTACGTGGGCTTCATGACATCATTCTGTTTACTCGATGTAGGTTCAAAATTCTTCATTACAAAAAGCTGAACAAAACAAACTTTAAAGAGGAAAGAAAGAGTAAAAAATAAATCTGCCACAGGCAACTATATTCAATATCTTATAATAACCTACAACAGAAAAGAATCTGAACAAAATATATATACACACGTATAACTGATCACTCTGCAGTACACCTGAAACTAACTGAACAGTGTAAATTAACTATAAAAGTAATGAGTCAATAAAAGCAATACGGCCAAAAAAAAAAAAAGAATAAATTTGTTGATGTAAGAACTTATGTAGGTAACAAAGCAACTGATCAGATCTGGCCTCGCTTTTATTTATTTATTTATTTATTTATTTATTTATTTATTTATTTATTTTGCCTTTTAGGGCCGCACCCACGGCAAGCGGAGGTTCCCACACTAGGGGTCGAAACGGAGCTGCAGCTGCCTGCCTACACCACAGCCACAGCAACGCCAGATCCAGGACGACTCTGCGACCTACACCACAGCTCAAGGCAACACCAGATCCTTAACCCACTGAACGAGGCCATAGATTGAACCCGCGTCCTCATGGGATGCTAGTCGGGTTTGCTACTGCTGAGCCATGACGGGATCTCCAGTTCCATTTTCAACTGGTACACTGCTCACACGAGTGGGACCCACCGAATCTTTTCCCCTTGCTGTTTTTGCTCTTAGCGGATTGAGGTGACAATGAGAGGTGAGAGCGAAATCACCAGTTAATTCCTGAATCATCACACCCTGACATCCAAATGCCTGGGTGCTAACTTCCCTTCTGATTGACAGGGTGCCAACCTTCTTCTCAACTTATTTAAGCATCTAACACCCTGAGCTGGCTCAATTCCTCTTTAGACTCACCAAACAATCTAAACGAAGAACGGCCTTGAGCCGTGTGTCCCCACTGACGACACAGGAAGTCAGTGACCAAGCGACAAAGCAGGGCACCAGAGGCGGATGGGCGAGATCTCCAGCGGCCGACCAGTGAGGACCAGCCTCCCTGAGCAGGCAAAGGAGGGAGGAAACGGACGCCCTGTGCTCAGTGGGAGAAGCGGGTATGGGTGGTGAGGGCAGAGAAGGGCGTGCTTCTGGGGAGCCTTGTGCCCTACTTGTTTGCTGCACTTTTACAAACCACAAACCATGCCAGGCGCTCCCCTGCCAAGGCTGATCACAATCTGCCGTGCTATCTGCATTGTCATCTCTCGTGCAGACACACAGTCCGTGCTGTGACTTCTAAAGGCACTCCCTGGGGACTCCTGCCTTTTCCCAAAGCCAGGGTGGTAGGCATGAAGCCCACAGCACATTTCTGCAATGGGGCCAACTGGAGCCCCATTAACCTCCCTGTCTCCTTTCCTACCTGCTCCCCACCCCACCCCCAATCCTACCACAACCCAAACCTTAAGATGAGGCTAAAGCATCCACCCATTTTCATCCCTGGCTTTCACAATGAATATTCAGAATGACAGAGTCCGTGGAGGAAAGGATCTAAACCTGACTCTCCCTTTAACCTCCATGGCTGTGTCATCACTGTGTCTGGTGCCTGGGTCCCCCGAGGGCTAAGGGAGGTGTCCCTCTGCCTGGCGGAGCCGTGAGCAGGGGGATGGGAGACCGACATCAGAGTTTTTCTGGTTTGGAAAAAGAGGATTTGACCTTTCAGCACCTGCCACCCTGATAGCTTTGCCAAGAATTTTACACGTGCCAAGAATTCTACATTAAATAAACACACACACACACCTATGTCACTCCTCCCCCTAAACAGGCATAACCTACTGGGTAAGAAAAAGAATGTATATATATATATATATATATATATATATGTATATATATATGTATGACTGGGTTAGTGGCAGTACTGCAGAAATTGACAGAACACTGTAAACCAACTATACTTTAATAAAAAAATTTTAAACAACTTTAAAAAAGAAAACAGATCTTAAGAAGGAGGACGATACGGATTCATGAGCCTTTCTGCTTTCCACAGTATAATTCATTTTAATCTCCACCAGATAACCTGAAACATCCCTTTTACATTGAAGTTTGGGTTCCAAAGCAAGAAAGTTAAGGCTTGATTTTGACCTACAGGATTTTTGCAGTTTTTATTATACAAGGCTTTGAAACTCATGTTGAATGTACAAATATGTGTATGAATACACACACACATACACACACCAGACACTCCTTGAGGGACTTCTAGGTCTATATGACCGTATAGATCCGGTTAGTGGATCCTGTCTGGGGGGTGGTGTTGTCCTGCGTCCCTTTCTGTCCTTCTGCTTGAACTTAGACAGCCACTGTCACGGAATTCATCACGTTGGGAGCTGATCTGTAAACGTTCCTAAGTCAAACTAAAGGCAGTGACCAAAAGTAAGACTGCATCCCAGGGGGGTGTCTACCTGGAAACAGTAACTTGATTCTGAATTATTTTTATACTTGGCTCCGCTGTGCTCATGAGACGGGGTAGAAAGGAACAGACTTGCCGACGCTGTTCCCGAAGTACCTGGCACCTCCAATTTCTATTCCTGGGTCAGAAGCCAAGAGCTGGCCACAACCCCGACCCACCATTTTCAGGGATCAGCCCATGGAAACTTCTCAGAGAAGAGCAAGGCAGAAGGGCCAAGATTCCCCGGGCTCTTCATCTTTCTTGATAGGTGTCCTTGACTTCAACCTCCTCCCTGCTCACTCAGCCCTTCCCCCTTTTCACTGCACCACTCTGAAGTGTAGATGCAAATCAGAAAGAGAATAAAGTCACATTATACCTGCCAGCTGAGTCAGTTTATTGTGTCATGCTTATCCTGACTGATGTAATAGATGACCATGAACTCATGACACCAACTTGTGTGACCTGGGTTTATGAGCCCAGAGACTACAGCAAAAGTGACAGGATGTCACTCCTGTGATGACGGTACATTATACAAGACTCCCCGCTTACTAGCAAACTCACCCAGAGGCTGGCTTGGTGGCATAAGCTGCCATGTTGGAAAGCCCAGGTGCTAAGGACTTGGGAATGGCCTCTAGGAACTGCAGGAAGCCCCTAGGAGTTAAGGAAATCCTCCAGCCGATGGTCAGCAAGGAGCTGGGTCCCCAGTCCTACAACTGGCAGGAACTCATTCTGCCGACCACTTGAGCGTGCCTAAAGGCAGTCTCCCCCAGGGAGCCACCACATGAGAACACAACCCAGCCAGCACCTTGACTGCAGCCTTGTGAGACCTTGAGCAAAGGACCTTGGACTCGGTCCCAATGCCCGACCCAGGGAAACTGAAACAATAATACACGTTGCTTTAAGCCACTCACATTGTGCTAGTTTGCTATACAACAGCAGAGAACAAATACAAGGACCAACTCCTACCAAGATGCCAAATAGGACCAATGTGCACATAGAAGAAATCTGCAGATTCGTGAACCATTTAAGAGCAGTCTCTTTTCTTTCAACCTGTATTGTAGGCTTGGTAGTAAATGAACACTCTTACATTCCTTATCATTTTCTATATTAAGTTCGATCAGCATCTTCACTGAAAAAGCAGAAAGGGAGCAGATTCCCGTTCAAGAAAACCTTTGATGAAGCATAAACCTAAGTACTAACCTTAAATCAGTTCGTTGTTCTTTTCCACGGGACACGCTCCAGGCTGTGGTAGTGACCAGCATAGGCTGCAGACCCCAGTGTGTCTCGAACTCTAACCCTAAAAGGCAAAGGTCAGAGAAGGGAGTAACCTCTTACACTCTTAGCGCACACCTAGAAAGCTGACCAAAACCAGCTACGGGCCTCTCCTCTCTTGGCATGACCTCCCAGGCTTATCCTGTATTTTCATCCTTCTCTGGCACATCCTGGGCTTCTTGGAGTTTACGGCTCTTGCAATCAGTGAAGGGAGATGCTGGCCTGGCCTTAAACCCAGGGCTGGGTCCTCATCAACTCCATACAGCCTAGATCCACACCCCTCCCTGCTGGGTGGAGAGAGGCCAGTGGGAGACTTTAATTTCGTGGCTCACAGTTTACTGGAGAATAGAGACCACATCAGAAAAGATCCCACACAATCTCCACTCTGATCTTTTAATCTGAGGGAAGGTCACGGGGGGCAGGGATGTTGGGATACAAGTTTCAAGGTTCACCCTGCACAAAGAATCCTGTCAGTCACCTTTGTACAGTTCACATGCCTTTCCTTAGGCCAGCATAATACAGTTGCCCTTTTAGCTCATCCATCCACCTGTGTCTTCCAGTGAGTGCCCTAAGGATGCTGGGGTGGGGGGCGTGGGCTGAGGCTGTGCAACCCCATCAGAGGCTGCAGGGGTCTCAGTGACAGCTCTTAGGGAAAGATGGTGACCATGCAAGGTCCCTTTGCTATCAAGTCACTGGCAGGGCCAGGGCACTGTCAAGAGGATGCGAAGAGAAAAAGAGAGAGAAGAGGGTTGAACAGAATCCAAAGGTGGGTTCAGGGTTGGCAGCCCTGGTCCGGCCTCCCTCCTGCATCCCGCTGGACAGAGGGGGGAATAAAATCCTCTCTCCAGGTTTAGCTTCCTCCCGCCCGGGAACACACTACTGAGCTGAGCCGTGTTAGGGAGATGGTCAAAAAGTGAATTCACTGCATAGGACTCCTGAAGTTTTGCTGCAGCCTCTAAATCCCCAAGGACTACAGTCGTCCCTGCCCTGAACTCAAGCTTGAGTAAATTAAAAGCACACCCGGGACCAGAGGTGCACTTACCTTAAAGCCAGTGGAGCCTGAATTGCAGGGACGCTGGCTCACAGGCGCCCCTCCAAAGCCTTGTGCCTAATCTTGTGTTTTGTACTTGTGGACTATTTTGGCCAAAGAGCACTCCTCAAATTGTGTAAACGCCATATTCCCCAAACCCGGGTCCGTTCTGGGAAGGGACAAGCTGGCAGCAACCAGCTGCAGATGGCAGGGACCCCCCCCCCCGGGAAACCTGGGGTCCCTTTGGTGGCGTGTCCTGGCCGCGCTCTAAGCAAGTGGGGTCACAGGGACGTGGGTTGCGTTCCTCCTCAGGCGGCGACGGAGGTAGGCGGGTCCCAGGGCGTCAGGGAGCGCAGCCCGTTGCGTGCGCGCAAAGCTCCGCCCCCTCGGACTTGGCCCCGCCCCCGGCGCAGCGCCAGCGCCCCGCCCACCACCCCGCTCCCTCCTGGGAGGCAAAAGCTCCAGGCGCCAGCATCGCTCTGCTCCGCTCCCCGGGGAACGTGCGCACCTGCAGACCATCCGTGGAACCCAGGGCAGTAGCCAGGGTGGATGACCCGAGGGTTGGGGACCCTGCGCCGCAGGGCCGGCCCTGGATGTGTAGGTTAAAAATTGGTGCTATAAACACCTAAGATTGTTGGGTTTTGTTATATATAATCAGATAAGGCGTTGTAATTGCTTTGCCTAAGGAAGTCACCCTACAAAAGAAATCCAGTTCTTCCCATGGCCTTACCTGCCCGGGCTGCAGAAATGTTGGGATTTTATCCCAGCTCGCTCCCAAAACAAGGGCGGCGGCAGACTCAAACTAGGTAGGGTAAGGACTCAGCACCAACATCATTTCAGGATTTTTCTAAATCTTACTGGCCAGTTTGAGGGGAAATATGTGTGGGGGTGGGGGAAGAATACACATTTAAGTTAGTCTGAATTTACTGATATGTAATTCTTACAGTGTTCACTGGGCTATAGCTTAAGCAGCTAGTTAGGAGTGGAGTTCTTTTGTGGGGCAGCAGGTTAAGGATCTGGCCTTGTCACTGCTCCGTTTGCTCCTGTGGCTTGGGGACCATCCCTGGCCCAGGAGCTTCCACAGGCCAGGGGTATGGCAAAAACAAAACAAAACAAATCAAAACAAACAAAAACCATGATATTCCCCTAGAGCTGTGGGGACAACGTCATAAAAAAATTAAAAAAAAAAAAAAAACAAGAAGCTAAGGGTACATTCTGGGCCTCAGTAAACTGACCATCGGATACCAGGTGGTTCTTTGTGAAATATCAATTGTCATCTGGGACCCAAGCTGTCCATCAGGTCCTAGGTCACCTAACAGCCTTATAAAATCCAATTACCAGTTGGAAATGGCTTAGCTGGACCTGGGCACAGGAAGCTCAAGTTTCTTCATGTGTCTATTCCTACTCCTGACCCCTTCACCACCCCAACAGTGGCTTCAAGGGAAGTGTTCCGGTGACTTAAGAGGAAAAACTGCTGAGCTTAGTGGACAGGTGGCTCTGTGTGATATGCTGGCCCCATCTTGAAATGGACTGCTCTGATGCTTTCGTTCCACTGAGGACAGTGGTGAAGAGACAGCCTCCCAGTGGGGAGGATTGTAAGCACACATTTCTCTCTCCACTTTGCTCGGAAGAAAAGATGGTTTGATGCAAGAAGCTATACCAGTTTATGAGCAGTGACAAATGGTCTGGCCGAATGGTCGAGCACTCGAAAGAAGCAAGATTAGAGGTTTGGTGACAGAGACCTTTGGGGAGACAAAGATGACTGCGCCTCTCAGAATAGGACAGATGTGAAAATAATTGTCCCTCGGGGAGAGTAAAAGGTCATCCAAAGTCTCCTCTGTAGGGACTTAATTAAAGTGGCCAAGACTCTGTATGATGCCAGCTTCTTTCCCCAGGGACATCGTTACTTTCTCAACTGATTCAAGAATAAAAGCGGCCAAGTGGCCGAAGGCAGAGCAATGCTTGGATTCGACCACCTAGCTGTCCATCATCTTCAGACCTTGCCACTGAGCGCACACTGGGTCAGTGATGACCCCTGACCCCAGATACTGATGATACTCCAGTAGTCCCACAGGCTGCTTGCTTGCAGACCGGTTACCTGGGACCTGCAACACTATGAAAAAGGCAGATATTTCTCCTCCCAGAGGCAGGCTCATATGTCTGGATTTGGAATCACCCTCGTGTCTGTTCCTGTGTCTATTCCTGTCATCATGAAGCCCATATAATATTGCTTCTGACCGAGAAAGTCACTTGAGCGTCAAAGAGGAAAGGCTGGGTTGGGGGGGCGGCTGTCTTTACAATCTGATGCCATCGCCCAGGATCAGTCATCTGTTTTGCACTGTGACATGAATTACCAAAAGTTTGGTTTCACGACTAGCTCTGAGTCAACATCTCATGAGGCTGAGATACTGTGCTTTAAGATGGGTGTTTGCTCAGAATGCATGATAAATACATGGTTTTATTTCTCCCATTGCCAGTCTAAGCACGTCTGGAAGAAGAGTGGGGGTCATGCACGTCCCTTTTAGGGACAGACTCTCACGCTCTTCAACGTTGGACTCCACCTGCTGGAGTTTTTGAATCAAGAAAGGAGGGCTCCACCACTGGGGCAGCTAGCCTCTGGGGAAGAGGGAAAAAGGGTGTATGGAGTTTTGATTGCATGGGGGAGAGCTCCGTTTTCTAAGCAGAAAGATTGTTTAAAGATAAAATAGAGGAACCAGCGTGTATGTAGATGTTAAACAGCAAAAGACTGAGGCTGTGATAAACTTAAGTTTTTCTTTCTTTTGGTTCTCCACCATCTGAATTCATTCCAAAAATTGGACAATCCATTATTGTATTAGTCTCGATAAGAGGGCAAAACCAGCTAGTTCATGGGCACGGAATCTAAGCTCTGCCAGCTAGATGTTCCTGCCCACACTTCTGAATGTGAAGCCAGGACTCAAAGACTCAGGGTCGGTTTAGAATCCTTCCCGTGGTGGTGATGGTGGCATCAAGGGGCGGCAATAAAGGTCCAGTGTCAAAGGACTGTGTCATCCAAATCAAGCTGTTTTTGAGATGGGATCGGGCCACAGTCTCTGATCTCTAGTTTTCTTGGGTCCAACCCATCTTCAAGCCTGATTCTCTATAGATCCTACAAGCCCCTTCTTACTGTGTCTAGGGAGGCTGGAGTTGGATGCTCTTGCTTGAGACCATGAATCTAAGGAGCCCCTCTCACCTGCGCTCTTTCCTTTGCCTCTCCTGGTGTTGGGAAGGGAGATGTCGGGACCAACATCAGTCGGCTCCGATGTGAACAACCCTGGAAAGGAGCAGCTTTGAGAAGGACTTGGGCGTCACACAGGCCATCCACGACAATAACCCCTTTATTGATATTCATCACAGTTGTGAGGTCTTATCCATCAGAAAGAAGTCTGCATTTTTGTAGAACTGCATACAAAGACATCAAAATACACATGTGCCAACCACCAAGCCAATGAATCTCAACCGATCAAGCCTCTGAGTGTGTCTTCCATTTTGATCATCAGTGCTCTGAAAGGACATACACAGACGCAGCGAAGGGTCTTAGGGCGTTCACAGGACGGTGCGTTCACCCTTGGAAGCAATGCGACATGTAAACGCGGGGCAGGCATCGTTAACACAGTGTCAGAATACCTGGCTCTCGGGCTGCCTGCCTTGTCAGCGGAGCCCACTCGAGGTCCCATATGCTCTTTGGACCAGAGGGGAAGGAAGCCCTTGCTCTGCCTGAAGCAGACAAGTCATGTCACCCCCGCTGGAGAAGCTGTGTGCAGGAAGCAGTCGTTGGCTTCTAAGTCTCATTCATGCCATTCTTGAGGGTCACTTTAGAAGGCTGACTTGGCTCCAATTTACTTTAAAGGGGAAATTTTCTAAAAAAAATCACTCTTCTTTTCGTACTCCCCTTCCTTTCTCATCCTGGGCTCTCTGGCCAAAATCCAGCCACACCTGCTGCAGCTTTAGAGGTCTGGGTCGGTATGCGGGTACCAGATGGTCAACGGAGAAGGATCCAGTGCAGATTCCAAGCATCTTTCACTCACATAAATTAGCTTACGTGGTTCCTGCCATAAGTAAATGAAGGGTTTGCATTCTAGCCGTTTGCTGGTGTCCCCAAGTGTCTTAGAAAAATGAAGGCAATGGGCTTATCAAAATACACGCCTGGGGGATTTGGAAACCGTGACAAACCAGTTTGCTCTGGGAATCCAGAGAGAGCAGAGGTCTCTGATCAAAGCTCCACTCCGCCCTCTTTGCATAGGGCCCACTGTGCGTTCACAGTTGTTTCAGTTCCCTTCACTTCCATGAGTCAACCTTTGCCTTAAAAAGAGAGAGAGAGAGAAAGACTAGCCGATTTTCTTCCCTTTGTCTAGGCCTCCTCCCACACTGCATCTCCCTGTGGTGGGGGCAGAGCACGGTCTATTCCCCTCCTTGAACCTTGGCAAGTGGGCTGCTTGTCCAGGATGCTCCAGCTCCAGGCTGGATGGCGGAGAATCAGCAGGTAAAGATCAGGAGGGACGCAGGAGCGCTGTCCTGGCCGTTCTGCGCCCAGTCACTAGGCAGAGATGCTTAGGAGACGCTGCTCTCGGTAGCTTGCTTCTGTCGGTGCCCTTGAGGAGTATGCATTGAGTCTAGCGAGGGAGGCTGAAGGTTACAAAGGCAAAGATTTCTCTGATCTGTAGGTCCCGGGTAACCCCACCGAAGAGCAATTCCGTTTAGTGGCTAAGCAAAAAACCTGTAGTTTCGTGGCAACTTGAAATTCCAAGTAAAACCAGTATCTCCCGCAAAAGAAAACTAAAAAGGTTGTCTTATTATAATCACAGTCAATCAAGGTAATGAGATGAAAAGGAGAAGGGGAAAATGTTTTGATGCGAAGAAAAAGGCTTATGGTCCTGCAGAAGCCAACCGTGGCCGTTTGCTTGTGCTGCCTTTCCTGGGGTCCAGAAGCCTTTCAGCGCTAGCCCAGACCAACGTCCAGTGACATCATCACCACGAAACCCAGGATGGAGGCCCAGGATGCCAGCTTCCCATTACCGCTGGAACGGAAGGAAGGGAAGAAAAGTCAGACCTCACCGCACTGCAGGACACCGTCCAGGCTGAAGGCAGCCTCCACAATGTCCGATTCCAATAGAAATATACTACTTCTACGAATAGTCATAATACTGGAGTTCCCGTCGTGGTGCAGCGGAAACGAATCCGACTAGGAACCATGAGATTACGGGTTCGATCCCTGGCCTCACTCAGTGGGTTAAGGATCTGGCATTGCCGTGAGCTGTGGTGTAGGTCGCAGACGCAGCTCGGATCCTGCATTGCTGTGGCTGTGGCACAGGCCAGCAGCTGTACCTCCGATTCGACCCCTAGCCTGGGAACTTCCATATGCCGCGGGTGCAGCCCTAAAAAAAAACAAAACAAAAAAAAGTAGCCACAATATTGACAAGTAACATTTACTGGGGTTCACTACACGCCAGGCAGACCAACTCATGTAAGCCCAAAGGATAAACACACGAGATCGGTACTATTATTACCCCCACTTTACAGGTGGGGAGACTGGGGCATAGAAAGAAATTTACTCACATCACCTATCATGGCTCCGGAACCCATGCTTGAATAATAAAGAGCAGCTATATTTCTTGAGGCTATGACTGAATCTGACCTTGTAAACTAGCCTCAAAATCATTCTGCTATAAAAACCAGACTAAAACAAAGGGAGGAATTTCTTAGCCACAACACTTGGCCTGTAGCTGGACAATGAGAAGCTGAGTGTAGAGCTTTGGTTAACATTTTAGAGCTCCTCTCTCCCTCATTTGGGCCCCAGAAAAATCTAAAGGTGGGGGGAGAGGGGAGAAGGGAAAGGAGGAGGGAGGAGGGGGAGGGAAGGGAGGGAGAGAGAAAGGGGAGAGGATACCCCCAAATAACAGTCTGTTTCATTGGGGGGAGTGGGGTGTGTATGCAACTGCTGGATATCACTCTCCACCCACTTACCCATTACTCCGTTTTTTAGTTTCAAAGAGCACAGTTGAGGAGGAGGTGGGGATAATCTTGGGAAGGTGCAGGAAGGGCTAGAGGTAAAGAAAGGAGGAGTAAAGAAAGGGCAGGGAGTTCCCTGGTGGTCTAGTGGATAGGATTTGGTGCTTTCATTGCTGCTGCCCAGCTTCCATCCCTGGTCTGGAAGCTGAGATCCCAAATCCAGTCCTTGCACGCTGCGGCCAAAAAAGTAAGTGAAACAATTTTAAAAACATGAAAAGAAATAAAGGGCAGACACAGAGGCTGGAGCCCAGGCAGATGGGGAGGGGAAGCTCTCCTACCTGATCTGAGCTTCGGGGATGATGTCGTCCATGACCACATAGACCATGGCACCAGCGGCAAAGGCCAGAGCGTAGGGCAGGATGGGCTCAGCCAGCACCACGGCAAAGGCACCAAAGACCCCGGCCAGAGGCTCCACCATGCCGCTCAGCTGCCCATACCTAAGGAGAGGACAGAGACACATCCCACCGTGGGAGGGTCAAGCAGGCAGGCAACAGGCTCGGCCGCTGACTCGGCTATAGGAAAACGGATGCACTTTCTTCCGCGGCATCACCTCTGATGAGGTGGTGCACAAGCTCCTCACTGCCTTTTTTTAACCCTCTCTTTCTCCTTCCCCAGGTCCTTATTCCACAGTTAGAGTAGACCTTCCGTGATGTACTTCAGAGTTTTAAGTTTCCCACGTTGTCTTTTTAAAACGACAGCATTACTGACGTACAATTCACATACCAAAGGGCGCACCCATTTCATGTGTGTATAGTTGGTGGTTTTTAGTATATTCACGAGGTTGTGCAACCCTCACCGCGATCTAATTCCAGAACACTTTCATCACCCCAGAAAAGAAACCCCATACCCACCAGCAGCCACTCCCCATTCCTCCCTCCCCCACAGCCCCTGGCAACCGCGGATCGCCTTTCTGTCTCTCTGGATTTGCCTATCCTCAACAGTTCCTATAAATAGAATCAGACGGTATGCGATCCTTTTTACTGTCTTTCACTCAGCACCATGTTTTCAGGGTGCATCCATGTTGCACCCCATGTCAGTGCTTTATTCCTCCCGCAGTTGCATAATATCCCATCGTATGGATGCACCACATGCTGTGTTATCCATTCATCGGATGATCCGGACATTGTCTTTTGAAGGAGAGGACCCTGACTGGGAGAAGTATAGGCTTTTCCTTAGGGCGGTTGTACCTGGTATGTCTGGGGGTTCTGGCCACAGCACCCCTTCTGAAGGACCTGCACCCCTCTACCTCTGCCCCAAAGGTGGACCTACCTGGGCAAGTGCACAGTGAGGGCCCGTCCCCACTACCTCCATCTCGGATTAAAGTGAGATCTCACTTTTTGAAAAATCCCTTTATCTGAGCTAGTGAGTGTGGGGTTCTGCAGCTTGATATCACATGAGCCCTGATTAAAACAACAACCCAGGTGAGCAAAGAGAATTCAGGGCCAGGAGATAGGCCGAACCCCATGGCTGAGCCCGACCTGCAAAACCCCATGGCTGAGCCCGACCTGCAAAAGACACCTGTACAGGATGAACACCCGTCCACAAGGCACTGGGACATCTTTCCCACCGTCCCCGGCTGTGGCACTGGATGAGACAGAGTGCCTCTGAGCCTCAGTTCCTGCATCTGTAGAATGGGGGTGTAGATGACTTCCCCTCCCAGCTCCCCGCCCAGACAACGGGATAGGACAATGAACGCCCACCACTCCCGGCTCCTCCCCGGCCAGGAGTAGACGGTGGGCACGGGTGCCACCCTGCCTCCTCGGGGCCGCTGCTTCTGGGTTCCATGCTCACTTGCACAGGCCAGCAGGCTCTGCGGCTCTCGGGTGTATACAGGTAAACAAAAAGTTTAATCTCTGGGTTTGGGCACGGACCACAGATACCCATGCCCTCCCCTCCTGGCCCGTGGAGCCTCTCCTGTGGGAGATGAGTCACGGCTCTCAGACTCACGGCAGAACTAACATTAGGAAACACAAATCTTGAAGGGCCGTCTTGCTCTGCCCCCCTCCAAACCTCTGTTCCCTAGTCTCCAAAAATGGAGAAAAGACATGCTAGAGGATGGAAATAAAATAATCTAAGTATATGCAAGAACTTGTAAGACATAAGGCCCTATAAAATGGAAGGCACCATTCCCCCCCCCCTTTTTTTTTGGCTGCGCCCACAGCATACATAAATCCCCAGGCCAGGGATTGAACCCGAGTCACAGCAGTGACAACACAAGATCCCTAACTGCTGGGCCACCGGGGAACCCATGGAAGGTGTTTTGTAATTGTTATTAGCAGTCCTTTAATGCTCTCAACATACGTGCCAGTGTGGTGACTGCTTTAATAAAGAGGTGTCCTGAGGCTCAGAGACTTGAGTTGAGGGGGAGGAGATTATAGCCTTGGCACCACCATGGATGAGCCAGGTGTCCTGAGCTGGTCATCTGACACTCTGGGCCATGCTTCTCTCCTATGAGACCCGGGGACTCAACTTACAGGTCACTGAAAAGGTACCACTAAGGAAGAGGCTGGAACGCCCTCTGGGGATGATGGAAACACGAAGCGTGAGAATCATAGCATCACCTGGCCAGATGCTGCTGACATATCCTGGTCTTCACCTTGACAAGGGTCATGGGAGGAGCTAATGCGATGACAGGCTTGGGGACAGGCTGTGGTGAATGAACCTACGTTAGGGCACGTGACATGTAGAGTGACACAAGGTCTACCTCGGTTCTTCCCACCCGAGGGGGAGAAAGCCCAATTCTGAATGGGGGTGGCCATCCTTGGATGGGTTTTGAAAACCGGAAACAGCCATGGGGGCTGAAGGTCAAGAGATGAGTGTGTTGAGGTCTCTCCCAGTCTTGGGGGTGCAGGTCTCAACCAGTGTTGCCAGAAGCTCCAGATTCACTGCCAGGCTAGAAAGAGGTTGTTCTTAAAGAAAGAAGCCCAGAGGAGGATCGCTCTGAGCTCCACATCAGACATCACCCTGGCCTCTGCCGGCCGACGTCTGGAGCACTTACCAGAAGGCTCTCCAGGTGGAGAAGCCGGCCCCGCGCAAGGGGAGGCTGACAGCGAGGCCCTCCGGGAAATTCTGGATCCCGATTCCAATGGCCAAATTCCTGAAAGACCAAGAAGGCACGTGAAGGCAGCGGTCCAGAATTGAGCACCCACACAGATGGGGGCCCCTGGCCTCAGCCCCACGCCATCCTGTGCTGTTTCGAAGGAGAAAGAATCGGGCGCGTGTGCAGGTGGACAAGACAAGGCGAGGGAGGGGTGACACACATCGTCCCCCGCTTCACGCTGTCCTCAGTCCCTGGAGACGCTCCATGTTTATGATGCTACCACACGGTAGAGGACACACTGGCTGAGTGTCCAAGGAGCCCACGAAGCTGCACAACTCTGTACAAGTCATTTAACGTCTACACCTCAGATCCTCGTATGTAACACAGAAGAGGTTACAGGGGGATTAAAAACATCAGCCATGAAAAACTGCTGTGAGCCAATGACCTAACGCAATGCCTACTGAGTTCCTAGCGCATATGAGCTGTTCAGTACTTTTCGGTCCGATCCCTTCCAGCACGGAGGTGGATTTACCGCGCTTTGTCGAGAGGCCACTTCAGACGTGGGACAAGGAGGCACGGCTGCAGGCTCTGATAGGGACGCAGACCTGGGTCGGGGCTCGGCTTCCCTGCGGGCTCCCCATGGCGGTCTGACACCTGCACCGCACTTCTCGGGGGCCCCTCGGGAGCTCGCCGTGACTCTCTCTCCCCGTGTCTCTGCAGGACGCTGAGGGGCTGGGCTGTGCGAACCAGTCAGTGGGTCAGAGCCAAGGCTCGAGACCCTGCTTTGCACACAGACTGGCTTTTGGGGTGCGAGGGAGGGAGAAACAGGACGATATGGCGTCCAAGGCACCACATGAACCCCAGGGAGACGGCCCCCCCACCCCCCGCCAGGCACACACATATTAAGAACCCTGATTTCACACGGAGGAAACTGGGCGCTAAACTGAATGTCCACTGGCAGAGGACGGAAAGGCACGGTGGTGGTGGTGGGGGAAACGGGGTCAGTCTGAATACAGTGGGAAGGCAGTTTCGGGGTCTCTCCCCAGACAAGATTCAACCTTGGCTGGACAGGTCCCAGGGCAGCCCCTCCACCAGGGCTCATCTGGTCACCAAAGATCTCAAGGGCAGGGGATGCAGGTGCCACTGGGCCAGCCATCCTGACGTGTGGCCTGTGGGGGCTGTGAACGGACTGGGCAGAAAAGGAAACCTCCACTGGCACTTGGCTTTCCGGCCCATTTGCTCCCATGCATCCACCTTGCAGCCAAGACGAATCTACCCATCAGCTCTGGACAGTGGCGAGCGGGTGCTGTGGACCAGCAGCCAGCTCCGCCCATCCTCCCTGCCCTCTCTCTCACCCCAAGGCCCTGGGACAAGGACCCGCTCCCATCAGGCCAGCTCTGGCCACAGCCTCTGGTTCCACCCTCCAGCAAAGAGGACCTATAATAACCCCCAGCGTTTAGTAGTTCATCTTCTTTTTGTTTAAGGTCTTGAAACAGCCTGTATTTGCTTTGGTTCCCCCAAGTCATGCACGCACACTTCAGACGGGACTCACAGCTCCAGACATCCTGGGAGCTCCACAGGGGAGCCGCCAGGTCAAGGACGCTCTTAGGAAGAGACTGACCCTGCCAGAATCTTGGACTTGTCTTTAGCTTGCATGTGGTTCATGTCATTTAACTCCCCTCCTGTCCCTTCTTGACAGCTTTGCATCGTTTCCCCTCAACATCCACCCATCGGCTCATCAAAGTGATGGCATCTGAAAAATTATCCTTAGTTCTTTGATAAAGGGAATATTCTACTGGCTCAGAGCTGAGACGGTCACTGAGAGGACCTCTCCAACTCCAGGAAAAACTGTTCATAAAAGAAAGAGGGCAGGGAGTTCCTGTCGCGGTGCAGTGGAAACATATCTGACTAGGAACCACGAGGTTGCAGGTTCGATCCCTGGCATCGCTCAGTGGGTTAACGATCTGGCATTGCCATGAGCTGTGATGTAGGTTGCAGACACGGCTTGGATCTGGCGTTGCTGTGGCTGTGGCGTAGGCTGGCAGCTACCGCTTCAATTAGAACCCTAGCCTGGGAACCTCCACATGCCACAGGTGCAGCCCTAAAAAAAAGACGAAAAGAAAAGAAAAGAAAGAAAGAAAGAAAGAAAGTGGGCAGACAAGAAGATACCCAGGCATGTCCACAGAGGGCGCCTGGCTGTGTCGCTCAGTGGTGTGGTGACCTCCCTCGAGGTTGACTGGCCTCCTTGTCTGTTACCAAAGGCGGCCCCTCCTCTTACTTCTTATAGACGGAGGGGTTCAGACATGCTCTGACCTCATTCCATGAGCCAGAGGACAGCAGCACAGGGCCAGAAAGTAAATATTTTAGGCTTTGAGGGCCAGTGGGTCTCTGCTGGAATGACTTCACTCTACTTTTGCAACACAACAGCAGCCATTACGCTAAAAAAGGGGGCAGGGCTGTGTTCCAATAAAACTTTGTTTATAAGGATAGGGCTATTGTCGGCAGACTCCTGCCCTAATGCCTGAGTGGAACATAAAGCTCTTGACAAGATGGAACCACAAACCCTTGGCCTTGAGCACCCCACCCCTCCCGAGGTCCTCACCTTCACACATATGGTAGCTGAAATTTGGGCTTTGCAGTTGGATTTCTTATGTTTATCTCTTGGGCCCATGATAGGTTGTCTGTGTGATGGTCCGTTTCCCCTGTTGTAAAATTCAAAGAACAATACAACCTCCTCCTCCCCTCGCAAAGGTCACTGGGATGATGACCTGGGACGGGCCCTCTAAAGCCACCACCACACAGGAGCCGGCTGTACTGAGAACCTAATCCTAACCCTAACCCTGCTGTGGGACGGGGGCACGTGTTATCACTGAGGTTCCAGTGTGAGCTGATGATAGAAGGGGCAACAGGACAGTCAGTGTCAATTAGAGGACTGACTTAGCTTCAGGAAGCAGAGTGGGGCCAGGGTGAGGACAAAACCCCCCAGTTCTGAGGCCTTTCCAAGAACTCACAGCCCCCCCACTTCCAAGACAGGCTCAGAGGACTTTCTGCCCTAAACCAAAACTCACTCCCTTTCATGTAAATTGTTGCATCTGCCATGGAAAACAGTATGGAGGTTCCTCAGAAAACTAAATATAGAACCATCATATGATCCAGCAGTCCCACTCCTAGGCATATATATGGACAAAACTACAATTCAAAAAGATACATACACCGTATGTTCATAGTAGCACTATTTACAATAGCCAAGACATGGAAACAACCTAAATGTCCATTGACAGATGAATGGATTAAGAAGATGTGGTACATATATGCAATGGAATACTACTCAGCCATAAAAAAGGATGAAACAATGCCATTTACAGCAACACAGATACAAACAGAGATGATCATACCAAGTGAAGTAAGTCAGAAAGAGAAAGACAAACACCAAATGATATTACTTCTATGTGATATCTAAAATGTGGCACAGATGAACCTATCTACAGAACAGAAACAGTCTCACAGACATAGAGAACAGACTTGCAGTGGCCAAGTGGGGGGAGGGTAGGGAGTGGGATGGACAGGAGTTTGGGATTAGTAGATGTAAATTATTACATTTAGGATGGATGAGCAATGAGCTCCTACTGTCCAGCACAGGGAACTGTGTCCAATCTCTTGGCATAGACCATGATGGAAGACAATATAAGAAAGGAATGTCTGTGAGTTCCCGTTGTGGCGCAGCAGAAACAAATCTGACTAGGAACCATGAGGTTGCAGGTTTGATCCCTGCCCTCACTCTGTCGGTTAAGGATCTGGTGTTGCTGTGAGCTGTGGTGTAGGTTGCAGATGTGGCCTGGATCTGGCATTGCTGTGGCTGTGGCATAGGCTGGCAGCTGTAGCTTCAATTAGACCCCTAGCCTGGGAACCTCCATATGCCATAGGTGCGGCCCTAAAATGCAAAAAAAAAAAAAAAAAAGAGAGAGAGAGAGAGAGAAAAGAGAAAGGAATATATATATATAAATTACTGGGTCACTTTGTTGTACAGCAGAAATTGGCACAACATTGTAAATCAGATACGCTGTAAAAAAAATTTTAAAAGAAAGGGGAAAAAAAATCCAGGGAGTTCCCCTGTGGCACAGCAGAAACAAAGAAACGAATCCAACTAGGAACCATGAGGTTGCAGGTTTGATCCCTGGCCTCACTCAGTGGGTTAAGGATCTGGCATTGCCACAGGCTGTGGTGTAGGTCACAGAAGCGGCTCGGATCTGGCATTGCTATGGCTGTGGCGTAGGCCAGCAGCTGTAGCTCTGATTCAACCCCTAGCCTGGGAAACTCCATATGCCTCGGGTGTGGCCCTAAAAATCAGAAAAAAAAAAAGGAAAAAAGGGTCCTCTCTTGCCTCAAAAGGCTTGAGGATAAACTCCTCTGTCTGGGGTGGGGGATGAGAGCTGGCCTTGGGGGGGCTGGTCTGGGTACAGCTCATGCCCCCAGCAGCCTTGGGCAGAAACGGCTCCTCCTATGGGCTTCTGCCATCACATTCACAGACCAAGCTGACCCTGAGCTCCTGTTCCAGGAGTGGGGAGCATTTGAAATGCACTTTTGTCAATAAAATGAACCTCAAGAGCAGATTTTGTCAGCGTTTCATTAGCGCCTGTCCTGCCTTCTTGGCCAGACCCTCACGCCGTGTCCTTTTCCTCCAAACGTTTCCCCAGTCCCCTCGCTGTGCCCACACGGTGGAGCGGGTACAGCCAGTCCCTCCATCATTTGCAAAGGTCCAAGTTTTCTTTCAACGAGGAAGGTCAAGGTGTCCGGCCAGGTCTTATGTCCCTCGTCTGACATGGAAACAGCACTTTCTGGCTCGCTGGCCACTGCCGTCGCCTGTCCCCTGGGTTCACACAACTCAGCCCCGACCGAGCCCTGGAGCTGCCCGGCCCTCGTCACTGGCGAGTCCGAGGTGGGGCACCCCGTTCAAGGTCCTCGCCGCCACTCGCCACTCGGGGCTGCCTGCCGCCGTCTGCCGCCTGCACATCCTGCCTGGGAGCCGGCGTCCTGATAAACAGCACAGAAACCCCATTCTTCTAGGCCTGGCAAGTGCATTCCCTGGGCCCTGCCCGGCCCTGGCACACGGGGCTGCCAGCCCAACCAGGGGCCCCACCCTCGGGATCCTGCCAGCCTTTCTCAGCAGGGCGCCGCCTCGCTGGGCAACCACGGAATCTCTGCTGAGCGCTCCTGGGCTCCTCCGGCCCACAGAGAGGGCTGGACCACAGCTTCCCTGCCTCTCCCACCTCCCTCCTGGTCACTTCTTGGATGTCCTCTGCACACACACGCTGGCGCACCACGTTCTCTTGGTCACTGTATGACATGCGTCTGGTGGGCGTCGATGGGGTGGGGGTGACCCAGGGAAAGGGCTTGGTCCCGTCTATTCTGCTTCATCCATTTGCATCAGCTCGGGAGCGCGTATCAGATCATCAGATTCTGATGAATTGTCGTGTCAGGCGCTGGGTCCACAGGCTTTAGGGATGTGCTGACAGAATGAGGACCACTGGCCTAAGACAGCATCCAAGGAGCTGAGGATGAGGATGGCGGCCGCACCCACCTTAGTCAGGAGCCCCCCGCCCCGCTACCCGGACACCCAACGAAGGGGAGTCTCAGGGGCAGCCCTTGCTGGGAGCCAAGGTCACCAGTGGCCACTTGTGAAAGCATCAGGGGGCCTGCAGGCTGAGTGTGGAGCACTGGATGGGGGTCCTGGGAAATGAAGCAGGAGTGTCAAAGCAGAGGGTCCCTAGGGACACGGGATGGATCAACGAAAGTGACAGGGGATAATGGCCACTGCATATCCATGTATAAAGGAGCAGGTGGGAAGCCGGGGCTCAGGGTGGCAGGGCTGGTCCCTCAGAGGTCTGAGCTCAGAGCTGACTTAGGAGCAGTGGGGGCTGGGACAGGATGGCAGGGATGGGACACTAAAAGAGGGAAGCGTGCAGGCTGCCAGGGTGCTGGGCATGGAGGCAGCTCCAGGAATGCCCACTCCCTCTTGCAGCCCTACTGTGCTCTCCCTGTGGCCTCCACTCCTACAGACACTCTGCCAGCATCCCAAGGTCATATTCCCAGGTCGAGGGGCTTGCTGGGCCATCCCCTCCATCTTTACATTTGGGGAGGAAAAGCGTGCACGCAAGGTTTCCTTTGCAAGTTAACTCTGAAGATTCCAAGCAGGATTCAAAAACAAGAGGAGAAGCCCAAACTCTGGCCCTTCAGAAGACTTGAGGCTGCTGTCTTCTGTGTGTGGCTCTTCCAGGCAGAAGCACAAAGACGCCGTGGCCAGTCCAGACCTTGGCAAGTCAGTGGCAGGAAGGGGGACATGGAAGTGAGGGCTCTTTAAGAAAAAAAACTGGAGTTCCCATTGTGGCTCAGTGGGTTAAGAGCCCAACTAGTATCCATGAGGATGGGGGTTGGATCCCTGGCCTTGCTCAGTGGATTAAGGATCTGGCATAGCCACAAGCTGCGGTGTAGGTTGCAGATGTGGCTCAGGTCTGGCATTGCTGTGGCTGTGGCGTAGGCCAGCAGCTGCAGATCCAATTTGACCCCTAGCCTGGGAACTTCCATATGCTGCAGGTGCGGAAGAAAGAAAGAGAGAGAGAAACAAGGAAGGGAGGGAGGGAGGAAGAAAGAGAGAAAGAGAGGGAGGGTGGGAGGGCGGGGGAGGGGAGAGGAAGCAGTGGGAGGGGAGAGAGGGCAGGGAGGACAGGGGTCAAGGGCAGCGTGCAGGGGGTGGGAGGGGGTGGGGTGACAGCTCCTGGGGGTTGGGCTGCACCCGCAGGGGCTCCTGGGAAGGTGAGGTCAGTGTCCGTCCACAAGGGTTGCCTCTGGGCATCTGGCTTGGCGCATTCTCACTTCTCTCCTCTTTTCCCTTAAGAATCTGAAGTTTCTAGGAGGGGTAGACCAGTCCAGCACCGGGGAAATGGGGCTGATTTTCAAGTCCATTTCCTAGGACTTTGATTTTTCTTTTATATGTGAAGCTGGAAGAGGGAATGGCAAGAAGAAGAAGGCCCACAAGAGAAGCACAAAGCCTAGGGAGTGAGATGATTCTGGCAGAGAAAGGTGATCAGGGAATTCTCCCTGGAGAAGCTGACATTCAAGATGGACTTTGACGAACAACCCAATCAAAAAACGGGCAGAGGACCTAAATAAACATTTTTCCAAAGAAGACATATTGATGGCCAGCAGGCACATGAAAAAATGCTCAACATCACTGATTATTAGAGAAATGCAAACCAAAACTACAATGTGATATCACCTCACACCAGTCAGAATGGCCATCATTAATAAGTCTCCAAATAACAAATGCTGGAGAGGGTGTGGAGAAAAGGGAACCCTACTGCACTGTTGGTGGCAATGTAAATTGGTACAACCACTATGGAAAACAGTATGGAGGTACCTTAGAAAACTATATATAGAACTATCATATGACCCAGCAGTTCCACCCTTGGGCATTTATCTGGACAAAATTTTCCTTGAAAAAGACACAAGCACCCCTATGCTCATTACAGCATTATTCACAATAGCCAAGACATGGAAACAACCCAAATGTCCATCAACAGATAAATGCATTAAGAAGCTGTGGTATACATACATGCAATGGAATACTACTCAGCCATAAAAAAGAAGGAAATAATGCCATTTGCAGCAACATGGATCCAACTAGAGATTCTCATATTAAGTGAAGTAAGTCAGAAAGAGAAAGACAAATACCAAATGATAGCACTTCTACGTGGAATCTAAAATATGGCATAAATGAACCTATTTATAGAACAGAAACAGACTTACTGACATGGAAAACAGACTTGCGGTAGCCAAGGGGAGGGGGAGGGAGTCGGGTGAAATAGACTGGGAGTTTGGGTTGGTAGATGCAAACAATTACCTTTAGAATGAATAAGCAATGAGGTCCTGCTGTACAGCACAGGGAACTGTATCCAGTCTCTTGGGACAGAACATGATGGGGGAATGATATGAGAAAAAGAATGTATAGATATGTATGACTGGGTCACTCTGCTGTACAGCAGAAATTGGCACAACATTGTAAATCAACTACACTGTAATTAAAAAAATACCAAAAGAGAAAGAAAAAAAAAGATGGACTTTGAGGAGTCCCCTGTTGGCTCAGTGGGTTAAGGATCCGGCATTGTCACTGCAGCCGCTCAGGTCACTGCCATAGCACAGGTTCAATCCCAGGGCCAGGAACTTCCACATGCTGTGGGCGTGGCCAAAAACAAAAACAAAAAAACCCAGAGATGGACTTTGAAGGACAGGGAGGCTTTCAATAGCTAGAGCAAGATGGGGAAATGTTTTCTTACAGGAAGGAGGAAGGATGGAAGCAACCACGTGAGAGGGTAGGGCAAGGCGGGCCAGGCCTCCTTTCTCTCCTCTTCCCCAATTTAAAGGCAATGCACAAAACAAGAAAATGCTCTGGAGTCAAAGCCCGTCTCTCCTTGGCCTAGTCTTCTAAGAATCCTTCCTGTGCAGAGCTGAGTCTGCTGGCTTTTCGAGACCAGTGCTGAATTCCCCAGCTCCACCCCAGGGGTCTTCGCAAGGCCACATGGGAGGTTCCATCCCAGGGGTCTCCACCCATCTTTGGAGGCTGAGTCCTGGGCTGATGGGACCCTTGCAGGGGGGGGTTCCCCTGAGACCCCGAGTGCCTTAGCCGTCCCCACTCAAACTTTCACTAAGCCTGTCTGAGGACCTTGAGCTTGGGGAAAGCTTTCAGCGAGTATCGGCAGGGACACGAAGTCTGTGTCTTGAGCAGCACAGACCCCACTGCAATGACCTGTGGCTGAAACCAGCTTGTCTTTCATTACACGCCTGTCAGAGGGAGGCTGAGGTCCTCGGGCTAGAATAAAAATGATGATAATCATCTCCGCCGTTTATGGAGTGTTGCTAAGTGTCAGGTGTGGTTGGAAGCATTTTACGTGTAGCAACACGCTTCATCCTCACAACCACCTCGTTAGTGTTTTCTGCATCATTATCCCCATTTTACAGATGTGGAAACTGATGCAGGAGGAGGTTAAGTGACTCGTCTCCAGGGTTACCTTGCTGGGAAGTGACAGAGGGGACTTTTAACCACTACTCCACATGCCTCGGGTCCTTGGGGCCTCACACAGACCCACCGAAGTATCGTGGACAGAGATGGTGACGTGGACTCAAATCCCCAAGAGAGAAGCAGCTGCTGCTTTGTATCTGCTGGACCAGTGAGCTGAGGCTCAGGCTGGATGGAGGAGACGTTAACCAGTAACCTCCAGGGTAAATGGGGTCAGAGCATCCCATCTGCGGCAGGGTCTCCATCTCGTCACTCTCATTTTGGACCAGTTCATTCTTTTTTTTTCCTTTTTCTTTTGTCTTTTATCACACCTGCATATGGAAGCTCCCAGGCTCGGGGTCCAATCAGAGCTGCAGGTGCCGGCCTACACCACAGCCATGGCAACGCCAGATCCCAGCCATGCCTGCCACCTGCACCACAGCTTGTGTCAATACCAGACCCTTAATCCACTGAGCGAGGCCAGGGATCAAACCCACATCCTGAAGGGTACTAGTTGAGTTCTTAGCCCACTAAGCGGTAATGGGAACACTTGGACGAGTTCATCCTTTGTTGTCAGGCCCGCCTTGCACATTAGAGGACGTTGAGCAGCATCTCTGGACTCTACCCACGAGATGCCAGAGGCACCTCTCCAGTGGCGACAACCCCAAAGGTCTCCAAGTGCCAAGTGTCCCCGGTGGAGAACCACTGACCGAGGGTAAGCAGCAGGTCAGGTGAAAGTGCTTTCTCGGCGAGCACCTGCACCCCAGAAACCGCTCAGACTGGGCAAGAAAAACATACAATCTCGCGCGTCTTATGTGAGAATTTCTAGGCTCAGTGGAACTGAATCTTCAGGGAAGCTTAGCTGTATGTAGCAAGGCAGATTCCCAAGATTCAAGGTAAAAACAACACCTGACAGCCGCCAAGCCTCGGCTCCCTCGTTCCCAAGGCAGTAGCCTGGGAACCTCGGCACTGAACAATTCTGAGCCCACGCTGTGCTCTCTGTGAATGGCGCCCCTGGAGTTGGGCAATGGAACATTCCCGCTTGAACCCCAGCCATGGATTATGCTTCCTTCTGGGGTTGGAGGCGGGGCATCCTGGGGAGGGGGTGGGGAGAGTCCGGGGTTTCTCTGGAAACTGGCAAGCGGGTGTCCCCGCGACCTGCAGCCTTCTCACTGGGCCCTGCTCTCTGGCCGGCCAGTCATGACAGGAGGCGTGCATACTGCTGGCAAGCCCTGCTGCACCCAGGCTTTCATGGGCGATGAGCGTGTGTGTTCTTGCGTGGCAGGCCCCTACACACTGTTGTGATTGTTATCATCCTGCGGTGAAAGGCCTGATTGTCCGGGCCTGCCAATGACATCACTGGCTTCCCACTCGGGCTGCGTCGAGGTGTTTGATGAGCCCGCAGGTGGGAAGGGGCTGGGTGCTCCCCGCAGGGCTGCCCGGCCCTACCTGCTCCTCGAGCTGGCTTAGCACGCAAGGGATCTTCCCCCAGCCTTGGGTTCCTTCTGTTCTGGGAGGCCGCCTGCCTCGGGCTGGAAAGCTGAGATGGCCCATCGGTTCCCTTACAGCCAGCCGCCCTCCCCAGAGCGGGCGGGGAGGAGCCCCAGGAAGTCAAGCCGCGAGTCAGGGCGGTGTCTGCGGGTGACTCAGGCCACCTCTGAGCACCTCTCCTGGCCAGACAGCCTACGGATAACTGCGGGATATCTAACACCCTGAGGGGTGCCCTGGGGACCTTCAGCTGCTAAGTCTGCACAGACCAGTCCCACGCACAGGCCAGTGCGAGGCTGCCTTACGCAATACGAAAAGCACCCAGCAGTGTATACCCAAGAGCAACATGCTTCCAGATTCATTAAAAGCCGTGTCCTAGCAGAGTCACTCCATTAATAATGGCCCCGAACTGGAAGCTAAGCAAACGCCCGTCCAAGGGATGAATAAATTGTGTTCCGTTCCCAGCATGGAGCACCGCGCACAGCAGCGAGAATAAATGTCTGCAGCGTCATGATGCTGGATGAGGCGCCTCACAGACAAAATTCTAAGCACCCGAAGCTAGACACAAAACATTAAACGCTGTGCGATTCTATTATAAAGTCCCCGACAGGCAAAACTATGCTGTGTCTTCTCATCCATTCACTGATAGGATGTGCCACCGGCCACGGCAACAATTTATTTGTCAATTCTCCCTAAGATACTTGGAATTTTAAAAACAGTGCCTATGGGCAGAACACTGGGACTCTTTAAAGGCGGAATTCAAGTCCTGGGCGGGGATCATACTTTTGGGAAAAGGATAACTTCCCACGGCTTTTTTAAAATTTTCTTTTCTGTTGCGCCTGCAGCATGCAGAATTTCCTGGGTCAGGGTCTGAACCTGTGCCGTATCAGCGGCCCGAGTCACAACAGTAACAATGCCAATCCTTAATGTGCAGAGACCAGGGAACTCCCCCATGGCCTTTCACAAGATGTTTTTCATTTTGTTTTGTTTTTAATGCCCACACGTGCAGCATTCGGAAGTTCCCCAGCCAGGGACTGAATCTGAGCTGAAGCTGCGACCTACGCCACAGCTGCGGCAACGCCGGATCCTTTAACCCACTGTGCTGAGCTGGGGATCAAACTCACACCTCCACAGCAACCCCAGCTGCTGCAGTCAGCTTCTTAACCCCTTGTGCCACAGCGAGAACTCCTAAAAGATGTTTCATTGCAGCGGAATGTATGTGCAGGGAAGAGTACGTATTATAAGGGTTTGGCTCAATGCATTTTCAGAAACTTGATGAACTTCTCAAAACCCACACCCAGATCAAGAAATGGAACATTACCAGCATCCCAAAGCCCCTCAGCCCTGGACTTTGTGCTCATCACAGCCCTGGCCCTGAGAGGAATCACCAGCTTCACATTCAACAGCGAAGCTCAGGGGTACCTGCTTTCGAATTTCACATCGGTAGTTTAGGCGGCCGTGTGAGAGCCCAGCAGAGGATCGTCTGGGGCGCTGGATGACCGAGGGCTCGGCGTCTCATCTCCTGTGAACTTGGCCTGTGGGTGGTCTCCTTAGGCCATAGGCTTGGACCTCTGTACAAGCAGCCCTTGTTTTATGGCACTTCGCAGATACTGCCGTTTTTTACAAATGGGAGGTTTGAAGCAACCGTGCGTAGGACAAGTCTGTGGGCGCAGTTGTGCTGGCAACATGTGCTCGCTTGGTGTCCCTGTGTCCCTTTGTGGCAATTTCTCGCAATGATTCAGACTTCCTCATAGCCACTCTGTGTGTTAAGGTGATCTGCAGCCAGTCATCTCTGATGTTACTGTCACACACTTTGTTTTAGATTTTTAAATTTAAAGTATGGGCATTGTTTTTTCCAGGCGTCACCCTATTGCGCCCTTAAGAGACGGCAGTAGAGTGTGAACATCATTTTGATATACACTGAGAAAGCCCCAAATTTGGGTGACTCATTTTTTTTGCAGAGGCCTGGTGTCTCTGAGGCGTGTCTGCAGAGCGTATTTCCCCAGACGAACCTAAGTTCACCTCTCCTAACATCTTTTGCTCTGCTTTTCTTTCCCCCTTTCTTCCTTCCTTCCTTTCTCCCTTCCTTCCCTCCTTTCTCCCTTTCTTTCTTTCTCCCTTCCCTCCTTCCTTCCTTCCTTCCTTCCCAAGGCCGCACCTGCAGCATATGGAAGTTTCCAGGCTAGGGGTCTATGCCACAGCCACAGCAACACCAGATCCTTAACCCACCAAGCAAGGCCAGGGATTGAACCTGCATCCTCACAGAGACAACGCTGGGCCCTTAACCCGCTAAGCCACAGTGGGAACTCCTCCCTCTGCTTTCTTATTCACTGAAGCTTCAGTAAAGTCAGGATCCACATCTTAGGGGAGGGGTCGCGACAACATTTAGCTCTCTGGCACACAAAATACCACTGCAAACCGCTAAGACATTTTCCATCATTTTGGCACTTTCTCCTAAAGAGCTCTGAGTGCCTTTATAGACATTTATTATTTCTTGCACGTAGGAGGTATAAGTTCATTTTCCATTTTGCAGACAGATTAACCAAAGCCCACAAAGGGTAAGTGATAAATCTGAGCACACAACGTGGGTCACGCCAGTAGGGGAGACGGTGCTGGATTCCAAGCCCTTTCTCACACCCCGTCTCTCAGGGAGAAAAAGTAAAAGTGGCCATTGACCCAGATGGGAGCCTCCACCATCTCCTTCCTGGTTTACAGGGACAGCCTCCTAACTGGCCTCCCTGCCTCTCCCCCTGTCCCCTGCAGTCTCTTCTTTGCACATCTTGTAATGCTTCTCTGTCTGAGACACTGGTCCAGCTGCCCCTTTCACTCAAAGGCGGACCCCAGTCCTTCCCCTGGGACCCACATGCTCTCTGACCTCTCTGACCCTCTCGGCTCTCCGACCTCTTCCTTGGCCGCTCTTCCCCTCGCTCCTTCCACCCCAGCCACCTGGCCTCCCTGCTCTTCCTCAAACTCCCACCTGTGGGCATTTCTACGGGAACATTCCTTCTCAGATATCTGTGGCTCTTCACCTTTTTCGAGACTAAGCCATATGACTTTTCCAAGGCTGGGTCCTAAAAGACACTGTGGCTTCCATCTCTCTTGGCCACTAGCTCTGGGGGAAGCCGGCTGCCATGTTGCAAGGACCCTCAAGCATCCATATGGAGGTGCCCATGTGACAAGGAGCTGAGGCCGCCTGCCAGCAGCCGTGGGAGGGCGCCATCCAGCCCCAGTCCAGCCTTCAGATGACTGCAGCCCCAGCTGACCTCTTGACAGCAATCTCAAAAAAGACCCTGTGCAGGGCTACACAGAGAAGCTGCTCTCAGATTCCTACCCCCCCCCCAAAAAGAGGTCAAATTTACTGGGTTGAGCCACCAATCTTTGAGCTATTTTGTTATACAATAATAGATAATGAAGACAGCCACCTTCTCAATGAAATCTAGCCTCAGCCTTTTATCCAAAATGTCAACTACCCCAGCATTCCCATACCCCCTTAACTAATTTCCTTCTCTCTCTCTTAATTTTTTTTTTTTTGGGGGGGACAGTGATTCTTACCTTAACCTTCTGTATAATATACTCATTTTTTATGTTGATGGTTCGTGTGTTACCCTGCATCTGATCTGGCCTCAGAACAGGCTAGGAATCTCCATCTGTCTCCCAGTGTGTCCCAAGCACTAGAAGAGTGCCAGGTGCAACAGGGATGAAACAGACGTGCGTACAGATACGGGCCTGTGACTTCTGGCAAGGCTGAGTCCCGTCTGCTCCCAGCTGCTGGTGATCAATCACCAGCGAGCACATCACAACGCCCTGGGCCTCAGTGTTTTCAGCTGCACAATAAGGAGGTAAAAGTGGGCGACCCATAAGTTCTTTCCCAGATCCTAAGCCCTGCGCGTCCTACACAACGGCAGCATTGTGGGTTGTCCAGATTCCAGGGGCTGCCGGGACAGGCCTCCACCTCGGCCGAAGCCCATTTTCCCGTCTGTGCACATCTGGAAAGTCGGGAAACAAAACCATCACATTGTGCACATCTGGATGGCATCAACCAATCACGCCGAGAGGAAACTCCGAAACGGCTGCTCAGCGAAAACTGCAGCTCGGGCCAAATGAGAGGGGCTGAAAGGCTCCTTTCTTTTCCAGCCGCAAAACAATCTTCTGAGCACGATCTCAGAAGCTGAATGCACTGTGGCTGAATAACATATGTTCTCAATAGCCTTGGCCTGCAGTCGCTGTCACACTGCCCTCTCTGCCTGGCTCCCGGCCAATGCAAAACTTAAAGAACAGGGATTTTTTTTTTTCTTGCCACCCTCCTACTCCCTTATTTAGACCGAACTATACCTTCATTTACCCTTGGGGCATATGGACCAAGTTCAAAGCTGAACACCACCTGCCCCTCCCCCCCTCCTCCTTTGGGGAGAGTAATGGACCTGCACGCTGAACGCAAACTGAACAGGGAGCTTTGAGCTCTGGTGAGAAATTGCTGGCTGTGTGCACGGAGTTACAACGTGCTTGTCCCTCCATCCCTCCGTGGCTGGGAAGAGAGAGCTGCCTGTCAATGTGTGGTCAGTGTGACGTCCAGCCTGGGCTCCCAGAACAAAGAGGAAGGATAATCTTTTGCAAAGGAAAGGAGTGTCAGGGGCTCAGAACTTCCCACTAGCTCTTCAGCCAGCAAAGTGAAGCCTTTCGGGGAGGGGGAGGGCAGGCAGGGGAACACGGGTTTCTACACGCTCGCAGCATCACAGCCAGTGACGTCAGTGGCTTGATGGCCAGGACAACGTGGAACATGGGAAGACTCGGGCTACAACAGGAGGCCTTTGGCTCAGTGTCCTGCGGACACCGGAATAACTGCAGGAGACCTTGGGGCTGGGGTGTCTGAACATCCCTCAGCATCATCCTTTAGTCTTCTCTTAAGGGGAAAGGTATAGAGGCAGGATGGAGACACGGGAACTTACAGTCCTGAACCCTTGCCCTCAAACGACAGCACCTCTCCAAGACTCAGAACACCAGCATTGGCGGTAGCACTTTCTATTCTGAAGCCTTAACAGCATTGAAGGCACACAGCCCAGAGCCCGCAGCCCCTGCCTCTGTCTGAGTGCAGACTGGACGTGAAGAAAACCAGGGAAGACGCTGGAAAGAAATCTAACAAAAGAGAAGTCTTTTTCTTTCTTGTGTTGTGTATTTTGGGGATTTCTTTCTAGCTAGCTGGAGACTTAGAGCTTTGCCTTTGGGAAGTGACTGTTTTCTTAGCTTCTCAATATGGATAATCACGGGCTGGAAGGCTCTGTGCCTGTTGCTTTGCACAAGCTACTGTTGACACCAAGATGGCGGTCCAGGCAGCCACCCTCATCAGAGCACTTCTTTTAGGAATGCCTGGTATATCTTTTCAAATTATGGTTTTATCTGGATAGATGCCCAGGAGTGGGATTGCTGGATCATATGGTACATGAACCCCAACGTTCATTACAGCACTATTTACAGTAGCCAAGACATGGAAGTAACGTAAATGTCCATCAACAGAGGAATGGACAAAGAAGGTGTGGTGTATATATACACAATGGAATATTACTCAGCCATAAAAAAGGAACAAAATAAGGCCATTTGTAGCAACATAGTTGGACCTAGAGATTATACTAAATGAAGTTAGACTGTGAAAGACAAACATCATATGATATCACTTTTATGTAGAATCTTAAAAAAGGATACAAATGAACTTATTTGCAGAGTAGAAACAGACTCACAAACAAACTTATGATTATCAAAGGGGACAGGCAGGGAGGTGGGAGGGATGGACTGAGGGTTTGGGACTGGCATATGCACACTGAGGTATATAGAATGACTGGCCAAAGGGGACCTGCCCTATAGCACAGGAAACTCTACCTAATATTTTGTGATAATCTATGTGGGAAAAGAATCTGAAAGAGAATGGATGTGTGTACATGTATAACTGGATCACTTTGTTGTACAGCAGAAATTACTGCAATATTGTAAATCAACTCTCTTCAATACAATTTTATTTTTTTTGCCTTTTTGTCATTTTAGGGCCACACCCGCGGCCTGTGGAGGTTCCCAGGATAGCGGTCTAATCAGAGCTGTAGCTGCTGGCCTATGCTGCAGTCATGGCAACTCAGGATCCGGGCCTTGTCTGCGACCTACACCACAGCTCACGGCAACGCCGGATCATTAACCCACTGAGCAAGGCCAGGGATTGAACCCAAAACCTCATTGTTCCTAGTCCGGTTCGTCAACCGCTGTGCCACGATGGGAGCGCCTCAATAAAACCTTAAAAAACGAAAAAAGAAAAAAGAAATGCCTGGTGATGACTACCAAGGTGCCTGGCTGCGGCAACCGCAGCAAGAGCGTGGTCATGACTTACTAAGCCCCTACCTTGCACTAATTCCAATGTGAAGTACTGTTCATGCACCATTTTTTTTTTTAAAACTCTAGCAACTACCCTGTGAAGGAAATGCTATCAACCCATTTTATAGATGACGGAACTGAGGCTTTGAGAGGGTTAAATATCTCTCCAGAGTTCATCAGCCTGTAAGCTGCATGGCTAAAACTCCAGTGAAGGTGTGCTGATCCCAGAGCTCAGAGTCCAGCACAGCCCATGAACCACACTCTGCACAGCCAGCAGGGCGAGGATGGATCGTCCTGTAATTTCAGTTTATGAAACGGTTTTTTTTTTTGCTTTTCGGGACCACACTCATGGCATATGGAAGTTCCCAGGCTAGGGGTCCAATTGGAGATACAGCCACCGGCCTACACCACAGCCACAGCAATGCAGGATCCGAGCCGCATCTGCGACCTACATCACAGCTCAAGGGAATGCCAGATGCTTAACCCACTGAGCAAGGCCAGGGATCAAACCCACAGCATCATGGTTACTAGTCGGATCCGTACCCGCTGTGCCACAACGGGAACTCTGGTTCATGAAACATTTCATATCATGAAGTCATCTATTACCAATTTTCCACTGCAGGATAGGACCTAGCACAAACAAGGAAAAAAAAATCCCTATTGGTTTAAAATAGCAATGTGTTTAATGATCTTAAAAAGAGGTGCCAGTATTTTCAAATGTGTGGCTGCTTTCTGTCTGGTGTCCTTTTCTCTCTGGACCAAGTCAGTAACTGCAAAGAATTCCATGGCTATTACATGAAGATCCTAATTGCCTCCCACAGATGCGCCAGGGGGCATTCCCAAGGTGTCAGGAATCCCTAGCCTTCCTGTGGGAGGAAGGCAATTAAACGCTTTGTTTTATTCTCCCTCTGGGCGTAGGAGCAGTGGAGGAGAAGGAATAAGTTCAAAGTGAAGGGAGAGGGAGTTCCTATTGCGGCTCAGCGGTTAGCGAACCCAACTAGTAACCATGAAGACCCGGGTTCGATCCCTGGCCTCACACAGTGGGTTAAAGATCCGGCGTTGCCATGAGCTGTGGTGTAAGTCGCAGACGCGGCTGGAATCCCACATTGCTGTGGCTGTGGTATAGGCCCACAGTTGTAGCTCTGATTCGACCCCTAGCCTGGGAACCTCCATATGCTGCAGGTGCAGCCCTAAAAAAAGCAAAAAAGAAAATGCAGGAAGATAGTATTTGACAGTAACATAAAAACAAAGAATTTTCCCTACCCCCACCCCTCCCTTCCCATCCCCTTCCCATCCCTGTGAGTAATCGGTCTATAAGTATCTGGTTTATCTTTCCTACATCTTTTGTACAAATAAGCAGATATGTGTGTATTTTCTTATCTGTCTTCTTATTTACACAATGGTAGCACCCTATAGGCACTCTTTTTCACTTGGCCTTTTTTTTTTTTCACTTAACAGTGTGTCCTGGAAACCATTCCAAACCAGCTCACAGGGAGCATCCTCATCCTCGTGTGTGTGTGTGTGAACAGCTGTATGGTATTCCATTACACGGCCATACCGCAGTTCACTCATCTGTTCTCCCACACATGAGTATCTAGGTTGTTTCCAGTAGTTTTCTACCACCGATAATGTTTCAATGAATAAAATAACCTTGATACATCTATGTATTTTCATGTTCTCGGAAGTGTATCTTCAGGGTGGATTCCTAAGAGTGGGATTGCTGGATCAAGAGGAAAACAATTACAGAGTTCCCGCTGTGGTTCAGAGAGTTAAGAACCTGACGACAGTGGTTCAGGTCGCTGTGGAGTATGAGCTGGATCCCTGACCTGGTGCAGTGGGTGAAAGGATCTGCCATGGCTGCCAACTGCAGCCTAAGCTGCAGCAGTAGCTCACACTGAATCCCTGGCCCGGGAAATTCCACAGGCCACAGGTGCATCCATAAAATAAAATTTTTCCAAAAGGGGAACGCCTGCGTATTTTTGTTAGATGGCTAGATGTGGACCCTGTTGACTCCATTTATATTCCCATCAACAAGAGGTGGGAAAGCTGGTTTCTCAGATTAGTCAATACATCAGAGCATGTATTGTCAGATTTGAAAAATTTCCCCATCAGATTGGTAAGAAATGACATCCGGGTGTTAATTCTCACTTTTCTAATGAGGATTAAGTTTCAATATTTTCCCCATACACTTGAGGGCTCTTTTTATATCTCTTTTTGTGAACTGTCTGCTAGTGTCTTTCCTCCTCGTTTTTCTATTTTTCTAACAGAATGTCTTGAGGAATTTTTTTTTTTCTACACCCACAGCATGCAGAAGTTCCCAGGCCAGGGATCAAACCCATGCTGCAGCTAGGATCTAAGTTACCACAGCGACCATGCCAGATCTTAACCCACTGCACCATCAGGGAACTCCCAATCAGAAAGTCTTTATTATTAAAAGAAGCAGCTGAAGTACTCAGAGGTGAAAGGTCCTGAAATGTCAAATGGTTTATTGTTGGGGGGGGGGAGTGCAGGGTATGTGTGTGTGTGTGTGTGTGTGTGTGTGTGTGTGTGTGTGTGTGTCCCCATCTATAGAGAGAATAACAGCTTCACACTCAAGTAAAAAAGAGCCCCTCCGTCATCACAAACACGGAAAATGAGTCAGTCACCAACAGGCCGCGACGATGCTCCCTTTTGTAGCTACAGCAAACATGTTCAACCACCCAGACTCCTTCTTTGCCTTCCCGGCTTCCATATGACAAGGCATCCTGGGAAGCAACTTCAGTGCCAATAGGCCCGGCACGGCCCTAGGAGGTTGAGCGAACCGGCAGAGAACCCAGGTCTCCATCTACTGCTCCTGAGTGCTCTCACGGAGGAAGGGGCCCAGCCGGGGACCCCACGTCTCCTAGAATCCTGAAGCCAGCCTCCCAGCCCTTATCACTCCCGTCACCCTTCATACTGTTTGCCACACCTGTGGAATCTTGCACAGATATTTGCTTCAAATGAACTCCTTTCCTTTTCTTGAGATTTATTTGTGAAATAAAATTGTAAGTCTGCTGTAAGTGGAAGAAACACCAGCATGATAAGCCTGACACGGAGAATAACTGTCAAGGTAAATATGCTGAAAGCAGTCAGAGTGGCTTGATGTGGATGTGATGGAAACCTAGATGCTGGTGGACGGTCCAGGGAGGGACCCTGGCCCCTTACTCGGATCTCCTTTAGGGAAAAAGAGAAAGGGGGGGTCGGATCTCAAATTGACTGCTTATAATGTGAGCTGAGCACATTTAAAAGCAGAAGAGCTGTCTTTAGAGGGAATGTGTTTACCGATCGGGGCACTCGAGGGCAAGACCACAGCAGTCCTTAAACCTGACCGTGCATCAGAATCACCTGGGGGCGGGGGGTGTTGACACACAGACTGCTGGGACCACGCTCAGCGCATCCTGCAGACGGGGGTGGGCCCGGAATCGGCTTTTTTAATAAGTTCCAAGGTGACACCCACGTCTCCAGGAGCCACACTTTGAGAACGACTGATACAGAGACACGCAGCTCCGTGTGCCACGTCTGAATTGTGTCTGATGGAGAAGAACCTGATGAACAGGCCTCCGGAGCTTAGCAAGAGGAAGAATTACCTGTCCCAAGCTGGATGAGCAACTCCAGGCAATGAGAGCCCACGAGTCCACCCCTACTGGCAGGGGAAGCCGGGCTCTGGAAAGGCTCAGGAGAGGTGGCTTATCAAAAGCCCAAGTGAGGCTATCTGGATAGAGCTCTGGGGAAATGGAACTGTGCTTGGCTACAGAACCTTCTAAGAGGTTCTTCTTCTAACCTTCTAAGAAGACGCACACACCCACCCTGTCTTGGGCACTTTTCACTAGGCACAGAGGAGCAAAGCCAGAGCCCAGGCAGGGCCCTCTTGACCCCGGCCAGGCCCCGGCCCTGCTGGGAGATGTGCCCACCAGGCAGACATGAGTTCTCTGCTCCAGAAGAGGCTGCAGGCACCCAGGAAAGGGATGGTCCCGCCTACTCCCGTAGACCAGGTGCCCTCCACCGAGGGCGACTCGGTCTCCTGGTCCTGGTCCTGTGGGGAGACACTCTGATTTGTCACAACTGGGAACAGGTGTCTGATGTCTAACGTGGAGAAGCCGGGGTGCTGCCAAACATCCTACAACATACAGCACAGCTTCACCCTCACTGCGAGGAAGTATCTGCTTCAAGGCCAATGGCATCGAGAGGCCGAGGGAGCAAAGCCATCCCACCCTAAACCCCTGCAGAGCACAGGAGGCCCCTCTACAGCAGGCACAGAGTCGTGGGAGAACTGCGATGTGTGTGTGTTGGGGTGGGGGCTGCTCTAGGCGTTTCTCCAGGCGTCCTCCTGAGAAGGCCTCAGAAAACAGCACAGCACAGGGCCAGGCCCTACAGCGTGTAAGGACACGGGGAGGGGAGGAGGCCCACAGAAGGCCTGTTCCTCTGCCACCAAGGCCATTGTCACGGCCGCATCACCACCTCCAAGCCCAGCAAGACCCACCGCGTTCCCGTTTTAACCCAAATCCCCAGCTTAACCCACCTCCTTGTCCCTTGACGCATCTCAGAAACAGTCCACCATATTCATCAACTAAGATTCCCATCAACAGATGAGGGGAGTACAAATTTCAATGGAATTTTTGGAAATAAAAACATGTATACCTTTTGTGAGCTCCCAGCAAGTTTCCCTATAAAGCTGTGTTGTAAATGGCAGGTTGGGTGCCCGCTGAGCTCACAAAAGCCCATTTAACTCCTCTGTGAGTAGTTTATAAGGATTGAAGTACCTCGGGGGTTACGTAAAGCTTGTGGGGGAGTTCAGGAACTGAATCACCATTTATAACCTGTTTGATTTTTTTTTTTTTTCCTATGGGAACGAGTATAGGACGGAAAGGTGGAGGCAGGAGGACTGGTCCCTGTGCTTTGAAACTCCACGGAGTAAATACCTGTACCGCGGGTGTGGCAAAAATGAAGCGATTTGGAGATTAATCAATTCACCAGTTAACTGCTGAGCTGCTGTGCTCTCTCAGACACAACGCCAAGGACGCCAGAAAGAACACAGCTTGACCACACAGAAAAGGCAGAAACTCCCAGAGGATCCTGATCTGCAGGGGAACGGCAGGAGCTATTGGAACAAGAGGGACGGCCGTGCCAGACCTCGGGGACCTTGACGATTCCTCCGGGAAAGCCGGCCGGGCACAAAGATGATGATCACGCGAGATAATAGCCAACCTGTGCGGAGATCACGCGAGATAACGGCCAACACGTGCGGAACCCCGTGGCCGGAAGCTGCAGGGGATGCTGATAGTGATTGGAGGGAGGTGAGCAAGGGGATGAGGCACGGCCAGCTTGGAGGACACAAGGATTTTTTTTTCAGTTGTAGTAAAATTGATGTAGCATAAAATTTACCATCTCGACCATCGGTAAGTGTCCAGTTTGGTGGCATTCTCTGTCTTCATAATATGGTACAACCATCACCACTGTCTGGTTCGGGAACGTTTTCATCACCCCCCCCCCAAAGGAACCCAATACCCATTGGCCATCATTTCCCTCCCCCTGCCCCCAGCCCCTGGCCACCACTAACCCACTCTGTGGGTTTTCCAACTCTGGACAGCATACGTGTGGAATCACACAGCGTGTGGACCCTGTGGGTGGCCTCATTCACTGATCACAGTGTTTTCGAGGTTCTTCCATATTGTACCGTGTATCAATATTTTATTCCTGGGTAAATATTTCCTAGCGTGGACAGACCACGTTTTCTTCATCCATTCATCTAGGGTGGACCACTGGATGGCTTCTACCCCTGGGCTACTGTGAAGAGTGCTGCTATGAACATGGGTGCACAAGTTTTTGTTGGAACACCTGCCTCGGTTCTTCGGGGTCTATAGCAAGAGTGGGGTTGCTGAGCCACGTGTTAAGAATTTGGTACCTATCTTAGGAGCAGCTTGCGGCTTCTAAGTAGGAGCCACATGATTAGAATTGTGGCTTTGCGAGTTCCCTGTGACTGGCATGGGTCAAGGGGCAGAGGGAGGCCGGAGGGGGCCAGTGGTGGCTGTTAATTCAGGTGAAAAGAATCAGATGCGGGGGGGGGGGAGGAGAGAAGCGACACATTCCATCCTCCTCTGCTGCCATCCCCTGCTGTTCTCCCCATCAGAGCTTTGGACGACAAAAGTGAGGAAGAACCGTTTCCCCCTGAAACTCCCAGTGACTCGATAGCAGAGTCCTTGCAGGCAAGACAGGTGTGTCAAGCTGATTCCAAGCTTCTCCCCAGTTGGGCTCTGAGAATCTCACCACCCCTGAAAAGCTATACATGGTCTTTTTTTTTTTTTTAAGCTAAGAGCCCCATTATGTCTGGGGAACCTTCATGTCCAGACCATTGTCTGTCACCTGGCCACAGTTCAACTCCTCGCCTCCAATCATGAGGTGATTTCCACCCTAAAGGAAGCTGTTTATTCAAGTGGAGCCTCAGCTACCTTCCTATCAACCCTATTATTTATGTAACTGCCTGACTCATGAGTCAATCTCCAGCACAGGGTAAAAGTTCAAATTTGAATAAGTTAAGACCTATAGCATTACCCTGAGGCACCCATTTCTTTCAAACAGAAACAAAATGTCAGTGGCACTAAACAAAATGAGAACAGTTCCACGGGCACCCAGTCCCTCCGCAGGGGACCAGTTCCTCTGTGAGAGGAACTCTGGGCCAGAGTCTTTTCAACGAGCTGCTTCCAGTCCTGCTGTAAATTGGAGGGCGGAGCTGTGGGCATTAGCTCCTCGGAGTGAAAGTAGTCACATGGCCGAGTGTCTTCTCAAGAAGCCTTTGCTTCCTGCAAGGTCTTCTGGGAGTCTTCCACCTGCCACAAGCTACTGTGGTTGGCAAAAGATGCACTTGGACCCTCCCACGTAGCTAGTTCTCAGTAGGTCCTCGTGGGGAGGAAGGCAGGAGGGGCAGCTGAACGGCTGGAGCAGACGCTCCCATGGAAGGGAGAAGAAAGATATCCAGTGCCCTCGGGGCTTCCAGCTCCATCCGTTTGGATGACAATGACCATGACTGAAATGGATCAGCAGCAGGGGCTTTCACACCCAGCTCTTGGCCTTATAAAACTTCCTACTGAGAGGCAAAGGGTTGACCTGGGAGAACACGCCATCTAGGTAAACAGGTAGCCGGGAAACCAAGGCGCAGTAGCCAGACCTAGTAACGTTCCCCGGAGCCCAGAGTCTCAGCAGCTCCACCGCTTGCATTTCCCTGGAGAAGACCGAGCTCCAGGACTACTTCTAGAGGTCTGGCAGCCCGGAGCCCTTGCCAGGCTCACAGCGGGGTAACATCTTGCCTTTTCAACACCGCACATCTGCCCACTGCTGGCGGAGGGGCCCCTTAAGGCCTGGGGTGCTGCCATCCAAGGGCTTGGACGATTTCCTAATCAGACTTTCAAGGGTAAATATTTGCAGTGACTCACAAGAGAGGCTTTCTGCTCGCGTTTTGACCCCCAAGGAGCCATGGGGTTAATTCCTGTTAACAGCTTGGGATTATCCACAGGCCATGTCCCAAAGTGGATTTGTCAGGCTCCCTGGACAGCTCATGAGTCAGAGAGTGGGTGACCCAGTCACCGTCCTGGGAAGCATCTGGGCTCACCGCACCAGAGGTCAGTGGAACATTTATGGCACCACATCCTGGTGAAATCAATGATGCAGGTGTCCGGCTTGTGGGCTGGAGGCTGTGCCCAGGCTCGTGGGACAGGCAGACAATTTATGAGCACAGTAACACATCATAAAAGTGAGCAGTAAATGCTAAGAGGCCAACAAGCCAGGACAGAGGACCCTTCTCTCTGACCAGGGGAGCCGACAGAGACGCCATCCTGGGTCCCAACCAGCCAGTCCCAACAACAATGGCTGAGAATAACCCAAGGGACTTTCCTCCAGACCCTACGAAGCTGCTGTAAACCTGTGCTTCGGCAGCCCGAGTCCTCTGTGGCTTGACTCTGTCACCAAACAGGTTGTCCTAGGCCACCAGGGGTTTTGATGACACATTAAGTTCACAGATGACATGGCTGTCACCCGGTGACCTCTGATTCCAGCTGACCCAATTCCGGATGGCCCAAGCAAGGAACAGAAACAGCGCTGAGCAGGAAAATAACCTGCCATGAAGCTATTCATTCAGTCTTCAGAAATGTCCAGAACCCTTTTAAGTGCCACATCCTATGGTCTTAGGAAGACTGGGAGCAGGTGGAAGCGAAGAACACAACCTTAGGGGAATCGGGTCAGGAAGTTCAGGACACAACCTAACTTAGGGTGGTTAGAGATGGACGCTCTAACAAGGGGACATTGAAACTGGAATCTGAAGGATGGGGGAGGAGGTGCAGTTTAGAGAGCGAGCAGCAGGGGAAAAGAAAGTTCTTGCAGAGGAAAGAGATAGAATAAATAGCCTATCGATAAGAAAGATCTTCTTGTGTTCAAGAAATTTAAAGACGTCAAAAATAAAGTGAAAAAAAAAAAGTCCTCTGTGGCTGGACTGAGCGTGTGTGTTGGGATGGGGCGGGTGGCGGTAACTGAACTTGAACTTTACTCCAAATGCAATGACCCTGAAGAGAACTAATCTCAGGAATGTGGCACAAGTTAGGTTTTCACGATGGGTCTGAACGAGGCCCCTCATGCTTTTTGCCTGGCCTCCGTGGTCACACCCTCCCTCACAAATGCGAGAAGGTCTCGGATAGGGGATGCTGTGGGGACGGGAGCAAGTTTCAGCTTTGGGAAGAGCCAGATTTCCAACCTCCACATCAGATCTAGACGCTAGACCGCTTGACCCCTACCTGCAGGCTCCATTCTTGTCACCAGGGCCAATCCTGGTTAACACATGATACACTCAGGAGTTTCCAGCCAGTAATGTGAGAGTCAACAGCCCCTCTTTGCTGTTCTGCAAACAGGGTTATCTGTCTTTTTTTCGAAGTTTGCACGAGCCCCTGCAACTTAGCTTTGTCATCAGCATGCTTCTTGCCTGACTCCAAGGTTTTCTAGGACTGGGGCCTCATCTTACTTGCTCTCTGTTGCCTGCCCCTGCTCCGGGAGCCCAAGTCCTGCCTGAACCATCTTTCAGAATCTAGAGTCCTGCTGCGTGGCAACAAAACTTCCTAATGCCAACTGCCATCTGCCCACACTTTCAAATAGTCACAGATCCCAGATCTGGCCACTGTCACGCTCCACCTGCCTCCAGGACCCCAGGTTATGCATTCCTCTCAGCTGGCTCTTGTGTCCCCCCTCCTGCAGCGGCGGCAGCAGGTGGGGTGGGGGTGTTTCCTGCAGACCCTGGATCCGCCTGGCAGGTGAAGCCTGCCCTCAGCATCTGAACCTGAGTGCTTCTGTCCAGGGAGGAGCTGGCGTCCGGGGGCCATGCCTGCGACCATCTGCTGCTGTGAATGCCCAGCTGGGGCCTGAGACATAACCACCTTGGGGGCCCACCTAAGATGCTGGCCTTGCCACCCAGAGGCAGAATCAGGTTTACGAGGGGAGACTGCAAGCAGACTGACAAACTGCAGCTCTCCCTATCGATCAGGCTTCAGGTGTAGCAAAGGAGGTTCAAATGTGAGTGTCATCAAGTCAGGGACAGAACAGGACTTCTACAGGTCACTCGATCCATCTCTCTGCCACCTGCCATTAAAGCTGGAGAGTGTTGGTGCTGGCTGGAAAAGCAGTCACCCCATTGCCTTGGGGCCAAGCGGGCAAGCCTTGCTAAAAGAGTAAGCAGACTCTCAGGAGGCTTCTAGAACAGCTACTTTCCAAGTTCATCAGGCTGGGAATTCCTTTCTCCCGGTGAATTCTTGGGCAGGAGCACAATATTTAAAATAGATGACGGAAAGCCTGCCTCCCTACCCCTACCGTGGAAACTCTAGAGACATCTGAAACCATTGCTGAAAATGCAGAGACCCCAAGCAGTAAAGGCACCACGGGAGGGTGAGGCATGGAAGAGGGAAGGTCCCTAAATGCTAAAATCCCAACAGCCTTTTACTGTTAATAAAAGATTAAACAGGGAGTTCCCACTGTGGCTTAGTGGGTTATGAACCCGACTAGTATCCACGAGGATGCGGGTTCAATACCTGGCCTCACTCAGGGCATTATTAAGGGTCCGGCATTGCCGTGAGCCGTGGTCCGCTTGTAGCCTGGGAACCTCCATATGCCACAGGGGCAGCCCTAAAAAGCAAAACAGAAAATTTATTTTTGAATTTTATTTTCTTTTTTAGGGCTGCCCCTGAGGCATATGGAGGTTCCCAGGCTAGAGGTCAAATCAGAGCTGCAGCTGCCGGCCTGCACCACAGCCACAGCAAAGCCGGATCCTTAACCCACCGAGCGAGGCCAGGAATGGAACCCACATCCTCCGGGATACTATGCTGGGTTCTTAACTTGCTGAGCCATAATGGGAACTCCTTAATATATATATTTTTAATAATAGCTACCTTTTTCTAAGCAAGTGCACGCCCAAGCTGAGCTAAACGCTCTACGTGTTCGTAGCTGAATGTCCAGAATTAACGTAAAGTAGGTAGAATTAGGCCAATATTACACAAGGAGCCTAAGTGACATCCCCGAGGCCACACACACCTTGGAGAGTCACGATTTAAACGCAGGTGCGTCCTCCCTATAACCACCTGCAGCAGAAGGCGGCTCAGTGTGAAGGGGCTGGATGACTCCGGTCGAATGGGCCGAGCCAGTTACAATCAGGAAGAACCCAACAGCTTGAGCTGACTGTCAAATGCTGCGCTGCTGAACTTGAACTTGAGGGAAGACAGGTGTGCCTGGACGTCCCAGATCTCTCCGGGGCCTGCTGGGGCCTGTTTCCACCCGCTGAATGAGGAAGCCCTGCGTTGCAGGCTCCCAGCATAACGAGAATAGCTCTCAGACGCTGAACGAAGGGGAGGCACAAAGCACGGCCGTTATTGGAGAAGGAGCCCCTGCCAGGCTATGGGAGGGCCCTGCAAACGAGCACTGCTGCAGGAAAGGGATACTGTTAATGTTTTCTGGAACTTTCCTAACTGGAGACCACGTAGCCACGACCTCGTGCTGGACAACCAGTTCGACTCAGGCCAGGCCAATTGGCGGCTGCCAGGCCATCACACGTGTGTCCCAGGCTGGGCTGCCCTCCCCCTGGGATGAATGCCCCCTCTGAGGGCTGCTCTGGAGGAGTCGGGGGGATATCTCAGCTCCCCCACCCCCGAGTGTCCCCCAGCGGCTCCCCGAATTTAACAGGGCCTCAGCAGGCCATAGGAGGAGACCAATAGGACGAGAGCTGTTCACAAGTGGCCAGGTTACTCTCCACAGGGCAAGGTGACAGCAGGACCCCAGAGGGAGGGATTGGTGTCAAGTGGCAAGCGTACATCCCTGGAATGGAGCTGCCGGCTTGGGGGCAGGGGTCCGGGAAGAGGGGGAAGGGCGGAGCCCCCTTGGTGGCAGACTCTCCTCTGCGCGCTCAGGAAACGGTGCTGTGGCGACTCCATCCCCAGCCTCGCCCCGCAGGTGAAGTGGTCAAGTTCATTTGTGACATCTGTCCATTTACCCTGTAGGCTTTGGGCACCTCTTCACCCCGGACACCCAGCGTCCTGTCTACTGCCCAGGCTGCTCTCTGGTGCCCAGAACCCCACCTTGGAGCAGGCATCTGAGGCAGGCCAGCCGGCCAGCACCTGCGCACAGTCGCCTGTGCCCTGGAGTCTTCTTCACCTTTTAAATCAAAATCCCGTACGAATTCTGTGTCCTCTGGGTTGTGACAGCCTTGTAGGTGACGAGCAAGATCCTTGGTTTCACGCTAAAGCTTTCCTATGCGATTCTAAATGCAACCGAAAGGATAAAAATCTCACCTCCTCCTCTCACTTTCCCAGCACGGACACGCGGAGGGGGGCTTGCCTTCCCTAAGAAGTTAGCCAGGCTCCTCCTTACAGGTGACGGCCTGAAAACTTTCAGCTGGGCTCTGGCACAGACTCAGGGGAGGACGGAAGCCCTGCTGGAGGACCGTTTAAAAGGGAGGAGGACGCACACTGGACTTCCGTTTGGCCCAGCAATTCCACTCTTGGGTTTGTACCCAGAAGAACTGGAAATCGGCACTCAAACACTTGTACATTCGAGCAGCGCTATGCACAATCGCCAAAAGGTAGAAGCAACCCAAAGAGCCATCAACTGATGTATGGATAAACGAAATGTGGTGCATACAATAGAATGTTATTCCACCACAGAGATGAAGCACTGATACATGCCGTGTCGCAGATGAACCTCGAAAACATTATGCCCAGTGAAAGAAGACAGACAGAAAAGGGCGCATAGTGTATGATGTCAGTGACATGAAATGTTCAGAATGGGCAATTCCAGAGACAGAAAGTAGCTTAGTGGTGCATGGGGTTGGGGCAGGGAGAATGGGGGTGAATGCTTAACGAGGATAGAGTTTCCTTTTGGGTGATGGAAATGTTTTGGAATTGACAGGGGTGATGGTTGCACGTCATTGTGAATTACTAAATGTCATGGCACTTTGGAGAATTATCCACGAGTGGAAACTAGGGGACTAAAGCATGTTAAAGGCACTAGACTCACGTGTGAGTCACGTCCACATGTGGGCAGTTGTCATGCCCGAACGTTATCTCTAAAACCTCCATGGTCTTTCCATGCATATGAACTTCTGGACCAGATGTCTCTCTTCTAGCTTTGACCCTGTCCGAGTTTGGTCAATCAGGTTAGGTAGGAGATGGGACATCCAGTCTTGAGGAATCAGGAGACGGAGGATGGGCCTTTCCCGAGGAACCCAGGTGCTCTGGCCAGACCGGGGCAGCTGCAGTCTATCCCCCTGCCTGCCTCGCCTGCATGGTTTTCTATTTGCGCTGAGCTTGGAAAACTACTCAGACCGCAGGGCAATGAGATGGGCTGGGGTGAGGACAGCGAGAAACATCAAGATTTACCCGTGTGCACCTAACGTCCGTGAGATCCCACGCAACCCCGTGAGCTGGGGGCCGGAGGGAGAAGGAGAGGCAGAAGGGCATCGCAAGGTCACGGCTGCATTTCTCAGCAGCCTCTTGTCAACTCTCTCCCCCACCTCGCCTGCACCGGGCTCTGACCGCTCCACTCAGGCAAGACCTGTGTGCCCAGTGTTAGCGTGACACACGATCCAGGTCCACCCAGCAGCACAAGAATGTTCAATTCGGTCAGCATTCCGTGGGTTTTATCCGATGCCAAATACCTTCGTATACGCCAAACATCTGGATCAGCTTTAAAGTAGTGAGGGTCCTTAGTTGAAAATGGAAGGAAAGAAGGAAAGTACTAAGGTCAGAATTCAAAGGCACTCCCAAATCAAGACCAAAAGGCTGCACCTCCCCATCAGGCACATACTCAGGCCCCCCTCACCTGAGCCCACACACCTCTCCGATTGCTGTGTCAGCCCCCCAAAGGCTGAGTGAGCTCTGGGGTCCTGAGGCCCCATTGCCCCAGAGCTGACCGTCCAGCACGCTCGCGGCCGGGGGAACTTCCTTCCTTCTTTCCCTCCCATCTTTAACCAGAACAGATGTGGAAACTGGCAGAGCTGCCCACGAAGAGCTCTTGAACCAGAATTGGCCTAGAGGCTGGGTGGGTCCTGGCCTGGATAGAGCTTGTAAACGTTATTAAAATATTTTACTTAAAAAGTAGATCAACACACCATCCATTCCTTGGGTGGTCTCAGCATCCTGCTTTCCAGAAGGGTGGCAGATACTGCATTATCTTGGGACAATGGCCACGTACTCAGCTACAGAGTCCAGTGGCCGATGGTGACCCCAAGAAAAGGGGACACCAGTCCTTCCTGCCACCCGTGGCTGCCACAGCCATCTTCCCAGAGCACAGAACTGGCCACGCAGTTCCTCTGCTCAGAAACCCTCCCTAGCTTCCCACTGTCAACATCAGGGTTGACAAACTATGGCCACGGCCAAATCCAACCTGCCCCGTTTTTGTCAATAGTCTTATTGGTGCCAACCACTATCCATCCCGTTATACTGTTAACAGCAGTTTGAGGGCTACAAGGACAGAGCCAGCTGCTGCCACAAAGCCTAAAATATTCATTGTCTGGCTCTTAAGAGAAACAGATGGTCACCCTGCCACGCCCTCCTTGCTGCCCTGACTCTGGAGGGGACCGTCTCCATCTGTGTGCCATGCTCAGGGAGCTGTGGAAGGAGAAGAGGAGGAGGAGGGATGGACGAGGGGGTGCTGGGGTCCCTGGTCGGGAGAAGCAGAGCCTGGAAGGGCGGCGGCAGCTCGGAGCCCTCGCTTGCTGAGCGCAGATGCATCTGGCTTCCGAGTCCAAGACTGGCGTCTCCACGTGCCACAGACCTGGGCTCTCAGAATCCACGGTGACATCACCACTGGGCTGCAGTGCGTCCGTTTACTTAGTTATTTTGCTTTTTAGGGCCGCACCCTCAGCATATGGAGGTTCCCAGGCTGGGGGTCGAATCAGAGCTGCAGCTGCCAGCCCACACCACAGCCACTGCAATGCTGGATCCTTAACCCACTGAGCGAGGCCAGGGGTCAAGCCTGCATCCTCACATATACTAATCAGGTTCATAACACGCTGAGCCACAGCGGGCACTCCTGAAAACTTCTTTACACCAGCAGGAGCATACCCAGAGCAGGGTGCAGTGGGCTGCACGGTGGTCCCCCCGAAACATCCATGTCCTGGAACCTGTGAACGTGACTTTATTTGGAAAAGGGGGTCCTTGCAGATGTAATTAAGGTTAAGGACCTGAAGATGAAATCAGCTGGGATTTTCCGGAAGGGCCCTAAATCCAAGGATAAGTGTCCTTATAAGAGACAACGAGGAGACACGCAGAAAGAAGAGGGGAAGAAGGGGGCGGGGGCTGGTCATGTGAAGACGGAGCCTGAGACTGGACTTATGCTGCCGAAAGCTGAGAGTCCCTTGGAGCCACCAGTAGCAGGAGGAGATAAAGGAGGACAGTCCCCCGACTTCAGAGAGAGGGTGGCCCTACTGACACCTCGTGCTCAGACTTCCGGCCTCCAGAACCGTGAGAGAATCCTTTTCGGTTGTCTTAAGCCAGCCGGTGTGGGGTAATTTGTCAGGGCCGCCACGGAAGACTAACCCAGGCAAGAGCACCCGTGACACCTGGATGGGGCGGGGTGAGAGAGACCCTGGTGTGCGGCACAGAGTCTGCGGGGAGACAGATAATAATTAAGGAGAGAGAAAAGTATACGTAATTACAGCCTGCGAAGGGCTCAGGAGGAAACAGTCGGCTGGTGGAATGGAGCGTGCACGGGGCGGTGGCGGGGTGGGGGAGGCGGTGCAGCTGGGGGCTCGGGGATGAAGGATCGGCAGAGCTGAGGTCTGCGCCTGGGACCTCAGGGCTCCGACTCTGCCTCTGCTTCTAGTTGCTGCTTCCTCCGATCTACCCCCATCTTCCCCCACCACCGACGGATGCTCTTTCTAAAGCCCAAACAATAACAGTCACCGTTTCAAAGGTGCCTTCTAGGACAGGTTCTGGATGTGAGGTGGCTGATGTGGATTCCTATTCTGTAGATCAAAGACCAGAGGCTGGGGGTGGGGAGGGCGGCAGCGTGGTTAAGTGACACCTGCAGGTTTAAACTGAGATCAGACTTCAAAGCCCGTTCCTCTTTCTCCTGAGCTGCATGGAGCCTCCTCGCCGACCCTGTCTTACTCCAAAGCCTCCAGGGGTGGTCCACCACCCCACATAAAAATCCCATCCTCCTGGGAGTTCCCTGGTGGCTCAGTGGGTTAAGGATCTGGCGTTGTCACCACTGTGGCTCAGGTTCGATTTCTGGGCCTGGAGCTTCCCCAAGCTTTGGGCACAGCCAACGTGCCACCTCCTAGAAAACACACAACCTCTCCATAGTCCTTAGTGGAATACTCAGTGCCCCAACTCTTATTTCCATAGAAATCTTCTAATTTACTGCCACACCCCATCAGAAACCTCCCAAATTACCCACAGAGACCTACTCATTCTTTTTAGCCCCCCCATGAACCTAGATTTATTATACGTAATTGTCATCATAGAGAATATTTTTGTTATATGATCATTGCCCACATTTTTTTGAGCCCTGCTATGTGTGCTGCTACATGCATTATTAACTTATTCCTACAACAGCCTCGTGAGAAACGTTTCAGCATCTGCCTTTTGTATAGGAAACTTAGGACCCTGGCTCAAGGTGACGTCTGTCTGAGCCCAATGCATTCTGTATACTGTCCACATAGCCTTCTTGTTTCTTTCTGCTAATGAGTATCAACTTTTCCATGGGCTTTTATGGTTTTGCAGAGTATGTCTGAGTATGTCATTTCACCGCAAAAACTTCCGCTCCCAGATGAAGGCACCTGGGTTCAATGTGCTCCCAGTAAGGACCAGGACAAGGCTGAGGTGGAAGCAGGGGTCCAGGGAGAGGCTTTGGCCCACCGAGTCTCCCCTAATCTCCATCAGTGCCCATGGCCACCAAACCATCTCAAAGAAGCCAAAAATCCAAGTGTTCAGAACAATGAGCTCACTGTACTGCAGGGCACATCCGTGGCTCAGACCATGGCCGAGCCGGTCCTCTAAGAAACACTGCGTCACCGCTGGGGAAGTGTTCCTGGCGGGGACCATGCCCCTGAGAGCAGACTGCGTCCCCAGCCACCACCCCCCCCCATCCCCGATCCCAGGAAAGACTCTTCTGTCTGATCTGATCTCTGCGTGGGCAGCAGGCTGGGCTCAGAAAGGAGAAAATGCAGGGCACAGGGCTCTGCCAAGGCCCCCTGGCCGCAACCCTGGGGCCTGGCAATTTATTACCAGACAGGAGCCACACAAGCTCGGTTATCACAGTTATAGGCTTGTCCAGAAACAATGTTGCCTTTCAAATTGTTCTCCGCCTGGGACAGCGGATTTATAAACTGAACTGGAACTAGGAACAGAAGCTGGGGCTGCAAAGACTAAGCGCCTTGTTCTAAGTGGGCCTGGCTGAGTACTATCCTGATAAGATAAACACGGATAATGGCCTGCTGGAGGTGGGGCGCTTTATACATATACGTCTCCATGTCTGCGTTTACACAGGCACAGGCCAACGTTTGGGGGCTGCCTTTCAGATCAAAGGGAGAAGAGAAAGCCATTTTCTGCATCTCCTTCCAGTAAGGAAGCGGGATGTAATTATAAGATGTTAGGTCTGTCTCTCTCTAAACAGCTCAGCCGTATGTGGATTTGGTTACTTTCCAAAAGGCTGGCCCTAAAATTGTCACAGTGTTTTCAGGACGGTGAAGCTGGGCTGGTACCGTGGACAACTGATGAAGCTCAGTGATGCCCATAAGGGGTTAATGAGTAGGTTAATGCTCCTATGTGGGGAGATGTTACAAATTTCCATAGTAAATGCCAAGAATATATATGAAATAATTTTGGCTGAATAATTACTGAAGCTGGGGGACAGACGTGGGCGTTTATTATTAAAGTATCCCCCTTCCTATGTCTTAAATATTCCATGTTTAGAATGTCCTATGGTAAGAAGAAAAGGACTTTGGCTGAAAGGCAATGGTTCAAAGCCCACTTTGCGCTCATTCCTTCATGCACAGATATTTGTTTCTGCCACGTACTGTCCTAGGTGCTGGGAAAACCGTGTGGACAGGACAAGGTCCCTGCCCCCATGGAGCTGACAGCATCTCCATAGTTCAAATATTCCTCCAGTGTGAACATCGGGCTGCGCTCCCTCCAGGGGTCTTTCTCGGGGCGGGTCTTTGGAGGTGGGGGGTGCGGACTGAAATCATACTAGACTTTGTTGGGTGTTGACTCTGGGGAGTCTCTCCAGTCTGTGAGTCCTGGGGATTCTGCAGCAGGAAGGAGGGAGAAGGGCTTTAGGAAGCTCCCACCACGTGTATCGGGACCTGTTTATTAAATGTCATTCATTAAATACAGCCGCCCCCCCTGCTACTGCCCTCTAATAAGCCTGAGAGCTATTTCCAGAGAGGGTCCCACCCATGGGTCGCCTTGGGTCCCTGCAGTAAACACTGTGGACAAACAGCTGTCTGTCCTGTCTTTAAAAGTCTCCGGGGAGCCCAAGACAGAGGCTGGCAAGAGCTGCTGGTGCAGTGAACGTCTCAGCTCAGGACCAGGGGACAAAAGCCTTCTGTGCTGCTCCGTGCTGCTCACTGCCCTGCACGTGACTCATCTTAATTGGCGGGGGGCGGGCAGCTGAAATCCGACTCACCAGCTTTTGGGTTTGCTGCATACATTCACCCTGCAGGGGGCCACTTTCAGAATCTGGATTTTGATGGAGTTCCACACCTAAAACTCAGTCCCCAGGACAACCCCGGGGCCTCCGATAGCTCACCCGTGGCCCCGCAGAAAGAGCTACAGGGTTTCTGGGAGAACGGGTGCCCTTGGGAAAGAAAGGTCAAGCACGTGAGAACCTGGCCTTCAGGTCAATGTGTCCCTGTCCCCTGCCAAGGGTGACACACCCCAAGGTCGCTGGCTTCTTTGCCAGGAGACAGGCAAGGCTTGGGTCTGCTTCTCTTTTTAATGGAAAGCCCACGTCTTGCACCCTGTGCTTGTTCTGATGAGTTCGATCGAGAGAAGGAACTCGATTCAGATTTTCTGGAGAGCTTTTGTTTCTTAATTTCATTTGAGCATAGCTGACTTAGAATGCTATGGGCGTTTCAGGTTTAGAGCAAAGTGATTTAGTTACAAGTAGACACCTACCCATTTCTTTTTCAGATTCTCTTCCCATACAGGTTTCTTGGAGTACTGCGTGGAGTTCCCCGTGCTATACAACAGGTCCTTGTTAGCGATCTTTTATATCTGGTAGTATGTATATGATGATCCCAGCCCATTCATTTCCTCCTCTCCTGTCACCTTTCCCCTTTGGTAACCGTAAAGTTTGATTTCAAAACCTGCGAGTCTATCTCTGCTTTATAAATCAGTTCTCTCGTTGCACTTTTTCAAAATGAGATCCCATATATAAAGGATCTCATATGATATTTGTCTCTCTGTGTCTAACTTCGGATTTTCAGGAGAGTTTTCTGTCGGTGGAAAGGCGATTTTAAGTCTCAGAATCATAAAGTCATTTCCATCGAAGCTTTGGGGAAATGAGTACAGCTGCTTAGGGACCAGACAGTTTGAAGGAAACCCAAGATTCCAGTGGGGACATGTGACTATCTACAGACATAGCATCAAACATCTGGATGTATTTACCGGCTTCTGTGCATCTCCATGATACACCAGTACAAAAGTGGGGGCCGGGGGCTGCCAGAGAAGGAGGCACAGAAGTCAGGATGGCACAGCCCCTGCCCCCAGGTTCTCAGACCCTAGTGGAAGAGACAAGCACACAGTCCAGACTGAGCCGACTGAGACTGAGGGCACGGTTGGCGGCGGGGCGGGGGCACCACAGAACTTGCAGCCTGAAACTCCAAATCAAGCCTGGCTGCTGTTAGGACAGGGCGACGGGCCACCTGAACTTTCCATCCCGGTGGCAGAGTGTGGACACGTGGGGAGCACTGGCTGCAGCTTGCATCTCCGATCCAGATGTTTGGCCGGATTTCGGCCTTACCCACAATGCCTCCCGGGAGGTCAGAGGACCTGGCATTTCGCCTGGAGTGAGGGAGGTGTCGGGGGGAAGCTGGCCAAGCCTCTGAAGTGTGGTTCTACTGGGAGATCAGAAATAGCGCCTCCTTCCCGCCGAGGGAGGCCATGGTTTTCAGGGGCAGCCGAGTAGGAAGGCCTCGGGGCCAGTGAGAGCCTATTAGCTAAGGGGATGCAGTTTATGGAGCAGAGGTGTTTCTCAGTGCACACAGATCGCTGATGCACCCGCCCGCACCAGGCCATGCTCCCCGCGTCGACACTGATTCTGCAAGTGATTTTAACTCTGTTCTTCTGAGGCCGAGGTTAGGGACCTACTGTTTTTTTCTTTAACCAGAACCTGGCACAATGCCAACACGTAGTAGGCCTTCAGATATTTGAAGGATGTACTACTTAGGGCAGTGGTTCGCCCTCCCACCCTCTCCCCCTGCCCAGGAGATATCGGGCAAAGTTTGGGGACATCTTGGGTTGTCACCACTGCAGGGAGGGGTGCTTCCACGATTAGTGGGTGGAGGCCAAGGGAGGCTGCTGAACACCCTACAACGGACAGGACAGAGCCCCCGGGACAAGGACAAGTCATCCTAAAGATCGATGGTGCTGAGTTCTGGCTTTTGCACAAAGGCAGGAAGGATGCCTGGGAGAGTTTGTGAATTTCTCTTTTCCGAGAAATTTTCCAAAAGGATTCCAGCTGTCCTTGTGGGTCTGGGCGTCTGGGGTTAACAAAGAAATCTGAAATGGGCCACTCGGTCTCTTGAGCTCCGTCACTGCCCGTCCCCAGGCACCACGGCTGTGGCTCGTCTTTGCTCTTCTGCCTCTTCCTCCCACTCGGATTCGTTTCACGGGCTCTTCCTGAAGTGTTAGGGGGTTTCCATCAGGAGTGGGTCCTTTCCAAACCCTAAGGCGGTAAAAAAGTCCCGCCCGTGGGATGGAGGTTCCTGTAGTGTCTGTGCTTCAGGACGGAGAGAGACAGCAGCACAGACGCTGTGTATCCAAACCACATCCCTCTGGGAGCTCCCGTCGTGGCTCAGTGGTTAACGAATCCGACTAGGAACCATGAGCTTGTGGGTTCGATCCCTGGCCTCGCTCAGTGGGTTAAGGATCCGGCGTTGCCATGAGCTGTGGTGTAGGTCACAGACGGGGCTCGGATTTGGCATTGCTGTGGCTGTGGCGTAGGCCGGCAGGTGTAGCTCTGATTGGACCCCTAGCCTGGGAGCCTCCATATGCTGTGGGTGCGGCCCTAAAAAGACAAAAGGCCAAAAAAAAAAAAAAAATCAAATCCCTCTGGACTCAAGCTCCAACCTGCAGAAACTGGACGCCCAGGTTGTGATCTGCAGAGCCGATGGCCTTTGAATTACAGCCCTCCTGTGGGGGCGAGAGGTGAAGGACTTATAAAGAGGACAAGGAAGCAGGAGAGTGCCTTTGAAGGCGTGTTTTCCTGCAGGGTCCACACCCATGGGGGAGATATTCGGGCCAGCTCTGCCCCCACCCCTGGGGCTCCACACCTGTCACCCACATTCTCTGTTTCGACAACAGGCCCGTGAAGCACACAGATTTTCTTGTTCTGAACCAGCATTCTGATGCACTAAAATAGTTTTTATAAGGCCAAACTGAGGACCAAGCAGGTAGAGTCTTTAAATCCTTTTCAGAAAGTAGTAACATTCCTTTGTGAACCAAGATGGACTCAAGGTTTTTTAGACACCAAAACTCTAAATGGCTGTAGGAAAAGTTTAGCTGCCTTCCACCTGAACATTTCTTTGGGCGAGACTTAGATATCAATTTCTCCGGACTCACAGACACAGAAAACAAACTCATGGTTACCAAAGGGGAATGGGGAGGGATTAGCAGCTACTACTGCATAACGGAAACGGATTTGAAAAAGGATATATGACTCATTTCATTATCCACCAGAAACTAACATTGTAAATCAACTGTATTTCAACTTAAAAATTTAAAAAAGAAATTAATTTCTCTGTTGGATGATCTCTAAACAGAGGGACCCGCTTCATAACAGCAAAAGCTATTCTTTTTACTATGCAGTACCTGCTACCTGCCAGACACTGTTTTTTAGCGTTTGTCATATATTTTTAATACGAGGGAGATAATCTCATCACCCCCAATTAACAGATGATGAAAACAAGGCACAGAGATGTCAAGTAACTCGTTGAAGGCCACCAGCTCGTCAATGGCAGAGCTTAGACTCAGCCCCAGGGAGGCTGGTTTCAGGGTTCATGTTTGTGACACTGTGCTGAGCTACCTCTCTGGAGAGTAACTTCCCAGTTCTTCAGCATTTAGACTAAAGGAGTAAAGGAAGAAGCTAAATTCACGGGTCCTAAGGAACTGCAGGCAAAAGAGGTCTTTGGCAAACTATGAGTCTGCAAAGTGCTGGGAAGTTTACAAAGTACCTTTCTTCAATATGATCTCCAGTTAAGTCCTGCAAGGCCCTGAACCTGATGGTAGCCTTGGTGCATGCCATGACACTGTCACCAAAAAAGGCCAAAGCACCATCTCTGTGTGCGTGTTCCACCTAAGAAGGACCAATGTAATCAGCCACGAAGGACCAATCAGCCACGAGGGCCCCTCTCACCCTTAGACTGACTAGGCAGCTCTCTCTGAGGAACGCTCCTCCCCCACTCTCAGTCCATGGGGCTCAGCCGAGCCTGCGTTCCAAGCTCTAGAAAGCAAGTTGAGATCCTGCTCTGGGCAATGGTTATAATTCCATCCTTTTAGTCCCAGTAATTGATTCAAGGAGGAGTATGTCATATAAATTGGTTTAATCAGATCCCAAAGGAGTTATAGGAAGGAGATGGACTATTTCTGTTGGACTTGAACCTGGGAGGACGTAGAATTGGAGCTGTTAGTAGAAAGCCATCTTGCCACCAGGCAAGAATCAAGCCAACACTGAAGAAGGCTGAGCTAAGAGAGAGAGAAAAATAAGCAGAGGCCTGATGTTAAATTTGTGGCCCTGGATCAAACCGTTCCTGAAGTCAGATCCCTGAAGTCTTCGGTCTAGAGCTCTGTGAACAAGTAAACTCTCTTTTTAACTTAAGACAATATGAATCGTGCCTCTGTTTCATAGAAATGATACTAAAAATATCTTATGAAAACAGTTGCAAAAGGACACTATACTGGCTGGGAACAGAGTGAGGGAAAGGTTGGTCCTTGAGATCCTGCTCCCTTTTCCCACACCTTCATCTAAAAGGAAAAAGTAAGTTGTAGGAGAGCATAGAAAATGGGCTTTATAGGACCTATTTTGATAGGAGCAGTAGACTATCTGGGAATGTCATTAGTAAATGCATGGAACTGGTTCCACTGTGAGTTATTCATCAAACTGCACCAACCCTCCCATCCATAGCCACATTGTACCCTTGACACTGCTAGCCATTTTCAGTTATTAGCTCTGGGTGACAGGCTGGATGGATAAGGGTGCAGGGGTTGGCCCATCACCTCTACCTGAAGGTCAGCATAAAGGGTTTGGCATCCTAGCAGATGGAGGGCTACCTAGGTCAGGGGCAAAGGACGCATTAGAAGCATCTTCCCAAGCACATTTGCTACAGCAAAAAGGGTTTGGCTTGGACCAGTTACTTCTTTCTGAATTCTGGACTGAAAACACCCAAACAGAGTAAAGATCCAAGCAGGTGTCACTTCCTCCCAATGATTCGACTCTCCATATATTTTTCTCTGGTGTCACAGCCCCCAGGAAACCCTCAGCAATTTTCTGTTCCCTGGGACGCATGGCTCCCAGCTCTGTGCCATCCCTGGGAAGTCCAAGTTGAGTGTGAGGGCCCATTTGGGCAGATGGGTCCCCCTGGGTTTGTGAGCTGCTGGAACTGGCAAATAGCTGCCTGGCAGCACCCTGGGTTTCAGATGTGGGGCGTCATCGTGTTTGTTTTCCTGCTGATTGAATTACTCATGCCTCATTTGTCCACTTCCCTGAAACAATCTTTTTTGGATGCATTTAGAAACCTGAGTCCCTGCGGTTTGTCTGGACTGGTTTCTATTTGTGGAGGAGAGTTCATTTGTCTAGGGCCGAGAAAAATGGGTTCTATAAAAGTCACAGTATCCTGGGTTTCTTGTCATGTATATTCCTGCTGTTCTCTCCAGGAATCAGGATTTCTCATGGAATGCTTCCATTCCCATTGGAAGCTCCCAATGGAACCAATGCGGGAGTTGGGGGTGCATAAATCTTGCCAAATCTGCAGTGTTCCTAAATGATTCTCAGAGAACAAGAAACACATTGCAAGCTTAAAAGGCAGTGGCAAAACAAATAATTACTGAGTCTGTTGGTAAACAGACCCAGAGAGGACAATTGAATTCAGCCTGTTCACTCTCGCCTGTGGGACAGAATTTAATACCATCCGCTTCTGTTTTTCTTCTACCTGTGACCCAAGTTAGAGCTTGCTTTAATTTCTATTTACACTGTGAGTCTCACAGTGATGGAGGGAAGAGAGGTCTGGTCAGAGTGGGGGAAAGAACTCACTTTCCCAGAAGAGTGACCTATAGATCAGTGGTTCTTAACCCACAAGGCTCCTCAGTCAGCCTAAGCAGCCCAGCCCCATGATATCAAAAGCACTGCCAGAGACAACCTGGGCATCTGTGTTGTGTTTTTCTGAGGGCCGCACGCGCGGCATATTGGAAGTTCCCAGGCTAGGGGTGGAATCGGAGCTGCAGCTGCTGGCCTGCACCACAGCCACGGCCACACCAGATCCAAGCCACATATGCAACCTACACTGCAGCTTACAGCAATGCCAGATCTTCAACCCACTGACTGAGGCCAGGGATCTAACCCGCGTCCTCGTGGACATTAGCCAGGTTCGTTACCGCTGAGCTGCAAGTGGAACTCCTAGGCATCAGTGAACAGCCAAGGTTTAGAACCACTGCCTGAGAGCTATGCTATCCAATATGGCAGCCACAAGCCATGCATGGATGTTGAGCACCTGAAATACAGTACCTCCGAACTGAGATGTACTGTAAATGGAAAGTCCTCACCAGATTTCCAAGAGTGAGCTCAAAAAACAGAATGTAAACTATATCATTAACAAAGTTGTCATAATCATTATAATTAAAACATCGGGGGTCCTGATTGAGAATTAGTATAGGTGTCTAGGCAGGAGTATGTGGGTGCTGCTGTGGGGTAGACCAGAAATCCATAAGGAATACCTCCAAGAAGAGAAAGAAGAAGAATTCACATGGCTTCAAGCAACTCTTAAGAACATCACTATTTCCATTTAGAAGGAGCACAAATTCCCATTCATCTCCCTTAACACACGGGCACACAAGATTGTTGTGGTGTATTATCAGGAAGTCTTGGTTCATTTTCTTTCCACCAAAGCAAACATGATTAGGAAGGCAAATTCTATGGTGTGGAACTATAGTTTCTGAGAAAAAAATCAAAGTTCAGACTGCAACCTCTTTTTATCCATTCTTCTCCAGCATGGCCACCAGAATACCCTCCAAGTATAACCAGTTTAAATGATCAAAGTTTTATCAACAAGAGGCAAGTCATTAGACTTTAAAGATAAACACATAATTAATGATAATCTCTGCAGAACAGTAACTATCTACACAGTAATAATCTTGTATGAGACTTGGTGATCAGTCCCTTTGCCAAGTCCAGTGTACCAGACCAGTCTGCTCCACCCCAGTTCTCTGTGTTCCTGCCTGAATTCTGGACTTTGGCAGAGAATTTCTTGAGCAGCCCCAGAGATTCTTATGTGTGACAGTTCATTTCATATGCCAACTTGACCAGTTCATGGAGGGCCATGATATTTGGTCAAACATTATTCCAGGTGTTTTTGCAAGGGCGTTTTCAGATGAGATTAGTATCTTAATTGATAGAGGAAAGCAGACTGCCCTCCACAGTGTGGGTGGGCCTCATCTAATCAGTTGCCGAGCTGATCATAGATGAGCTGAGCCAAGAATCTTCCTTCTCTCTGGACTCATCTAATCAGTTGGCAGAATAACCCTTCCCAGAGTGAGAAAAAAAAAATCTATAGCAGACTGTCTTGGTTTAGGAGTGTACCATTGGCTCTTCTGGGTCTGCCCGCCCATAGGGCAAATCTGAACTTGCCAGCCTCCTGCATGAGACAACTCCTTAGAATCAGTCAATCAAACAAGCAATCAATAAAAATACACACACACACACACACACACACCGTTAGTTCCATTTCTCTGGAGAACCATGAATAATCCATCATCTCAACTCCAGTCTATCACCGCATATCCTAATACTGAGAAGGGTCTCAGAGAGAAGTAAGAGCTCAATTTCTCACCCATGGTGCCTGGACCCATGGCAGGGGAAGTGCCCATATCCCCCTGACTAAAGCCACAGAAGTTAAGGGGGAAGAGGTCATGCAATTCAGGAGCACTGGTGGAAGTTGGCTTGGACCTAATAAGCAGGACATGAAGGAATCCTGAGCTCAGTTGCTTGTCCTTTCTCCTACCATCCCTTTAGCACCTTCCAGGAGACAGTTCTGAGACTCAGCAGTCCCATTTGGTCTCTTTGAAGATGTTCTTCATGAATGAGTACCGAGAATGACTTTGAGAAGCTATGACCCATTCAATGATATGCCTTGGACCTACTTTCTGCCCTTCCCTGTACCTTTCACTTCTTTCCCTCCTCACTCTTGCTTCTCTGGGAGTGTACCTCCTAATAAATTACAGGATGTCATTGCTGTTTTAGGCTCTGATTTCTAAGAAACCAACCCAGGCTTAGAAATGCATCCATTTTCTTCTTCATTTGCTTGATCAGGAAGAGCTGAACTCTTTTTTTGTTGGGAGTGTCCACACCCTGGACCAGGAGTGGAAACTCAGCCCAAGGTGAGTATAAGCTGATCCTTGACATGTTGAGAGGCCCTCCCTGAACAGAGATGAGCTGAGCCAAATAACTTCCCTCTCTCTCTGATAATTAAAATTTAACAAAGAAAGGTGTATTCAATATTCAGTGTTTGTTGGGCAAAGAAATTATGGGCCAACTGCCTTATGGAGCCAAATATAAAAAGTGAAGGATGGATGCCTCTGTGTGTGCATGTGTGAGTATATGAGAGAGATTTTTCTAGACCCTACTTCTGTTGTTCATGAGACTGCAGATTTTCTTGCTCCTAATTTCCTGTATCCTTTCAATGAATGTCCCTTTCCACTAGAGCTAGCTTCTGATCAACCTGAACTTAATTCCTTTATAAATAACCTGCTTTTCCTATCTGGGAGGTTTTGTGACATTTTATTGATCTTCGTGATTCACAACTTTCCCAGGATATGTCTAATTGTGAGTTTTTTCATTAAATTCACCAGAAATGTGGTGAGTTCTCTTCAGTGGCGTCCTCAGATTTTTTTCTCCCCTCCAGGTCCCTAAAATTTTATTTTTCATTATGGCTTTGATTGCTTTGTTCCTGTTCAGATTGATATGGTTGCTCCTTTGGGAACGCTTAGAAATCTCAGAATGATCTGTTCCACCAAACACACCTATTACTCACCCTCTGTCTCATTTTAATCTATCCTCTTCCTCTTCTCATATTTTTAATACAAAGTCATCTCAAAGGTAATATGGTAAGAACATTTGCAGGATATATTAGATCCAGCTAAAATCCTGGATATAGCCCTACCAGAAAGCAGTGTTTGTGATTCTGAAGTTTGAGTTTTCAGTCTGCTTTGAAAGGTTTCCAATGCTTTGCTGGGCGATATGAGGAACCTTCCAGAGAGCTTAAAGGTAATCCTCCCCTGGAAAGCTGCAGCACTTCCTTGTTACTCCATCTACAAAGACCCTTGGTCAAAGGATATGCTTTCATGTATTTAACAAAACCACAGAGGGAAACAAATTGAATTTTTACCTTGAAAGTCAATACCATGGGTCACAGTTGAGATATGATCAGCAGCAGGATGGGACAGGCTAGGGAAAGCCAGGACCAACAATATGGACAGACTAGATATTGTAGGAGTAATGAGAAGAGGTGAGGCCAGTGGGTATAAGGATGGCATGTAAGAAGATTTAAGCCCGGGTAGCGAAACAAAAGTCAAGATCCTGGGGATAAGAGGTGATGGGAAAAGGCAGTACCAATGAGGAAAGACAGATAAGCAGCTCAAAATTCAAGCAGACAAGACAGCTGAAAGAGTCAAGGAAAGGTAATGGTAGAGGAGAAGCAGGTTCAAGCACGTAGAACGTGCCATCAGAGCCTGGGGCAATGAGGCTCAGCATCTATGGACTTCAGGAAGGATGAGAACTTCTGTGTCCACAGACTAAGTGGATAATAGGGTGAGGATCCAGGCTGAAGGAATTCATAGCCATATACCTAAAACCCAGGTCAGAAACTTGAGTATCAAGGTGGGAGCCAAGCATAGGTGAAGGGTGTGGCAATGAGCCTCACTTTGATATTGTACAGGCATCGTATACTGCAGGAACTACTCCTGTATTCCTTGACCAGGAGGTAGATAGGAGAGTTTTAAAGGTAAGTAACAGGCCAACCAATTATCCCAGAGAAAGTGTGGGTCATAAGCCATACTTTCCTTAATACTGATGAGCAACCGCTAGGTCAACAGGGTAAAGCCCAAAGGACTCTCATATTCTTCTCTTCATGCAGTCATCAAACATCATTCCCTTCCTCTCCCTTGGAATCTCAATCCCTGTGAGAGCCACTAACATCTACCGAGCTCTACAAAATCCAAAAAAAGTTGAGAGTTTTTCTAGACAAGCTTATCTCTATATCTAATTGGACTGCAAGCATCACCCTGACCCCAAAACCAGAAAAAGCCTCATGAGAAAATAAAACTAAAGACTAATACCTCCTATAAATATAGATGCAAAATTCCTCAATCAAAACAAATTGAGAAACAAATAAAAAGAAACTACACATCATAACCAAGGGAAATTTATGCCTGGAATGCAAGGTTGGTTTAACATCTGAAAATCAATGCAATATTCCATATCAATAGGGTAAAAGACAAAGAACACGCAATTTTCTCAAAAGATGCAGAAAAAGCACTTTATGAAATCCAACACCATTTCATGATAAAAACCCTCAACAGGAGTTCCTGCTGTGGTGCAACAGGATTGGTGGCATCTTGGGAGCACTGGGACTCAGGCTCAATCCCTGGCCTGACACAGTGGGTTAGGAATCTTGTGTTGCTGCATCTGTGGCCTGGGCTGCAACTGTAGCTTGGATCTGATCCCTGGCCTGGGAATTCCATATGCTTCAGCACAGCCAAAAAAGAAAAAAGAAAAAACCCTGCCCAAACTAGGAATAGAAGGGAACTTTCTAAACCTGACATAGAGCATCTATGAAAATCCCACAGCTAACGCTATATATCATACTTAATGGTGAAAGTTTGAAACCTTTCTTCTTAAGAACACGAATAAGGAGTTCCCTGGTGGCCTAGTGGTTAAGGATCCAGTGTTGTCACTGCTGTGGCGCCAGATCTGTTCCTGGCTTGGGGACTTCCGAATGCCATGAGTGTGGCAGAAAAAACAGAACATGAATAAGACAAGGATTTCCATTCTCACTGTTGCTATTCAGTAGTATACTGGAGGTTCTAGTCAGTAATTAGATTTTAAAAAATCACTGAGGCATCTAGATTGGAAAGGAATAAGTAAAACTATCCCAATTTAAAGGTAACATGAGCTGATATATAGAAAATCCTAAGCCATCTATTAAAAAAAAATTATTAGAGCTATAAATGAGTTCAGCAAGGCTTCAGGATACAAGATAAATATACTCACAAAATCCACTGATTTCTATACACTAAAAATAAGCAATCTGGAACTAAATTAAGAAAACAATTTCATTTATAATAGCATCAATAAGAATAAAACACCTAGGAATAATTTTAATCACAGAGGAGAAAACTTGTACATTGAAAACTATAAAACATTACTGAAAGAAAATAAAGATCAAAACAAATGAAAATAAAGCCTGTATTCATGGATTGGGAGACTTAATACTGGTGAAGTGATAACACTTCCCAAATTGATCTTCAGATTTAATGTAAAGTGTACCCAAATCTTGGCTGACCTTTTCAAAGTCTATCAGATATCGACGGACTGACCCTAAAATGCATATGGAAACACAGGGGACCCAGAGTTGCTATTATAATCTTGACAATGAAGAATAGAGTTGGAGAACTAACACTTCCTGAATTAAAAATTTACTACAAAGCTACAGTAGTCAAGACCCCATGGTACTGGCATAAGGAGAGAAATTCAGACCAGTGGAATAGAGTTGAGGGTTCAGGGATAAATCTTCCCATTTCCAGTCAACTGATTTTCAACAAGGATGCCAGGTCAGTTGAAAGGGAAAAAGAGGACAATTTTCTACAAATGGTGCTGGACAACTGTATATCCATCTGCAAAGAATCAAGCTGGGCCCCACCTCACATCATATACAAGTTAACTCAAATTTGAATTAAATATTTAAAAAGAATCGCCCAAACTTCTAAACTCTTAGAAGAAAACAGGAGTCAACCTCTGCAACCTTGGATCAGGCAACGGTTTCTTAAACACGACACTAAAATCACAAACCACAAAAGAAAAAAAGATAAATTAGATTTCATTGAAATGTCTAAAATTTGTTCTTCAATGGACACAACCCATAAAGTTAGGGAAAAAAAAAAAACCCTGCAGAATAGGAGAATGTACTCTCAAACTGATAAAAAAGGACTTGTCTACCAAAAACATAAAGATCGCTTGCCACTCAGAAACAAAGTCACATAATCCAATTTTAGAACCAGGCAGAGGACTTTAGTGAGACACCCCTCCAAAGAAGATATATGAATGGCCCATAAACATGGGAAAAGATACTCAACATCATTAACTGCAGAGGAAATTTGAACCCAAACCACAATGACCTGCCACTTAACACCCTCTAGGATGGCTATCGTCAACAAGTCAGATGATGACGTGTCGAAGAGGGGACGTGAGAAATCGGAGCCTCATTTACTCCCAGTGGGAATGGAAAACCATGCAGCCACTTTGGAAAAAAGTTCAGTAGTTCCTCAGATGGTTACACATCGATTTATCATATGACTCAGCAATGCCACTCCTAGGTATACACCCAAGAGAACTGAAAATAATATTGACATAAAAATTGTGCATGCAAATGTTCATTGCAGTACTTTCATGGTAGCCAAAAAATGTCCCTGAAGTGATAAATGGATAAACAAAAATGTGCTATGTTTTGTTTATCAGTGGAATATTTTTCAGCCCTAAAAAAGGAGAAAGTACTGGTACATACAAAGTTCCATGAATTAACTTTGCAAACATTACACTAAGTGAAAGAAAAAGATACCAGTTATAAAATTCTCTATCTGAACAGAGAAACCAAATAGGAAACTCTATAGATTAAAAAATAGATTAGAGAGTTCCCTGGTGGCCTAGCAATTAAGGATTTGGCATTGTCATTGCTGTGGCTCAAGTCACTGTTATGGAATGGATTTGATCCCTAGCCCCAGAACTTTCACATGCTGCAGGTGTGGTCCCCCACATATGGGTCCCCCTAAAACATGGAGCATCTTTTCCAGTGTTTATCGGCCATTCGTGTACCTGAGATGGCAATTCTATCTCAAAAAAGCTGTTACAAAAATATATTAGGTACATTTATAAAGGTTCTAACCTTCAGTCATTGTCTGGTACACACTGAGGGGCATGTCATGGCAGCTACCTCTTCAGTCTTTAGCTGGAGACTCAGGTGAACTCTAGAGGTGTATTAAGGAGGCAGAAGATCCAGGTTATGGGGTTACTGAGATGTCACAGTTATAACATCATGGGTTTTTTTTGTTTTGTTTTGTCTTTTGGGTTTTTTTTTTCTTTTTTACTTTTTTTGACTGCACCAGCAAAATATGGAAGTTCCTGGGCAAGAGGCTGAATCAGAGCTGACCTACGCCACAGTCACAGCAACACCAGATCTGAGCCACATCTGCAGCATTGCTGGATCCTTAATCCACTGAGCAAGGCCAGGGATCGAACCTGCATTGTTACAGACGCCATGTCAGGTTCGTAACCCAGTGATCCTCAACGGGAACTCTGACATCATGGGTATTTTTATTGACATAAATTGCTCGACGTGTTGTAAGAGACATCACAGAAGAAATGAAAGAGCTTACAGCAGAAATTGACGGAACATTGTAAATCAACTAAAATAAAAACATGTTCAATTAAAAAATAAGGAAAAGCCTTTTTTTCTCCTGCTTTTGGAACAAGGGACCTTGTATTTTCACTTTGTATAAGGTCCTGCCAATTATGGGATCATTTGCCCTCCTTGTGGAAAAAAAAAAAAAAAGCTGGCATTTCTTTCACTGTCATTCACCTGCGGTGAAATGCTGCCTTAGGAGGCAGCATCCTCTGAAGCCGTGCTTCTCTCCCCGGGCTCAGGAGAGCCGTGGCCTTGGGAAGCGTACCCCTCTTCAGAAGGGACAGTGGAAATGGAGGTGGGGGTGCATTTAGCTCCCCTTCTCCACGATCTTTCCAGAACCACGGTTCTCACGCTGTGGGGTGCACCCCTGCGGAACAAACCGATTTCCACCCCACCCCCGCCCACCCTGAGGCCGGGACCTGGATTCTGCGTCTTCAGTTGTGCCCTGGGGGGGACTTCATGCCGGGTCCTAAACCCGCGTTCCAGAAGCAGAACTCCGGGACCTGGAGAAGAAAGTCGGGACAAACTCCTGGTTCCTCCGCATCCTCTGAAAGCTGAAGCCCTCGTTTGCCTTGTCTTTTGGAAAAACCCCTTTCTTGGAGAGCATACGTGGCCACGACCCACACGTGGACTCCCTCCCAGAGGCCCGCGGAAAGCCCCTCCTCCCCGCTCTCCATCTCCTCCACGGCCCCAAGCAGCCACGGTCAGGATGTGCTCAAAGACGGTCAAGGGTGAGGGCTGGCTGGGGGAGGGCTCTGGGGTTGACGTGCGGAAGAGAAGGCTCAGGGCCCACAGCAGCTCCCGGGCCCAGGTCAAGCGGCATTTTGGCCGGCGGTGCTGAGCAGGCAGCAATGGTCTGACATTAGGGAGCGGGGCGGCTTCGGGCAAGTCACTTCACTCCTGTTTTTCTCCTGCATGAAATGAGGTCTCTCCCAGAGTGAATGCCAAGCTAGAAGGTCATTACATGTTGGTAACAAGCCGTTTGTAACTTGGCCTCTGTGACATCTTTTTTTTTCTTTTTAGGGTGGCACCTGTGGCATATGGAGGTTCCCAGGCTAGGGGCTGAATCGGAGCTGTAGCTGCCGGCCACAGCCACAGCAACGCGGGATCTGAGCCATGTCTGTGACCTTCACCACAGCTCACGACAACACCGGATCCTGAACCCACTGACTAGGGTCAGGGATCGAACCTGCATCCTCACGGTTACAAGCCAGGTTCGTTACCGGTGAGGCACAACGGGGACTTTCCTCCGTGACCTTTTAATTGCTCCTCCCTTCCCTGCACTGAAAAATATCTAAGTCAGGCCCTTGGTCTACTCAAAGCCCCCCAAGCAGGCTCAGGGCCGCCTCCGATGCCCCCACCTGCAGGCAGGCATGACGTCATGCAAACAGGGAGCTGGGTGGAGGCCCCCAGCTCTCAGTTCTGTACAGAATTAAAAACTCAACGACCTATCTGATGGAAATACCCTGAAGAAAGGAAATTTGTCTTTTAAGAACAACTGAGAGGCTGATGACTGAAGTCCCAAAGAATTTTGTGGTTGGACCTTTTTTTTTTTTTCTGTTGTTTGTTTTCTGGCACAATCTGTCTCTGTTTCTGAGCCGAGGGCCCTGTTCCCCGTGACAAAGGCCTCTTTCTTATGACACTTTAATAGCTCCAATGCGGGGGACAGCCCTGACTCCCGTGGGCCAGCGTCTGAAGGCGGCTGCTCAAAAAGGAGAAAGCTGCTGCGTTTTATCCCCCAAGTCAGGTCCAAATTGAACTGAGAGAGGGTTAAGGGGGGAAAAAAAAGCCAACCGAACCCAAACTCCCTTTGGAAATAGGAAATGAAGGCCATCGAAAGGGTGGGGAAAATAAAATGTGTTTGGATAAGGAAGAGGCTGAGTTCGAGAGTGATGCTTAAACTTTCCTGTCCACTGCGGGAGGAGGCGAAGGAAATTAAGTGGGTTTGGGAGATGCAGATGAAGAGGGGGGAGACCCTGTGACTAGATCCCCATGGCCACAGTAACCAAGTACCACAAATGGGGTCGCTTAAGATAACAGGGATCTATTCTCGCGGTCTGGAGGCCAGAAGCTCAAAAGCAAGGTGTCAGCACGGCCATTCTCCCTCCAAGGTCTCGAGAAAAGGCTCTTTTCTTAGCTCCTCCAGCTTCTGGGGGCAGCTGGGAATCCTCAGCACTTCCTGGCTTCCGGCTGGGTCACTCCCATCTCTGCTGCCACCACCGCGCAGCTGTCTCTGCTCAGTGTGTCTCTGCCGTATCGTTGGCCATCTCTTCTCTGTGTCTTTTCTCTTTGACTTTTTTTTTTTTTTTTTTGTGGCTGCAGCCCACACCCCAGCCACGGCAACACCAGATCGGAACCCGAGAAAGCTCCCTTGCTCCTTCCACCATGTAAGGGCCCAGGGAGAAAGCTCCATCTAAGAACCGAGAACTGGGTTCTCACCGGATGCGCAATCCATCAGCCTCCTGAACCGTGAGAAATAAATTTCTGTTGTTTAAAAACCATGTAGGTTACAGCATTTTGTTATAGCAGCCTGGATGGATGAAGACATTAGCTTTTTGTTGTTGTCATTTGCTTGCTTGTTTTTTGTTTGTTTGTTTTTAGGGCCGCACCTGCAGCAAATGGAAGTTCCCAGGCTAGGAGTCGAATTGGAGCTCCTCACAGCAACGCCAGATCCTTAACCCACTGAGGGAGGCCAAGGATCGAACCCTCACCCTCATGGAGAGGCCGGGTTCTTAACCCACTGAGCATAACAAACAGAACTCCTTCTCCTCCTCTTATAAGGACACCCATCATATTGGATTTAGGGCCCACCCTAATGCACTGTGACCTGAACATAACTAACTACGCCTGCAAGACCCTGCTGCCAGGTAAAGCCCCACTCCCGGGTCCTCGAGGTTAGGACTCAACACTTTTCTAGGGGACACCAGCTACGCCAACACCTCCTTCTAAAAACCTGGGGTTCCCAGCGGCCAACCACCTCCCCTTATCCTGGAGCCTGCAGGACAGGTACCTCTTGCTCCGGGGTCCTCGCCTCCCAGGGACCCAGACTACCATCCACCTGCTTTCCAGGAGGTGAGGCTGGAAGTGGGTCATGACTAATGGCCGCCCAGAGCATCTTGGCCCCGTCTCTTTGGAGCTCTTTCCTCTTTTTTTCCCTCACTGCATGGAGGCACCTGGCAAGGGTGTGGGTTCCTACTGCAGCAGCGAACACCCGGGGTGATGTGCAACACGATCTTTAACATATATATTTGCTGCCGGTGAGATTGCCTAGAAAATCTGCCCCTCCCTGCAGAGTTTTTACATCTGCTTCTGTTTCCCAACATGCCCCCAGGAGACAAGATTTTAAAGACGCTTTTGAGGATAGAATCGGAACTCCTGGAGCCAACACTCAAAGGAGCCTCAATGGAAGATTAGACACTTGGTTGGGGGGGGGCACCCACGGCACGTGGAAGTTCCTGGTCCAGAGATTAAACCTGTGCCACCGAAACCCCTGCAGTGACAATGCCAGGTCCTTAACCCACTTTGCCACCAGGGAACTCCACAGGCACTTTTTTTACAATAGAGTTGACCTCATTTCCCACATCACTGGGCATCGGGGAGAGTTTTCGTTTCTGGGGTCGTGGGGTTAAGGGCACGGGCTCCAGAGCCGGGCTGTCTGGGTTCAAATCCTGCCTCCGCCCCTCACTGCGGGTGCGCCTTTGGGCATGTTCTGCATCTGTAAAATACTCACGGTAATAATACTAGTGTGTTCAGGAGCACGGGATTTCCGGTGGAGAGCACTCAGGAAATGCAAGCTTTCCTGATTGTTCCGGGACTGCCAGAGGCAGGGGTGGGGCGAAAGAGTGAGGGGAGTGAGCGAGGAGAGGTGTTAATTCCTGGGCCTCCGCAAACCTGCCACTTGCCATAAACCTGACCTCAGGGAAAGCTCCCAGCCTCCGTGTCCTCAACCCTCTCCTGGGATGGCAGGAAACAATGTAGGCAACTGCCCCTAAAGCCAGCCGCTAGTGCCCAGAGCCAGCCAACCAAGGCGCCCAAGCTGCCCTTCTTAGCCGGCCAGACAGAGTGCAGTGAGTGGTCACCAGCAGCTCCTCCAAGCCCTGTGAATATGCCTCCCTTAGGCTCTGCTCCGGAAAGCACAGTTGCTTTCTTTCGGCTGCTCGCTGTTTGTAACAAGCTGTCCAGAAGGACGGACAGGGCAGCGATGGGAATGGAGGAGAGAAAAGGCTGTGTCATCTCCAGCGCCTGGGAAAGCCACAAAGAAACCACACTGCCCGTTCTCAGAGAGCTTTGCGGGGTCCCTGCCTCCCCCCAAGTCTGCCTCGGGCCGAACAGAGTGTACGTTGTGTGGAGATGGGTCCCCGTGCCAAGACGGCCAACCCTGTCGCCAGGGACTTGGGTGGGGGGGCTGGGGGCAGTGGAGGAGGAGGGGGGCCCGGCATAAACGGCTCCTTGTGCTGCTGGTGGGAGACGCTGCCGCTCGGCAGCCGGAGGAGGGCGGCACGGTGCCTCCCTCCGAGTTCTGGGCGCGTCACTTGTGTGGTGACACTGGCGGGCCTGAGAGTGAGTCCAGGGGACTGGGGGAGGGGCGAAAGAGAAGCGGCCCCTGCCCTCGGGAGGGGGAGGGGGCTGCCCATTGGACAATCACCTGCAGCACAGGCAGGCTGCTCAGTGCCAAGGGTGCTGGGCAGACCGTGCGCAGCCTGGTCCTGGGGCCCATGGAGAGAACAGAAGAGGCACCCAGGCTTGGTCCCGGGCGAGGGTGCAGGGTGGAGAAGTACGTACGCTCCCCATTCACCCGGCAGGATCAGAACAAGAGGCAGTGAGCACCCCAGTTCCGCGCCGCAGGCCCGGGGGAGATGCAGGAGAGGGCACAGTGTCAGGCTTGAAGCCCAAGGCGTAGGAGGGCAGAAGCCACACCTAGAGACCTCACAGCCCTGGACGCAGCCTGCGTGCTGGATCCACGCAGACTGCGGAAGCCACTTCTGAGCCGGCTCCCCTTCTGGGCTGGTGGGGGCGGGGAGCTCTTATCTGCGAAGCTGGGCTGGGACCAGAGTGCGCTTGCCACCTCTCTAGCGTTGAGTCTGAAACAGGCAGGCTGATAAGCAAAGACCACCCCTAGTGTAGGCCGATAAGCAAAGATCGCACCCATGCGCGGCCCTGTTCAGGGGCTTTGCGTATGCAGACTCAGTTAATTCAGAACAATTTGTTTAGGTCGCCTCCATTGTTATTCTCATTTTGCAAAACAGGAAACTGAGGCACGGAAGAAAAAAAAAATCAAGAAAAGCAACCCATCAAAGTCATACTGCCTTAGTAAGGGGCAGGGCCAGGCTGTGACCCCAGGTTGTCCAGCTCCAGAATCCAAGCTCTTCCATTCCTACCGTCCCTGCCCCCGCTCAGGCACCTACACAGAAGGGTCTGCGGTAAAGAAACTCGAGACCTGTCCGTGCCCACGCCTGCGGGCTCTCTGACTCAGCCTCTCAGCCTGAATCACCCTGGCCAGGTCATCTCTCAGGCATCGAATGGAAACGGCTGGGTCCTCATGGCCAGAGGCCTAAGCTCTTCCGCTTACTCGCTCTAGGGCTTTGGACGAAGCACCTCTCAGTGCCTCGATTTTCTTGTCTGTAGAATAGGTCCTTCTCCGTGGGTCTTCTCATTGGAAAGGCAATGAGAGAATGAAGGCAGGGACTGAACAGGGCCACGCACCCAGCATGAACCCCTCGGAGCTCCTGTGTCGTCATAACCCCCGGCGGAGCTCCCGTGAGGTTGTAACACCCATCATTCCTGCAGCTGGAGGGCCAAGGGGCGAGGGAATGCCCTTGCGACGATGATGTTTGGGGACTGGAGCTTTCAAAGGTTAAAGCAAATTCTTGTCTAATCTGGATCCTTTTGTATTGGCCTATTCGGTAGTTTTTAAAACCCCCTTCTTCAAAGAGTTCAACGCAGAGCCACCCTATATGACCCAGCAACCACTCCTCAGTGTGATCCCAAGAGAAATGAAAACCTACGTCCTCACAAAAACACGTATGCCGGGATTCCTAGCCATGCTCTTTGTGATAGCCAAAATGCAGAAACAACCCAAACGTCCATCAGCAAGTGTGTAGGTCCATACAGGGAACTATGCCTTGGCCATGAAAAGGAATCACAACACAGATGAACCCTGAAAACATGATGCCAAGTGGAAGAAGCCAGACATAAAAGACCGCATATGGTTGGATTCCATGTTTATGAAATATCCAGATACGGCCAATCCACAGGGACAGAAAGCAGATTCGTGATTGCCAGTGGGGTTCTGGTAACGGCTATGGGGTTTCTTTTGGGGTAAGGAAAAGGTCCTGGAACTAGAGAGTGGGGATGCCTGCAAGGCTCTGTGCCCGCGCTGCGGGAGAAGCAGGCGGACCCAAGGGAAGGAAGCAGGAGTGGAGATTGGGCTGTTCCCAGCGAGGACGCGACACGCACCTCTTTCCCTTCCTGGCTGCAAGCTGGCTGTGGCTGACTCCGACTCGCCATCAGCTGGGTGACAGCGCTCCAGGGCTGTGGGCTCAGCTGTGCCATGAAGCCTCATTCCTGCAGGAGCAGGCCCTCCAGCCTGTAAGAGCCGGGAGGATGGGGAAAGTAGAGGCCTTTCCGGGAGCCGGAATGCATCCCTGTGGCGCCTGGAGTCTCAAGGGGATGTGGGTTGAGCGGATGGTGACAAAGTCTGAGCCGTGAGCTGCCCTCACGCAGGCACTGCTCCCCAGAAGACCGGTCCAAGTTCCACAGCCCCAACCAACAACCCTGAGTCCCATGGGTGCCCTTGCTCCGTGCTGGGCAAGGGCACTCCCCACAAGCTTCTGATTGCCGTCCTCCCAACCCTCTGGAAACGCAGCTTGTCCTGGGGGCGGGTCCGGGTGCCCTTCCCCACTCCAGCCTGGCCGTCCCCACCCCCTTTCCTGTGCAACCTGAGAGCCCCCCGCCCCGACTGTTCTCACTGGGGGTGTGCGCAGCTGCCGGCAGGGGGCGCTCTATCCCCTCCGCAAGCGTGAGGACCTGCTTTCTTCCCGGCCTGGGGAGCAGCAGGGGCGGGGACAAGTGTCTGGAGTTGCCTCTGTCCCCTCTGTTTCTTGACTTCTCTCAGCTCACCCCGCAAAGCCCGAATTAGGCAAACAAGCATTTCATGGGTGTTCTTGTCAAGACGGACACCCTGGGACTGGTGCACGCTGAAGAACGCGTGGCTTTTCCCTTGATACTCTCCTGTCCTCTAACCCCCATTTCCACACAGTAGCAGCAAAAAGAAAAAGAAAAAAGGAACCAAGTAAAAGGAATTTCGTCCCTTCCCGTATCAGATTCTCTCCCAAGCTAAACTGCCGTGTTTGGGGATAAAACTAGGAATTCAAGAATCAAGATCCCTTCCAAGGTTGTGACGACCCCTCTCGAGAGGACGCACCCCTCCCCCCAACTCTGACATGGCTTCTGTGTATAGGAAAAGACGACAGGGAAGAAAAAAAACAAGAAAAAAATTTTAAAAAATCATCCTGATTTAGAGAAACTGGATTTCCAACAGAGATTGAAACAGTAGCAGAATAAACTGGAAAAAGAAATGCATGGACTTGGAGAACAGACTTGTTGCCGAGGGGGAGGGGGAGGAAGTGGGAGGGACTGGGAGCTTGGGGTTAATAGATGCAAACCATTGCATTGGGAGTGGATAAGCAGTGAGGTCCTGCTGTCCAGCACAGGGAACTGTATCTAGTCACTTGTGATGGAACATGATGGAGGCTAATGTGAGAAAAAGAATGTATCTATATATATATGTGTGTGACTGGGTCACTTTGCTGTACAGTAGAAAACTGACAGAACACTGTAAACCAACTATAGTGGAAAAAATAAAAGGCATTAAAACAAAGAATTGAAGACTCAAGATCATCTTTTGGCTTTAGCCAATAGTACTTAACAGTCTTATCTGTACTGAGCACATAACTACATATCAAGTATTATGGAGCAACGTTTTCACGAACTTGAACGGTGGGGAGAGAATTAAGTTCCTGTGTGGAAGGCAGAAAGGACTTGGTTTTACCCCGAGTTCATGAAGTCATTTTTGGTGATGAATACAATTTCTAAGAGAGTGACTGGTAGTGAGAGATGCTTTCTTTCACTGCCTTTACTTTGCAAAATAGAAAAAGTGGCAGTTCTACAACAGCCTTCACATGCCCGGGGGACATTTTTATTGTCCAACAAGCCCAGTAGTTTTTGAACCACAGATAGAACCCACTTCTCTCATGTGATACACGTGGAAACGGCGGCTTAGATGGGCAAAGCCACTTTCACGGGCAGGTGGTCAGGCGCATGTTAGCCAGAGTCACCTGCTGGGCAGAGAGGTATTCCCAAGGGCTGAAATGAGCACATTTCTTTTTCTTGCTTTTTCTTTCCTTTTTTTCCTTTTTGGCTGCCTTGCGGCATACGGAGTTCCTGGGCCAGGGATCAGATCCAAGCGGCAGTCACGACCTAGTCGCAGCTGCAGCAGCACAAGATTCTTTTTTTTTTTTTCTTTTTGTCATTTTGGGGCCGCACCCGTGGCATGTGGGGGTTCTCAGGCTAGGGGTCTAATCGGAGCTGTAGCCACCGGCCTGTGCCACAGCCACAGCAACACAGGATCCAAGCTGCATCTGCAACCCACACCACAGCTCACGGCAACACCGGATCGTTAACCCACTGAGCAAGGCCAGGGATCGAACCCACAACCTCATGGTTCCTAGTCGGATTCGTTAACCACTGAGCCACGATGGGAACTCCAGCACCAGATTCTTAAACCACTATGCTGGGCTGGGGATCGAACATGCGTCCCAACGCTCCCAAGATGCTGCCAATCTCGCTGCACCACAGCGGGAACTCCAGCACATTTCTGACCATAATTTTTCCAGGCATCTTCTCCGTCTTTCCAGCACCGCAGGTGTCTGTAGGAGAGTGGGAGCGACAACCTTGCTGTCAGAAGGCTTATACGAGAAGATCCCCCTGCTTCAGAGGAAGAGCATCTTTCTGAGTGAGACGTGCCTCTCTTTAGCATCAGCAGGAAGGGATGAGGGAAGGTCACATACCCGAACCCTCAGGTATGGCGAGACCCAGATCAGAGAGCAGGGAGGAGGCCAAGATCGGCAGCCAGGAAGAAGAGGTGGTCTCGTCAGGACCAGAAGTCTGGGAACTCGGTCCCACCACGTGGAGATCTAGGGCACTCTGAGTGCAGCCTGCAACATGGAGATGCCCCTTAAAAGACACTTGGGTGAACTCTGATGAAAAATCGTGTATTTTATTCCCCCGAGTCTCCTCCCCAACCAGGAAGTCTTCTCTCAACTGCTCTACATTTAGCTTGCAAACATCTTCTCATGAATATACTCAAGCAGAAGGAGGGAACAATAAGGACACTAAGACAGGCGGATGCAGACATATAGGTCAGTCCATCCAGACGTGCCCATCAACTGGTTCACGGTGACTAAGACCAGGGAAACGTGTCTACTGCCATCTTTCTTGCTTGGGCTGACCAATGGCTGCGGTCTTAAATGACTGATAATCTTCCAACGCGCCTATTGGTTTCAAAGCCAGGCAGAAGGATATACATGACTTTTGCTAAAGCATACGAAATTTATTTTGATGCCTACAGGTGTAGAAGGATGAGCTGTGCTAGGCCCAAAGGCAGGTTAATTCTCCCACGCTTCCTTTACTAAGTGTCTGTTGTTGGTTAGCACTCGCTGGCTGGGTCACTCAGCAGGAGAAAAAAAAAAGGAAAAGGAAAAACAACAGCCAGATACATCTTGGGGCTGTGCTTTGCGGATCATGCATGGTCAACGGTGAAGTCTGCGCCAGCCTCCTCTGCGGCACACAGCCTGCTTCAGGGTGCCTGCTGGATTACAAATGCCTCTCCACTTGTGCTCAGTCCGAGCTTAAGTAGGGAGCAATATGTGAGCAAAATGTTTAGGCATAAGTAAGCTTGCTCTGCCTGCTGGCTCGAATTATGCCTGCCACTGAGTTAAGTGAGAGCTGAGGGCGCACTTCCTCTCTGGAGAACGCGTCCTGGAGGTAATGACACTTCAGAGAGGAAAACTGCTTAAGCCGTCAATTCCCCAAGGACAAGCGGGCTGAAGAATTTCTTTGCGGTGAAACCCGAAGAAATTGCTGTGGGACCGGGTAAGAAAGAAGAAAGCTGTGTTACCCTGGAACTACAGGCTGCCCTTTTGCTGGCTGGGATTCGTCATCCTTCAGGGGATGCTGAATTCTGAACGGTCCCCGGTCCCCGGACGCCAGCTCTCCACCGCGGGAGGAAGGAGGGGAATGGGGCGGCCTCCAGGCAGGTGACGAAATAATGGCATCTGACCACTAGATGGCAGCAGCCTTACACAAATTATACGCAAGGGCCGTGCTGCGGTCTTTCATGGTAGCTGGTATCGGAGCATTGGACGGTGAATTTGGGCACAGCTCTGTGCCAGTAAAACTTCATTCAAAGAAGCAGGTGTTGGACCAGATATGGCCCACACACCATCATTTGCCAACCTCGATGCTAAATGAACAGTGAACTAGTGTGTAGCTCAGCTGGCTCAGTCCACACTTTCCAGTTGTATGCCAGGGAACACTTTTCTTTTCCCAGATCTCTAAACCCACCCTTCCTTCCCCCTCAGCCCCTTTCATCTACCTGTGTGATTACCTACGTGGCCTGAACTTGAATTCTCCCTTCCACGCAACCACAGAATCAGCTGACAAGTGCTGCCTGTTTGTCCTGCCCCCCCCCCCGCCACCACTCCTGCCACCAGTTTCTCTTCATTCCCACCATCGTCACCTCATCCCTTATCTTCGTAGCTGCTAAAACACGCAGCAGTGGTGTCAACGGCATCTGCTCCACCGCTGGATTCTGCACGTGGATCCATCACCCGCTCCGTCCTAGAGGTATTCGGTTGAGCCAGGTTTCCTTACATCACCTCTTGCCTTTGTTCTTTCTGGGCCTCGGAACCCACCAGGGTTGTCGGCCTCATGCCCCTTTTCTGTGGCCCTCAGTCTTACTTCCGTAAAACACAGGAGCACCCCAGCTCACTGACATCATTTCCTGCCAGCTCTCGGCACGATCTGCCTCGTCACCTCTGCTCCTCCAGGCCGACCATCCCCGCACTCGTGCTTCTGATGAAACGCCGCCCAGTCTCTGAGGCGCCCTTGCCCTCGGCCAACGCTGGTTCTTTAGGTGATTTGGTTCGTGGCCTTCCCTGGGTGCTTATGCTGTGCCCATCTCATGGCGCCCGTGGGTTTCACTGCCCACTAACCAATCATTTTCGCTGTCTCTTTTGTTATTGATTGTCAGTTCCAAAGCACCGAGGTCAAAGAATGTGGTCTGAATGGTATTGATTTGGGGGTGTTCTGACTTTCTCTGTAGCCTAATCAGTTCAGGGAAACGTGCACACATGTGCTTGGAAAGAATGTTTTCATGGGGGTCTGTGTCCATTTTGTTAACCTCATATCTTTTCTTATTAGTGTCAGAGAGGAGAACTGTACTTTCCATCATAGCTGCGGTTTGGTCTGCGGTTCCTTGCAATTCTGTCAGTTTTCCTTAAGCACCCTGAAGGCTGATGTTGCCAGAAGCGTACAAGTGCAGGATCACGATGTCATCCGGAAGCACCGTTTCTCTTTCCATTAAGCACTGACCTTTAGTCTTTCTGTGGCTTCCGGCCTTACAGTCGGCTTGGACGGATAATGAAATTGCAATGCCTGCTTTCTTTCGACGGGCATTCCCCGTGTGTCTTTTTTTTTATCTTATTTATTTTTTATTATTCCTTTACCTTCCACCTCTGTGTGTCACATTTTAGGTATGCCACTTGTCAGTTACCTAGAAGTGGAATTTTAAAATGCAAAACCTCTTTCAAAAGATGTATTTAATCATGTTTTTTGAATGCCTACCCCAGTATTAGTCTCTTTTTGCTTTCTTTTTTCTTCCCTTTCTTCCCTCTTCCTTCCGTCCTTCCGTCCTTCTGTCCTTCCTTCTTCCCTCCCTTCCTCCCTTTCTTCTGCTCTCTACTTCCTAACCTCCATGAACCCTGGTCTATAGCATGAGTTAAGGGCAGAGAAGGCTGATAAACCTTGCCTGTGATGGGGGCTGGGGGGCTGTTGTGCATTTTACGTTCAAGAGTAGAATCACAGGCATTCAGAAAGGAAGAACCCAAATCACAACTATATATGGATTTAATAGGGGGCAAAATGGACTGAAGAGGAGGGTGGGCACGAGGTCACAGTCTTGCCTCTCTGTGGTCCGCGTGGCAGGGACACACCCCCATGCCCCGCCCCGATGCCCTGGACCCAGCGGTGAGGGCAAAGCTGTAAGGTGATGGGGGAGGCTGGGGTGCAGAGGCATGAAAATCCCCGAGGATGCTTGTTTATCAGAGGGTTTCGTGAGGCTAAAAACACCGACTCCTGACCCCGCACCCCGACCCCAGTGGCAGCTGGAGAATCTGGAGGAGGGTTTATGTAACTCAGAGAGGATCTGACTGTCAAGGAAAGGAAACAAAGCTGGGCCGGGAAGGTTTTTGCTCCACTTTCTCCAGAAACATAAAGATTAGCAGGAAGCGCGGGTGACAGAAAGGACAGACATTGAAGTTGACACCTCGATGTCGCAGGAGATGTGGTGCATGAGACAGAAAGCCTGGCCCGGGAGTGTACAGCCCGGGGCAGGACTGCCGCTTGCTGGCACAGACATTTCTGGAGCGTGTGTGACTCCTTCGAAGGCTTTTGGGGTCCGCCTCCTGGGGTTTTCAGCCCCCAGGACACTGCCCGCCTCTGAGGTTCCTCGTGGTCTAAACAAGGTCAAGATCGAAACGCTGTGCCAGGGGACAAAGAGCCCAACTCCCCCGCCCCACTCCTCCCGGCCCCCGGGCAGGAAGAGCAGCCACTGAGCGCTGTGATTGATGAATCACCTTAGCCCTTGATTCGGGTGACAGCTCTTACTTTCTAAAGGCTTCTCTCCATCTACCATCCCCTGTGCTTTTCCCAACAGGCATCTTGCTAACGGATGACGCTGGGGACGGGGCGAGGAAGTGACCTGGGAGCCTGACAGGCAGCAAGAAGTTGAGAACAGGGGAAATTTCAACCTAGAACATACCAGCCCTCACACGTGTCCGGGGCTTCGTGGAGCAGACGCCGCCCTTAACCCGCAGCATGAGAACTCAGTGACTGCGCTGAACACACAGGGGCCCCGCATCAGCTGGGGGAATAGACAGAAGGAGGTGACCGCGCATAAAGGGGCCCCGCGTAGGTGGGGAACCAGGAAGGGTGGGGAAGGGATTCAGGGAGAAACTACATCCTGGTGACCATGGTCCGTAGACACAGAAAAGATCATTAAAGGCGGTGCTGCCACTGCCTTGGAGGGAAAAAATGTAGACTTTGAGATTGTACCAGTCAGAGGGCAGTGGAATGAGCCAGACACAGGGGGATCAGAAACCAGCGGCCCCTGGGCCACCTCTTTGACCTGAATTATGTTTTTAAGATAATTGTGGAAACAAACACAATTCAAAAAGAAAACATACCTCAGTGTCGATTGCAGTGCTATTTAGAATAGCTAAGACATGGAAGCAACCTAAATGTCCACTGACGGATGGATAAAGAGAAGATGTGGTATATCTACAGAATGGAATATTAGCCGTAAAAAAGAATGAAAGAATGCCATTTGCAGCAACGTGCAAGGGCCTAGAGATGATCACACCAAGTGAGGTAAGCCAGACAAAGACAAATACCAGGAGTTCCTGTCGTGGCTCAGCGGAAACGAATCCGACTAGTATCCATGAGGATGTGGGTTCGATCCCTGGCCTCGCTCAGTGGGTTAAGGATCCGGCATTGCCGTGAGCTGTGGTGTAGGTCACAGACGCAGCTAGGATTCCGCGTTATAGGCTGGTGGCTGCAGCTCTAATTCAACCCCTAACCTGGGAGCCTCCATATGCTGCAGGTGTGGCCCTAAAAAGCAAAAAACAAAAAACAAAAAAACCCACCTGATATAGCACTTCTATGTGGAATCTAAAAAATAACACAAATGACCTCATTTACAAAACAGAAACAGACTCACAGACTCTGAAACCGAAGTTATAGTCACCGAAGGGGAAGGGTGGGGGGAAGAAAGGACGGGGGCTTGGGACTGGCAAAGGCACACTACGGAATGCGGAGTGGATGGTCAACGGGGACCTGACGTACAGCACAAGGAAAGCGACTCAGTCTTCAGCGACAACCAGTATGGGAACAGGTATGTGTTCGAGTACGGCTGGATCACTTTGCTGAACAGCAGAAAGTAACACAACATTGCAAACCAACTGCACTTCAATGCAACTACATTTGTTAAACAATTATGAATTTGAGTGCCCCTGTTTTGGCTGTGCCCGTGGCATGCAGAAGTTCTGGGGTAGGAATCAAACCCAAGCTACAGTAGTGACAACACTGGCTCCTTAACCTCCAGGTCACCAGGGAGCTCCTCAAGGGCCTTTCAGTAGCGCTTTTGAGTGCTGCCATCTGAAGTTCACCTTGGTCCTTTCCATTCTCAACTATCCCCACCTGCTGTTTGCACTCATTTTCTCACCCCTTAGTCCCCTGAGGACATCTGAGTTTGCGCTCCCTCATCCCGGAGGCTGTAGTATTCGTGGTCTGTGGTTTGTGGGCATGGGGTTGGGAATCCAAACGCCTCTCTGTGGACCCAAGGATGTAGCCTTATCCGGGCCCCGTAACTCAAAAGGGAGGTAAAGCGGAGGAAGAGCTTACGAGGCCTGGTCATTGTCTAGGGAAGATGGAGAGTCAAGGATGACAGTGAACTTGACTTGGCCAACCAGGTCCAAGGTGGTGAGGGGGAGCCCTGGGGGTGGGCGGGTTTTACGTGACGCCAAACGGGGTCAATAAGCTCAGGAGCATCAACATTTCCGACGGGGCCGCGGGACCTGAAGTCCGCAGCGGGGCCTCCTGTGAAGAAGCAGACAGAAGACGCAGGAAACCAGGAGAGGCCAGGGGCAAGAAAGAGAAGGCGAGGACTTTGAAAAGGAGGGGCAGTGAGGAGGCCAGCTGGTCCTCCCTCCCGCAACCCGCCACCCACCGGCTGAATTCGCAGACGTGGAGCCTGCAGATGCGGGATCCGCGGGTACCGAGGGCTGGCGGCGGTGCTCAGGCACTCGCGGACCGGGGTATCCGCTGGCGGGTCCTGGAACCCAGCCCCCCAGAACACTGTCTTTATAACGCCTTTAGACGTTGGAAGGGGTTGGAGAACAGCATGCGGTTATAGCCGTGTTTCGTTTTCAAAGTGGTTACCATTCAACGGCCTATGGGAAAATCTTGGCCTCACCCTGCTCTTCCGATGGAGGTAGCTCTCCCGGGATGAGCTCCCTCCGACCCGCTCCTCGCCTCCTCCAGTCTGAGACGGGCGGCCAGCGCGCTGAGGAATTCTGTGCAGACGACTCAGCCAAGGCGACAGGCGTTTCCGAGCACCGCTGGACGCAGTGCCCTGCCCTAAGGCGCTGGGTGTTGGCTTACCTGGCGCTCTCGAAGGTGGCAGATGCCGTCTTTTCTACAGCCCCAAATCCAACTCCAACAGCAAGACCCTCTGAAACAGACATTAAAAAAAGAAAGGACGAGGGGTTAGGGACAACTGTTCTTGAATACAGGCATACGGTTTTGAAGCTTTGCTCAGAAGCCAAAACCAGCAGACTTCTGGGGGCTGGGTTAGCCCTGCTGCCCATCAGGGCAACGGCCTGCCTACTTGGTGGGTACACCCCCGAGATACCAGGGGGCATACACAGGTCATCGCTTTGGCAAAGCTCATGGTCTTTACCGCATACTGTGCAGTTATTCTACATGAGTAGCTTGCTCAGCTTTTCAAAGAGGGCAATTTCTTGACTCTTTTCATAAGAAATCACAGTGACAGCATTTTGAGGCCACACGATACAGGCTGCAAGAAGACTTCGCCAAGACTACTCTCCACAGTGGGTGAGCCACTCTGCTGGCAAACGCAAGTGAGGGAACTCCATGAAAAGAGTCAGTCTGACATTTTTAAGTGTCATTGGATTTTTCCATGATGTACTGATTTTGCAACCTAGAAATGGGAGATGTTAGAGTCCCAGAGTTCATCTGAATTTGACTGTTTTAATCCTTTTTGCTCACTAAAAAACGTTTGCCCAGGAGTTCCTGTTGTGGTGCAGTGGAAAGGAATTGAACTAGTATCCATGAGGATGTGCGTTCGATCCCTGGCCTTGTTCAGTGGGTCAGGGACCCGACGTTGCCCTGAGCTGTGCTGTAGGTCACAGACGCAGCTCGGATCCCGTGTTGCTGTGGCTGTGGTGTAGGTCGGCAGCTGCAGCTCCAATTCGACCCCTAGCCTGGGAACTTCCATATGACCCAGGTGCGGCCCCAAAATGCAACAAACAAACAAACAAAAAAAAACTTGCCAAAAAAAGAAGGGCTAATCCCCATCACTATGTCAGGTAAGATTGAGTGAAGGTGCCAGTAACAGAAAATCCACACAAAGACTGCTTAAACCAAGGGTCAGCAATTGCTTAAACCAAATCCAGCCCAATGCCTATTTTTTTTATGGCCTACAAGCTAAGAATAATTTTTACATTTTTAAGTAGTCAAAAAAAAAAAAACAAGGAGGAATATTACATGATGTGAAAATTTTATGAAATTCAAGATGAGTGCCTGTAAATAAAGTTTTACCAGTACACAGCCATGTTCATTTATTTGTGTTACTTCAGCAGAGATGAGTAGTGACAGGAAATCAAATGGCCTAAAAACTTAAAATATTCACTATCCGGCCCTTTAAAGAGAGTTTGATGACCCCTGACCTAAACACAGGGGGTTTTACTTTTCAACTGTTTTTCTTCTTTTTACAGCCGCACTTGCAGTATATGGAAGTTCCCAGATGAGGGGTTGAATCGGAGCGGCAGCTGCCGTCTACACCACAGCCACGGCGGTAAGTCCTTAACCAGGCGTGAAAAGCTAGGGAGCGACTAACCTGGGGTTTCTTAACATCAGAGGGGTAAATCCCCGCCTTTGAACAAATTTGCTTTTCTAAACCGTAAACAACAGCTGGTGGCTCTTTTGTTGAAGATTTTGCTCTAATTAGTCATTTTAATGTAAATGATGGTGCAGCAAGGAGCGACAGGACCTACATTCATTAGCAAACTAACCCTTTCTCTTCATTTAGCCCCAGCACTTGACTTACATAATGCTCACCACCGCTCTGGGAGGCGCCCAATTACTGCAGGAGAGAAAGGGCTTGCCCAAAGGCACACAGCATCCAGGGGGCAGAGCCAGGCTTGAACCTCGATCCCCCCCGCCCCCGTCCCCCAGCCACCCCAGTTTGCTGTGGTTTTCTCCCAGGTGTGGGCGCCAAGGGCTGGCATCTGAATATCTGTATCCTAAAGAGGTTCGGGACAAAGTGAAGGCATCCCGCCTCTCCCTGCCCGTGGCGGGTACCATAGCCCCCTGCCTGCAAATGCACACGCTGCCCTAGGCGGTGGCCAACTCAGTTCCCCCTCCATTTAGGATAAAGGAGAGGAAGACGAGGTGATGGAAGAAGAGAAGATAACTGTTACCGTCTCTGAAGGTGGAGGAGCACCTGAGAGTTAAACGAATGAGAAACCGAGACAAATGGGCCACGCGGAGAGAACATAAATAAGCGAATTAAGGCGGCTACTGAGGATCAACAGATGGTGGAAGGAACCCGCTGGATGAAAGAGGAGCAGAGGGAAAAACGCCAGCTGGCATTCATACCCCAGGTGCTCCACCGAAAGTGCAAATTAGGGAGGTAATTAAGACAAGAATCCGAAGCGGCTGGAATATTATTAGTGAGCCATGCCTCTTTTCAGAGCTACTGTCATTAACTCAGGTGCAAAGAGAAGGAGAAGGAGAAGAGAAGGAGAACAGACTTCCGCATCTGGAGCTCTCAGCGCCCCACCCACCCACCGTGGGATGCAGGGCGAGGCAGAGTCCCGAGAACAGAGGAGGAGCGCTCTGAGAGCCAGCTGTGCCGGCCGGAGCCATCCCCTCAGGGGCTGGACGGTGGGCCTGTCTGCCTCTGCATCTCCGCGTGCCTCCTGAATCTCCGTCTCTCCTCGTCCCCCAAGGGGGACACGGGTTTCTTACTGAGACAGATTCAGGCTCAAACCCTGGTATACAGCTGGTATAATATACAGCTGGTATATTATTTAAGGTTCTTGTAAAAAAAAAAAAAAGAAAGAAAGAAAAGAAAGAGAGAAAGGCGATGACAGTCCCTGCTCTGCTTTCAGGATGATGTACTACGTACGGGATTCTTCCCGCTGACGTTCTCTTGCGAGGGGCCGCCCAAACTGTGCACGGCGCTGAGCAGCCTCCTGGCTTCTATCCACCAGATGCCAGTGCACCCTCCCCACCAAGGGGTGCCAATCAAAAACGTTCCCCTGGGGGGGGGGGAATCATGCCCTCCCATGGAGGGGTACTTTCCATTAAAATTTTTCATCGATTCTGGAATGCTCTTGGAGTTTAAGCAGGTGGTAGGAAAGTGAACCGTTCAAAACTAGTGTCTTAAATAGCATGTCACTTCTGTGCAGAATCTAAAGTATGGCACAAAGGCACCCATCGAGAAGACAGAAGCAGGCTCACAGACGCGGAGAACAGACTTGTGGTTGCCAAGGGGGAGGGGGTGGGAAGGATGGGGACACAACACTATAAATCAACTATACTTTTTTTTTCTGTCTTTTTGTCTTTTTAGGGCCACACCCGCGGCATATGGAAGTTCCCAGGCTAGGGGTCTCATCGGAGCTACAGATGCCGGCCTACGCCACAGCCACAGCAACGCCGGATCTGAGCCACATCTGTGACCCACACCACAGCTCACAGAAACACCAGATCCTTAAGTCACTGAGCGAGGCCAGGGGTCGAACCTGCAACCTCATGGTTCCTAGTTGGATTCGTTTCTGTTGTGCCACAATGAGAACTCCGTAAATCAACTACACTCTAAGAAAACAAAGATGGATGAAAGTCCTATTGCAAAGGATGAAGGAGGTCAAAGAAGTAAAGACGTGGGCAGATGGGTGAGGAAGCTGGAAGGAAAATCAGGACTAAACCCACCAGGATGAAGCAAAACGGTATCTTTAAAACTAGCCAGCAGAAGCAGGAGGAGTGCAGAGGACTGAAAAAAGCTGTGAGCTGAGGGGCTGGGAGAATGGCCTTGGATCTCAACGTGCGCTGGCAACAAACTGATGACAGCTGGCTGGACAAGGCAGCTCCCAGCAAAGGAGCAGTAAAGATGATCCATGAATCACTGCAAAACACTTGGCAAATTTAAAGTCCAGCGTAAATGCCAAATAGTAATAAAATATCCAACTCATCCAGCAAGGCGCTCTATGCCCAGAGGCCTTCTTTTAATTAATGTCCGATGCGACCCGTGACATTTCCGAGACAGATCCGAGGGGCTCAGAGAATCCGCCCTGACCAGCTACCTCACTGGCTTCTGCACAAGCCCGGAGAATCTGCTCCCGGCCCCCCATCCTTCCTTCCTTCCTTTTTCTTCCTTCCTTCCTTCCTTTCTTCCTTTCTCTCCTTTATTTCTTTCTCTTGCTTTCTTCTCTCTTCCTTCCTTCTTCCCTCCCTCCCTCCCTTCCTTTTTTCTCTTTCTTTTTTCTTTTAGGGCTGCACCTGCAGCATACAGAAGCTCCCGAGCAAGCGGTCCATTTGGAGCTGCAGGCCTATGCCACAGCCACAGCAGCACCAGATCTGAGCCACATCCGCGGCCTATGCTGCAGCTTGCGGCCATGCCAGATCCCTAACCCACTGAGCAAGGCCAGGGATAAAACACACATCCTCATGGACAGTATGTCAGGTTCTCAACCCACCTGTATTTCTTAAGAGGGAGACGCAAATCAGACGTGGGCTGTCTCTGGAGACTAGGGGACTAAGAGCCACCCCATAAAGGACGGGTATGTGACATTGCTGTGATCCCAACGGGGGGTTCAGCGTTCTAAGAAGACGGCTGAGATTTAAAAGTGCTTCACTAATGAAACCGAAAGGCTCTCGCACAGCAAAGGAAGCCAGCAAAATGCAAAGACAACCTACTGAATGGGAGAAAATATTTGCAAGTGATAGGACTCATAAGGGGTTAAAACCCAAAATACATAAATGGCTCGTACAACCCAGTATCCAAAAACAAACAAACCACCTCATTAAAAAATGGGCATAAGACCTGAACAGACGATTTCCAAGGAAGACATACGGATGGCCAACAGGCACATGAAAAGATGCTCAACCTCGCTGTAATCATCAGATTAGCAAAGCCTGACCTGAGCAAAGACCCGGAGGCCATGGATAAGGGGGTGTCACGGTTCTGCCAAAGAGTGTGTGTGCTGCCTTGAGCTCATTTCCTTAGATCCACTGCAGCCCTTCCCTCCATCCCTGGTCACACACAACCCTCTCCACTACAGACAGACAACCAGAACGCCCACTGAGTTCCATCCTCCCTCTGCATTAGTTCATTATTTCCTCTTCATTACGTCTTGCTGCAGCTCTTCTGACTTTTAGGGCCCAGTCAGACTGTGGCTTGTTTGGGATGAGGAAATAGGTCTTGACCTCCAGCAGATAAGTGTCTGGTCTTTCTAGGGCTTCTCTTCCTAGACTGTGGTTTTCGGACGGCTGCTGTGGGGGTAGAGGTGGGAACACTTATGCCTGCGTCTCACAGGGGAGGATGAAAGTGTGGAAAGGCTTTCAGTGGGATTCAGGTTTCCATCCCCGAACCCTCTGCCCTCCTCCCTCTCTTCTTCCCTATCTCTGAAAGGAAAACCGAGGTCTGAGATCAGTGTTTTCCGGATGGAGCTCCATGGAGCACAAGTAACAGCTGGAACAGGGTTCTATAAACAAATGTTGGGTTGGGTTGAACCATCTGAAAATACTGCGATTGAACCCCCCCCTTTTTTTTTTGACTAATAAAATGTCGATCTCATAGGGTCCAACCTGATGAGCTCTGGAAACCTTGAAAATTCAGAATCCACATTAACATTTTTTTCCTTTGTCTTTTCAGGGCTGCACCGGCGGCATATGGACGTTCCCAGGCTAGGGGTCGAATTGGAGCTGCAGCTGCTGGCCTACACCACAGCCATAGTAATGCCAGATCCGAGCCGCGTCTGCAGCCTACACTACAGCTCACGGGAATGCTAGATGCTTAAACCACTGAGCCAGGCCAGGGATCGAACCCATGTCCTCATGGACACTATTTGGGTTTGTTAACTGCTGAGCCACGATGGGAGCTCCTCCACATTAACGTTTTAAAGGCTCGAAGAATTCCCCACAGTGAAGAAACCCGTACAACTTTGTTTTCAAAAGTATTTGACAACCAAACCCTTTTATTAGATAACATCTGTTAATGTCTTGCAGAAACCATGCTTTATGGGGCTGGTTTTTCTGGAAATACTGTCTGGGAAGAATTCAAAATAATTAAGAGCTTTCTAAACTGTCTTCAAACCCGTCTCCCCTATCACACCACTGTAGCTGAATAAAAGGAAAATCAGTTGTCTGTGTGTGACTCATTTATTCAACCCACCAGGGCTTATCAAGTGCTTATTCCACCCTTCCCAAGCATATGCTCAGAACTGTGGATGCCTTGAAATATGAGTGTTCCAGCCAAGGAAGCAGCACTCTAAGGAGGGACAAGGAGCTTGGCTTGGAGGAGTCAGGGAGGGCTACATGGGAAAAGTGACTTTTGAGTTGCGGCTTAGTGGAATTTTCCAGAACAGTAAGCTGGTGGTCAGTGCCCAGTGCAGCGAGGCAGCCCCCAGCACGCCTAGTCATACCCAGTTGCATGTTGTGCTGTCCCAGTCCCTGACCCCCCCCCCGCCCCTGTTTTCAAGCCCTTCGTGGTGTCAAAGCCATGTTGGCGACGAAGGTCAAACTCTTTCGCACGTGCCCAAGGCAAAGGCATTTCTACAGTTTAGAATGACGACCCCCTCCTCCCAATTCCCTTTGGTTTGTCCATAACGATAACTGTGGGTTGCTTCTAAGCCCTGGGTCGCCAGCAGGAGTGTCAGATCTCTGCTTAGAGTTCCTGCCTTTATGATCCCCCTTCAATGCCCGCTTTCCCCTAAGGTGGCCCCAGAGCCTGTCCCGTGAACAAGAAGAGGCTAAAGGGTATCGCCTATGGGACAGCCCATGGACCACTAGGGCCGGACACAGGGAGCGGGGAGCAGATGCGAGCTGGCGGGATCCTGGAGGACACGTGACCTGACTTAGGCTCCCAGATCGATTGTCTGGGGCTGACCCTGCATTTGCAGAAATGGGGTTACACACCTGCAATTTGCAGCCAGTGAATAAGAGGGAAAAATTGAGTGATGGCAGGGGTGGGAGGGAGGGTTCAGATAGAATGTTCTGGAGGCCCACAGGGTCATCTGGCCAGCGGTGGTGGAGTCGGGTCTGTCTGATAGGGATACCCGCCACTGACGCGCACCTCTGGGGAGCGGGCTGGCCTGGGCCAGGGTGCTTTCCTTCTGCAATGAATCATCAGCAACATTCCCCTGCAACCACAAACTTTTTAAAGCAGGTCAATCACAAGCCAGCTATTTTTCAAGGAGGTGACGACATATTTGTCAGTTTTATCTTAATCTTTGTGTTCTCAGGTTCCTCCAAAGAGAGATTTTTTTTTTTCCCCTCTCTCGTCCTGCAAAGGACAGTCTGACTCAGAACTTGGCCCAGCGCTGGTGGCAAGATAATGAGGAATTTTTCACCAGCCTCGGAGCCCCAGACAGCACAACAGCTGTCCGCCCGTGCAGCCTTCTCCAGAGTCGGCAGCTGGAGGGTGGATGGGCATCGCCGAGCCGCTGGGAGCTCCTCGTGGCAAAAGAGGCCGCGAGGTCCTGTGGCGGAATGTGGGATGGAAATTTAGCAACGACGGAGGTGCTGAGCCGTCTCGGATCATTCACCGGCCCAGTGTCCAGCCGTGAATTCTCCCAGGGTCCCAGCGGCCTCGGCGCCAGACCGGGGAGGGTAGCATAGGCCTTGCCCCACAAGGTGGAGGTGAAGGTCAAGGGAGACGGTGTCGTGAAAGTTTTCTCCAACTATAAAAAACCAGGAGCTGCAGGCTGCAGCCACTGGGATCAGCTCTCTGCCCACCTCCAGACCCGCCAACTCCACGCGCCTGGCCCCTCCTAACACGTCACAGTCATCGGTAGAGCTGGATCCCCGGCAGCCTCTGAGAGACGACCAGGTAACAGTCAGCAGGGCTCCTCCTGGGCTTCTGAATCCAATTTCTCAAAGGCCTTCTCCTTACTCCCTGGCCAGCCACCCCTCACTGCTCACCAGCCTCCCTAAATGGCCTGGAGTTCATACTATTAGCCAGTGGCTCTGATTGGGGAAACAATCTTTAATTCTAAGCGGTGCCCCACCCGGCACTCACCTTCCCAGCGTATCTCTCATCTGTGATACAGCAGAGAAGAGGTTCCCAACCTCTAAAAAGAGCCCATCATTTACATACAATGGAATATATTATTCAGCCTTAAAAAGGAAAGCGATTCTGACACAGGCTACAACGTGGATGAACCTTGAAGAGATTATGCTAAAAGCAATAACGCGACCACAAAAGGACAGATACAGCGAGACTCCACTTACACGAGGCATCCACAGCAAAGTCAGCAAAGAGAATGGGGAGTTGCAGGGGGAGTGGTGGGAGCGGGAAATGATTGCTTAATGAGCACAGGGTTTCAGTTTGGGAAAATGGAAAAGGTCTGGAGGGGGACGGCAGTAATCTCGGCACAACAAGGTAAATGCACTGAAAGCTGCAGAACCCTACACTTAAAATGGTTAAACTGGCAAGTTTTGTGTTATGCATATTTTGCTACGATGAAAAAATACAAGGTGCAGGGGAAAAAACATGCATGCCCTTTTTAGACATAAAACTTACACCGTGTCTGATAGTATTGGAGAATCTGAAAAAAAAATCAGCTATTTGATTAACAAACCTCTAAGAACATAGGAAAGAGAACTGCTTTATTTCCAAATATCACTCCCAACCCTTGATCTTTGAGGAGAATCATTCTAGAGGTAGGCAAGCCTGGCGGTAAAAACTGTGGGTATGTTGGGGACAGGAACCCGCCCTCAATGCTTTGGTAATCTTCAATGTACTGAGCACGGGTCAATGCTGATATGCTGTTGAATTAAACCACTCAGCAAATGCATATGAATTTAGGATGCCTGTCCAGATACTCAGATTTCTAGGTACATCATCCTTCCACTAAACTACAGTGACCCTCAAGGTACTTGAGATAATGGACCAGGAGCTGGAAAACCAAAGGTGAATTCTCAGATCTGCCCACTAACAGAACGGCAGCAGCGGTGCTGGATGAAATGCGTCATTCCGGCTCTTGGCTTCCGTTTCCTTATCTGCCAAAGGGTCGTAGGAATGTATTCCGGGTAGTCCTAGGACTCCAGTTCTCTTAGGAAGTGGTTGGTTCCTCACATAATTAGTTGTCCCTTCTATCAGAATTCAGCACTAAGGCTGCTGGACAGTTCCTCAAATCAATCCCTCATAACCGCTAGCCTGCCTTCTAACTCCAGGCTTCCCGTCCACCCCCAGGACGTGCTCATTCTCCTTCCTCCGGAGCAGGCCTCAGCAAACACACGACAGCTCTGTCTACCCACTTTAGAGAGGTAGTAGAAACCACAGCGGGCAAGGAGAAAAGCAGAGACAATCCACTCCCTGTCTTTAGAGACTATAGCCTGTCCCAGGTTGGCCATCCGTGGTGGCCACGAAAACGCATCCTTCAGGTCTCCGGCTGTGGGCATCACAGTGGCCCCAGCTGCTGCTCTTCAGAATCCACTGCCACGTCCCCAGCCACTCCCAGCCAGTGACTGAGCGTGGCGGGGGGGCGGTGTGCAGTACAGGACACGAAATATCTTAGAGCATGCTTTTGGCTCAAGGACCTCTCCTCTCCTCCACACTGTCCCGACTGTGACAATGAAACATTCTCGGAACTGTGCTGCGTTGGAAGCTCTTCCTCCTCAGACCTCCATCTTTCTGCCTCTCCTCTCACAGGTGCGAGGCTTGCATCATAGCCTGAGGCTCTCCCTGCCACTTCCTTACAGGCATTTCTCCCCAACCCCAGCAAATCTCTCACACTTTTAAGCCCTTTTTGGTACCTGTGTCTTGGAGGGCCTGAGCTGATACACACCGCATTGTCAAAAGAGTTAAAATACCCGGGAAATGTCCCCCTACCCCGCAGAACAGCATGTGCATTTGGAAGAGAAAAAGAAAACACCTTAAAAATTTCCGAATCGTACAGTTTCCATTTTAATAAATGAGTATTGGCCCTGCTGACAGCAAACACATGCATAGACCACACTTAACAGGGCAGGCTGGCATTCTTATCCCCATTTTGCACATGGGTAAGCTGCAAGGGACTTCCATAAATAATAACTTGGTTATAATTAATGCCGATAAAAATAACAGCCTCACTTAGCATTTTCTACATGCCAGGTACCGTTCTATACTTTTCATGTTCTGCTCATTTAAAAAAAAAAAAAAAACAAAAACAAAAAAACCTGGGAGCTCCCATTGCAGCTCAGCAGAAACGAATCTGACTAGTATCCATGAGGATGCAGCTTCGACCCCTGGCCTCGCTCAGTGAGTTAAGGATCTGGTGTTGCCGTGAGCTGTGGTGTAGGTCACAGACCTGGCTTGGATCCTGAGTTGCTGTGGCTGTGGCGTCGGCCGGTGGCTACAGCTCTGATTGGACCCCTAGCCTGGGAACCTCCATATGCCGCAGGTGCAGCCCTAAAAAGACAGAAGCAAGCAAACAAACAAAAACACCTGAAAACAGCCCTATACTTTAGGGAACAATAAAGACTCAGAAGCACAGACGTGTACTGACACTCACTGGCGTGTTACATTTTACATGAGTTAAACCGGAGGAGGAGATGGGGAATCCTAACATGCCTGGCCCTGCAATCTCCCCGTACAGGAGGCTGCCTCCTCTCCCCAAGAACCAGCCTTGCCCTGGAGGACACAGCCTCCAAGTTGAGTCTCATGGCCGATGGCTTATCTTTAAAGTTTTGTGCAGCCACCTCTGGTTTCACACCAGGCACCATCAAACAAGAAGACAGGACAATGGATAATAAAGCATACGGCTCAGACTCCCAATAAAACAAAACGGTGCTGTAATGTGCCCAGCAGCCACAGCTAAGGCCAACTGCAATACAGGAATGAGAAAAACCGATGTGTGATTTACGGCAAGAATGATTTTTATCGGTTAGATGCCAAACAATCAAGGAAAACGTAACGTCTCCTATCATGTTAATTTAAAAAATGCAGTGAACTAAGTCATCAGAATAAGAAACGGAGACAATGTCAAAAGGCTGGAGGAGGGGAAAAAAGAGCAGCAAAGAACTGAGTGTTCAGAGAGGGGTATCTCCCCATCCCCCAAGGCCTCTTTTCCGGCAGGGGGCGGAGCTTTCTTCCATCTCAGCTGCCCCATCCTGCCTCTCTCCTCACCCCTTCTCTCACTAATGCTTATTCTTTGTTCTTCCAGGATGTTCATTCACCTGGCCCGCTGCCAAGTCTGAGATGAAAAGCTCTTTCCTGGGGTTCTCGCTCCCCCCGCCCCCCCGAGCCCCGAGCCCTTTCCAACAACACGGAACAACGAAGAGCTGGCTCAATCCTTCGCTGCAAGACTGATCCTCAGGAGGGCCAAGTGGGACGGACTCTGGCCACTTGGGAAGAGGTTGTGCATCACCCCCGATTCTCCCCCCTGAGTCGCTGTTATCCCTCAACCCCCATCCTTCGGGCCATCCTTGCTCCCTCATTATACCTGAGTCCTCGGTTCCCTTACTGACACATCCAAGTTCAAGACCTTCCAGGTTTCCAGCCCACCGGTACTCCACGATTTAGCGCAATGACATACATCTTTGCCCTTTACTTTTCTCGATCTTTTTTCTGCTATGGCACCCCTCCCCCACCAAGTCTCTAAGCTCCTTGGGGATGGGGACCAAGGCCCTGCCTTGAGCATCCCCTGTATCTCCACGGCTCTGGGAGCCACACTATGAGTGTTCAAATACCCGTATGGAATGACTGACCCGGCTCGAGAAAATGCCGTGTGTGGTTCTGCTGAAAGCGAAGAGATGAATAAGGGAAGCCAGGCCCCACTGGGCAGGACTCAGCTGAGGGGAGAGGCAGAAGGAGAAGGTAAGTGCGGGTGAGTCACAGAATTCTGAGCTCAGGTTGGTGTTCTGTCACCTGCACTGCAGACCGGCTGCCCACAGCACAGGGCGTGGCTCGTGATGGGTGAAAAAAAATGAATGAAACAAATGAGGGAGATGAAGAGAAAGAAGGATCAAAAGAATGGGGACGGGGAAAGGAAGGGGATGGAAGTGCACAGATACTCTTGGGTCTTGAAAGAGCTGGCTGGAGAGACTTCGCTTTGGCACAAGCTGGCCCGAAACGCCCTGGAGGAGAGGCGTGCTTTGGTTCTCTGGTTTTCTGCTCTGAGATGTATCTTCCCGCTGCGGGGAGGAACCGCCTCCATCCATCGCATACGCACAGGACACCAAGGCCTGGTGCCCGCTGCTGTGTCGCCAAAAAGCACAAGTCGTGACCTGGCACAAGGCTCACCTCCACAACCACTAGAGGAAGCTCTGAACAATTTCACCATCACTGACAAGTCGACCTGGAAAATACTTTAACCATGAACAAGAGAGACGCTTCTGAAGGAGGGTGGAGCCTGGAGGCCACAACGTGGAACTTCCCGCAGCTTCTGAGCCCGTAGGAGCAGTTTGGCTCACAGAGAGAGCCTGCACTGGGAAGCAGTGATATTTCTCATCAGCGTGGATGTGCATCTAAAAAGCCAAAGAGCAGGGAGTTCCTATTGTGGCTCAGTGGTAACGAACCTGACTAGTATCCACAAGGACGCAGGTTTGATCCCTGGCCTCACTCAGTGGGTTAAGGATCCAGTGTTGCCGTGAACTACAATGTAGGTCAAAGACGAGGCTTTGGATCCCACGTTGCTGTGGCTGTGGTGTAGGCCGGCAGCTATGGCTCCCATTAGACCCCTAGCCTGGGAACTTCTATATGCTGCAAATGCAGCCCTAAGAACCAAAAAAAAAGCCAAAGAGCAAAAGATGATAGTAGCCAGGTCAGAAGTACTACTGGGGACAACTCTGAAGTCAAAGGCACCGCTTTGGCTTCCAATGAACCACTCTGGGTCACTTTGTCTCTTTGGTTGCAAGATGTCACAGCATCATTCTTTGTTTCCGCTGTTCTCTACACCCTCACGCTGTGTGGTGACTTGGTCCGTGGAAATGAAAATGAACAAGGGTGAGCTCCTGCAATAATAGGCAGCGGAGCCAGAGGCAGGGACCAGACAGGCTCATGCCCTTTGCAGGGACTCAAGTTGTCTGCAGTGTGGGACAATTACTACAAAATCTCCATCTTCTTGCTCCATTGATTTATGCCTGGCCTCCAAGAACCTGATGACTTGGGAGAGATTGTGGCAGCTTGCCTTGCCTCCCCAGAAGGGCTCCGTGATGGCTCTGGGTTGTAAAAGCACTAGTTTCCAAGCAACCAAATAACAGGTCTTCTGTTACCGCTTCTTTGTTTTGCAAAAGCAAAACAGAGCAGCAGGTAATTAAACTGGCCAAGGCGACATCTCTCTGGAATAACCTGAGCCCCTGGAGACCCTGCTAAGACCGCTTTTCACCAAATAAAGGAAAACGGACTAGTCTGACCATGTCTAGAGGGCACTCCCAATGTTGCATTCATTGGGGGTGTCGGTTGGCCCTAAGAATCCAATCAGCCAGGCAGCAACCCAATCAGCGGCTGACAAATGGGCCATTTTCATGGCCGCTCTTTACTGAAAAAATTAAAAAACTTCTCTGAAAAGAAAACAGCGGCCTCTGGTTTGAACGTCTCCCATTTGTCTGAATTTAGCTGTACACATTTGCCAAGTAGGGCTAGATTGCTTTATTCTTCTTTCTAAGCCAAGGTCAGGGGGGACACCTCATTAGCCCAAGGTGACTCCAAACTCAGAAAATGCCATCTTACTCTCCTCCCTTCTTTCTCTCTCCAGGAGGCTCAGACATTGAGACCTCCCCCTCTGTTCTCTATCACTGTATGTACTGGATGAACATCTTCCAATTAATGCCTGTCTAACTTTCAGGCATTCATTGTCAAGGGAGTAATGGAGCCTGGCTACAAAGCAGGAGATTTAAAAAAACAAAATAAAACAAACAAACAAAAAAATCTTCTGGGTAATGCTGTGAGTAGCCATCTCTCCCACAAGCCCCCTTCTTTGCTCCACTTTCTTTCGACAGCTCCCTTTCCATCCCCAAGAGCCTTCGCTGTGGAGCTCATCACAAGGAGCAGCTTCGTCCCTGTCTCTGAAACCGCTCCTGTGGTTCTAAGCTGGAGTGCCGGTAAAGACCCAGTTTCCAGGCAGCTGATGTGCTCTGTGGGTCACCATCCTGAGAACATTCCTCCTGGCTGGTCCTCGGATGGGCTGCATCTGACTCATCTGTGGCTCACTCAAAAACACACACTGTGGATTCAGTGAAACGCAGAAGGGCCAAGGAAGCTGTATTTTTCACAAGTACGGTGGACCGATTCCAGTACTGGCTGCTGGAGGCACTGGGGAGCCCGGTCTAAAGAACCGCTAAACAGGCAAGAGAGCCCTCTGAGTGTATTCACTGCTGGCCCCGTGAGAAAGACCTGCACTCTGACAGGACCCTCCAGGGAGGAGAGTCTTTCCTAAAGGACTGCATCCAATAAGACCGTCATGGTGCCTCTGTAGGGATCACATGGAATAATTACCAGGGGGGCAGTTGCAGGAAGCCAAGGTACAAGGAACCAGCTAATTTCTAGGATCCTCAAGCCTCATCACACAAGAATCACCCTGCCCTGAGCTCAAGGCAAGGCTCTACCGTAAGGCATGTCGCCTGTCTGCTTTGAAGGCCCAGGCCGATGCCCTTCTCTGGAGCTGGGCTGGACACGAGGGATGAGATTTTAACTTTTCCTCTTCAGCCACCGAGGAGAGCTTGGTGCTCGCCGGCTCCACGTCTGCACTTGTTTCTGACCGTGGAGAGTCACACGGAACTCCTCCAGCAGCCCTTCCCCAGGTCCGCCGCGGCTCTGAGTTATCTATGAAATCCTCTTCTCCAGGCAGTCCCACGGAGCTGCGCATGCTCCCCTCTCCGTGGCTCAGGCTCATGCGGGAAGAGCCGGGAAATGCAGAACCCCCGCTCAGATGGAGACGTGATACAAGCAGCAAGATGGGGACAGGCGTCTGCAAGTGCCAGATGGCAGAGTGGAGTCACCCCCTCGGAAACTCCGCTCAGCGCCCACCCCAGACAGATGTTCAGGTCCTGCAGAGACCCACAGCCACTGCCCTTTCCACGGACCCCCGCCACTGCACCTGACACTTCCCAAACGCAAACCATGCTGGGATCACGCGGGGCAGGCATTCAACAAATCCCAGAGACAGACTGTTGATAACGCGACAGCCAGGCGGAGAAGAAGAGAAACCAGCACTTCCTGGGCAACTCCCAGTGCTGCCCGCACGTGCTCCCATTTAATTCCCAGAGCGCCATTCCGAAGAAGATGCCATCCATTCCACTCTGCAGATGCAAAATTCGTGGTGGTCCAGAGAGGGGAAGTCACTTGCCAAGGTAACAAATTGGCCACAGTAAAACAAGGATGCTCACCTGGTCATCACCTGACTCAGTACCAGGAGTCTAGGGCCCTGGCTTTGCAGCTGACATTTACAGTTCATTGCTATATGACCTCGCCCAACTGCACTGCTTTTCTCTTTCACATTATGGGGCTGTCTGATCTGCCTACATCTGGGGCGGCGGGGTATGTGAGGATCAACCAAGGTCAAGTGTGGACCTGCTTCGTACTGGAATCCCTCAAACCACACCAGAGCTTCAGTATTTGAATAAGACTTGAAACAATGACAACACCACCCTCATTGATCTACATGCATTTTTTTTCTTTTGCTATTTTAGGGCCGCACTTGAGGAATACAGAAGTTCCCAGGCTAGGGGTCGAATCCAAGCTACAGCTGCCCACATACACCACAGCCACAGCAATGTGGGATCTGAGCCGCCTCTGCGACCTACACCACACCTCACGACAACGCCGGATCTTAACCCACTGAGCGAGGCCAGGGATTGAACCTGCATCCTCATGAATACTAGTCGGGTTTGTTAGTCACTGAGCCATGATGAGAACTCCAACCTACATGTATTTTTAACAGAGCACAAAGCTTTATGCCAAAAGAAGGAAATTCTATGAATGGGCTTAGGACTCAGGCACCTGGGAGGTAAGAGGTGGCCGGGGCAGGAGGCGGGAGTCGGGGGAGTTTTATATTCAGCAGAACCCTTTCAGAAAACTGTGAATCACACCAGGGATGGTGGCCTGGGTTGAATTTGGGTCACCCCAAGCCTCACGTCCATCCCGATCCTCCGGCATCTGAATTTATTTGCCAACAGGGGTCTTTGCAGATGTAATTAGTTAAGATGAGGTGGTACTGGATCAGGGTGGGTCTTAAATCCAATGACTGATGTCCTTCTAAGAAGAGAAAATCGAGACCCACAGACACAGAGAGGGAGAGCCGTGCGAACATGAAGGCAGAGGCTAGAGTGATGCATCTGCTGGCCAAGGAGCACCGGAGACCGCCAGCGGCCACCAGGAAGCTAGAAGAATCCAGGAAGCATTGTTACCTCATCACCCTCAGAGGGAGAAAAGCCCTACTACCACCTTGACTTCAGACTTCAAGACTCACACCTGGGAGAGGATAAACCCATATTGTTAAGTCCCCGGGTCTGTGGGACTTGGTTATGACGGTCCTAGGAGACTAACACAAAGTCACGGAAGTTTCTGGGATGAGCTGTGCTTTGAGTACATTTTCTCCTTCATCCTTACGAGGGAGATAGCATTAGACTACCATCTGGCAGAGAGGACCACAAAGGCTTAGGAAGGCAATGGAACTCCGCCAGGCTCACACAGCTCAGTGGCGACAGCGGAACTCCTGACCCAGTGGGCCAGCCTTGGACCGCACTGCCGTGCAGCGCTGCTTCTGCCTTCATACAGGTGGCCGCTGCGATCTGCGCACGTGCCCCGTGGAGTGAAACTCAGGTACTCAGCCCCTGGGGGAGCCAGACAGTCTAATTAACATGGTTGTTCCTCTAGCTGAGGGTCCGCTCCCTTTATTTTGATATTAGTCGTTCTCCATGGACCACTCCTTTTCCAGCATCCTTAATTTCATTTAATCTAGTTTCTGCACCAATGACTCAGAAACGTTCACTACTGTATGAGGACAGGGAAGCCTGACGGCCTCAGACATCTGGAGGAGGCAGGAGGGGTTGTAAGGTCCTTGTTAGAGCCACCCAGCTGGTCTGTTGATTGAGGTGGCATCTACATGGATGACATGGGTCATCAATTTTGTGTCTGCATCATTGTTATCAAGGCATTTGCTTTCCTAGCTCCTGGTTGTCAGGAGGCCTGCCTAGAGCTAGATCCTTCTCTTTCACATTTCATTGGTTTTTCTGCTTCATCTAATGAAGGTCTGGGAGGCAGATATGGCCACGTGTCTTAGAACTGGTCAGAGACCAAGGATCAGTGGTATTCCGGACAAAGGCATTCTCTCCTTTTTTTTTTTTTAAAATAGAAGTATAGTTGACTTACAATACTGTGATAGTTTCAGGCATACAGCAAAGTGGGTCAGTTACATAAATATAAGTATACACATATATTCTTGTTCAGATTCTTTTCCATTATAGTTTATTACAAGACATTGAAGACAGTTCTCAGTAAATCCTTGTTGTTTGTTTTATACATAGTAGCAGGTTTCTGTGAATCCTACATTCCTGACTTATCCCTCCCCTCTTTCGTCGTTGGCAGCCATAACTTTGTTTTCTAAGTCTGCGAGTCTGTTTCTGTAATGTAAATAAGTTCATCTGTATTATGTTTTAGATTCCACATAAAAGTGATATCGTGCCATATTTTTCTTTCTCTGTCTGACTGACTTCATTTAGTATGATCATCTCTAGGTCCATCCATGTGGCTACAAGTGGCATTATTTTGTTCTTTTTTATGGCTGAGTAGTATTCCATTGTGTATATGTACCACATTGTCTTTATCCATTCCTCTGTCAATGGGCATTTAGGCTGTTTCTACGTCTTGGCTATTGTGAATAGTGCTGCTATGAACACAGGGGTACATTATCTTTTCAAATTAGAGTTTTCTTCATCTTTTCCAGATATATGCCCATTCTTTTGTGCATCAAACCCAGATGCTTCAAGAGTTTTCTGGTCTTCCTCTTGGAATGCAGAGGCTTTTACCCCTGCCTTCCTATCTATTACCCAGCTGCATTCACCATGAGAGAGCTTTTCGCTGTCCGAACCTGGCTTCGTTGAACTGTACAAGCACCCGGTTTCTGGGGCTGGGAATGAACTCATTAATTATATCGGGCTTCCAGCATACACACACACCAACACATACATTGATGTCTACATAGTGTCCAGCTATTTTTTTTTCCAATTGGCAGGATGGCCTTTAGAAGGCATAGGGGGGATGGCTTAGCCTCCCAAAGATCCTGGGACAGAAGAGTTATTTAAGAAACTCTTGGCTGGCTTCTGCTTCCCCATCACAACCACTTAAGAGATGGCTCATCTGACTGGACCACCGCTTCACCCGACTCACGGCAGATCTTGGGGAAGGGCGTGCTACCGACACCCCCACCCTCACCCACCAACAGTGCCGCACAGCATCTCTGGTTAAAGAGGAAATATAAGCCTTCTGACCTCTACTTTCTTTCACCTCATTCCTGCTGAAATGTGTGATCCCCAGATGGTGCTGACTTACTCTGGCACGAGCCAGAGCAAGGAACACCACCAAGCTGAGAACTGTCTTTAGACCATCAGGCCCTGCACTTAAGAGGGGGCTCTTCTCTGGGGCTCCTGTGGCCACTCCCCTCCGAACAGGGCAAGGAGTCCAGGGGACTCGGGAGGCCCACTTATCCGTAGTCCACACTCCCTTCTATTCTGAGGATGTGGCATCCAGGGTTCTTTTCCCAGCGACCCTGGATCCACTCCCCAGGCCAGCCAGCATGGGCTTCTTTCTCGCGGTGACAAAGCACTGGCCAACTCCCCCAGCCTGTGCATCCCATGCCCACCAAATGGCCAAGGTGAAGCAGGGCTAAACCCTACTGGCTTTGTTTCAAGCCTAACATTTTGTGGACTCAAGCATGATTGGGGGAAAAAAAAAAAAACATGAAGGAAAAGAGAGTAAGAACTCCGAGTGGACCAACACGGTAGGGAGAAGAAAGAGACTTTAGTGCAGGGTAAATGTTGGGTCAACCAGGCCGTCTCTGAAGACCTCTCCCAAGCCAGACCTCCTATAAATGCCCTGGTTTCTCTTCTTGGTTTGAAGGCTGACTTTAATATCCCTGAGCTGGTCATTTCCACATCGTAAGGGAATGTCGCTTTCCTGAGAGCTCTGGCAAGAACTCCTTGACTGTGATTTAGGAGCTGACTGTTGGGATGAAAGGCCAACAGTCAGTTTGCGGGGATTTATTACATGTCTACCACATGCAGTCTCACCCCCGCTTCTCTTCTGCTCCATCCCCTCTAAGCCAAGAAAATCCACTTAAAAGAATCCCTTTTCCCAGAAACTTTCATGGAGAGATGATTTTTTTTTTTTTAAAAAAAACTAAACTCCATCCTCTCACTCCCATCTCTTTGGAAATGCTTTAGTGTTTCCACCAATGTATTTTATTTCATTTTTATTTTATTTTTATTTTTGGCTGCCCTGGCAGCACGTGGAAGTTCCCAGGCTGGGGATCGAACCCTCGCCACAAGCAGTGACCCAAGCCACAGCAATGACAATGCTAGATCCTTAACGCCCTGAGCCATCAGGGGACTCCTTTATTTCATTTTTAATCCAGTCTTACATTGCAGTAAGGACGCAGTGGAGATGCTATTACCAACATTCTTGCAAAAGGGCAGATCCAGGAGACTATTGGTTTTAAAGAACAGACATTCAGTACATTTGGTCCTGGGAAAACACTTCAGACTTTCCATCCATCAATATCAGGGGAAAAAACCCACAAAGATTCTATTTCTAAAAAGAGCCCCCCCCCAACCCCGGAGTTCCTGGTGGTCTAGTGGTTAGGATTCGGTACTTTCACCACTTCGGCCTGGATTCAATCCCTGATCTGGGAACTGAGATCCCACATTAAGCCGATGAACACTGTGGCAAAAAAAAAAAAAAAAAGGGTTCCCCCACATCGTGTCCCCCCCCAAAGATATGTCCTAAACCGCCCCTCCCCACTGCCTCCTGTACCTGTGAATATGGCCTCATTTGGAAAAGGGCTCTTGACAGATATAATTGAAGTCAGGATCTTAGATGACAGCATCCCAGATTGGGAAGGACCTTAAATCCAATGACAAGTCCTTGTAAGTAGAGAGAAGGGGAAGCAGACACAGAGATACACAGAGGAGGAGATGGTGTGAAGATGGAGGCAGAGATCTGGATGATGTTTCTACAAGTGAAGGAAAGCCGAGAGCGGCCAATAGCCACTAGAAGCTGGGAGAAAGGACGGAGCAGACTCTCCCTTGAGTCCCCGGGGAGCCAGCCTCATCCATGCCTGGATTTTGGACATTTCGCAACACAGCCACGCCGTGTGTGGTACTGCGTTACTGAAAATTAACACACCCAGCTAAGCACCTTGACACACGCTTCCTAGGGACGGAATCCGAAGCTACCACTTTCCTAGGAGGGGAAGACCTTGGGGTCCAGAAAAGTGGCAAAGGAGCCAAAGCATCACCCCACCGGCTGTCATTAAAACAGCCATCGAAATTTCTACCTGCTCATTAGAAGATGACCCCCTTCATCTTCGAATGAACAAGTAAGAGGATGGATGACAGGGTCACAGTCCACCAACATGGCAAAACAGAACTCAAGTTCAAGAACAGCGCTGCAGGTGGACCCCTGCCCACACAGGCTCTGCCTTCACAGATCGGTTCCAACACGAGCCCATTCTCTTTGCTGCCTTACAAGTCACCTCTCCCTCCCAAATTAACCAGGTTCACGCCTCGAACTACAGAGAAAACTCAAGTTACTCATCTTTGCCTTTTCAGCCTTCACGCTGACGTCACCCAGAACCATCTGTCCCTCTAAAATGCCTCTCAGGAGTTTCCGCTGTGGGTCAGTGGGTTGAAGGGCCGCCTGCATTCATCTGCACATTGGTTTTGTTCCTCCTAGTTTTCGTCCCTAGGCCATCCCTGCTCTGGTGTCCTGTCCAGGTGCCGATCCTGTGCCCCAAATGCCCATTCTGCACTAGGACTTCAGTTATTGTAATTTGCCAACACTATTTAAAAACAGAAAAGTCCTGAAGGAAACGTATCGGGTTCTTCTCTTTGGCTTCTCCTTTTTTTGTTTTTCAAGGTACTGTAAATTGTTAACCAGGGCTGCCAAGCAGATTTGGCTCAATGGCTAAACGTTTTATCATATTACAGTGTAATGCTAATCTCGGCCTGGTCTCACCACCAGAGCACACACAGACTTGAATAAAACTGTTATAACAATGAAAAAAAGAAAGAAAAGAATCTGACGGCAGTGGCTCAGGTCGCTTCGGAGGTGAGTGTTTGATCTCCGGCCCGGCACAAAGTGGGTTAAAGGATCTGACATTGCTACAGCTGTGGCGTAGGTCGCAGCTGCGGCTCACATTCAGTCTCTGGCCTGGGAACTTCCATATGCTGTGGGTATGGCCATTAAAAAAAAATATGCCTCTCAGACCCCTTCCTTCGTCTATTTACATCACTACAGCCCCAGCCAAGGGATGATTTAAACAGCTTCTCGGCATCCTGCTTTCAGGTTCATCTCTCTGAAATGACACTCTAATTACACCCTTTCCAAGGAAGCTGCCACAGCTCCCAGCCTCCTCTCCTCTGCTGATGTTCAAGCCTGCCCCCCGCAACCTCCTGCCCCCGGCGGCTGCTGCTCTGTCAAACTAGACGTTCCTCTCTGCTCCCGCAAGGCTGGCTGTCCTGCAGTCCCTGTCCTGACACGCACTTTCATCCCCATCTCTGTGCCTTCGCTTCCACTCTTCTCCCAGCCCTGATGCTCTCCATACTTCTCGTCAATAAGAACCCCACACACCCTCCAAGGTCAAGTTCCCAATCCCGCTTCTCCCAAGAAGCCACTTCAAAAACACTCGATGCCTCAATCACCTTTCCATCCCTCAACTGCCCTGATGGGAATTTCAGCATGTCTCACGCTGGCTTCTACTAACTGACTTACAGATCTCGACTGAGCCCCAGGCAGGACCCAGTGATGGAGAGACGGGTCAGAGCCGGTCCCTGCTGGGCTGGGGGGAGGCCCGCGCGTAAGCACGCAGGTGAGAGTCAAAGTAAAGAGTGCTGGCATGATGGGGCCGCAGTGGCGAGCAGGTGACCCGGGGGGGAAAGGCCACACTCCATCTGCACCTCCGGGCTGAGCCGTAGGGACCCGTGGTGGAACAAGGTGTAGGATCTCGGTGATGTTGGTGAGGCTCTGATCGTGGAGGAGGCAGCTCTGAGTTGGGCGCTGGAGGACGTAGAGTGATTTGCCAGGGAGGGAAGGGGGGCAGTGCTGCCTGTGGAGGCTGGCTTTCGCAGACGGAGGGCGAGGACTTTGGTGTGGCTGGAGCTCGGGGCTGGCATGTGATGGCAGGAGACCGGGAGGGCAGTAAGTCAGCACCTTGCTGGGAGGGGCCTCCTGTATCTACGCTCTCCTTTTTTTTTGCCTTTTTAGGGCCGCACCCATGGCACATAGAGGTGCCCAGCCTAGGGGTCGAATCCGAGCTGCAGCTGCTGGCCTACACCACAGCCACAGCAAAAACAGATCTGAGCTGCATCTGCGACCTACACCACAGCTCACGGCAGCGCTGGATCCTTAACCCACTGAAACAGCAAGGCCAAGGATTGAACAAGCACATCCTCATGGATACTGGTCGGGTTGGTTACCTCTGAACCACAACGGGAACTCCCTATAACTATGCTCTGCCTGCCTGCTCATCTCACTGGCCCAGACCTCCTTCCTGAGCTCAAGATTAGTATATCAAATTCAAGAGATGGACGTCTTGGAGTTCCTGCAGCGGCACAGTGGGCTAAGGATCCAGCGATGCCTTGAGCTGTGGTGTAGGTCACAGATGCGGATCGGATCTGGCATTGCTGTGGCTGTGGCATAGGCCGGCAGCTGCAGCTCCAATTTGACCCCTAGCCTGGGAACCTCCATAAGCCACAGGTGCAGCCCTAAAAAGACTTAAAAAAAAGAAAAAAAATCCCAACGAAGGCCCCAACTTTCCTTTCAGCCTCACTCCTCACAGGCTTCGTGTTTCTGAGCCAGGAATAGAGGCCATTTGCAGTGGCCTCCTCTCTGCTGCACCAACCAGCTGCCAAGCCCACAGATGCCGAATCCACCCCAGCAGACATCCGTCGAATCAACACCGCGGGAGGCGGAGTCTGCTCCCTCTAAATCCACTCTCTCCTCCCTCTCCAGCAGCAGAGTTTTCGCTGGGCTGTCAAGCCGGACACTTTATTTCTAGCCTCCCTCGGAGCCGGAATAAGGCATATAAACTATCACGACACAGACACACTTCTATCTCACACAAGCCACCGTATTTCGGGTCTGGGACAGACGCGGAGCCGTTACCCCAAATAACACAGGCGCCGATGGGCTTTTGCTCGGATTCCTGCCATAGCCTTTGGACTAGCTGCTCATACCTCTCGTTTCTCCCTTTGAAATGTAAACCCCGGGATGCTGCCCAAAGGAGCTACGTCAGGGGTCCATCGGAGTGGCATTTTCCACCGCCTGCAGGATGAAGCCCCCGCCTCTAAGCGTGACGGTGTAAGGGACCCTCTGGCCCTGGTTGCAGCCACTCCTCCGGCCGTGACTCCAGTCCGACGCCATCCCTCGGAGAGACGGAACTGCCTGCGGATGCAGAAGGAGCCAGACTTCTTCCACCTGGCGGAAGGACACGGTCCTCCCTGTCCACCCCCATGGGGTCCTCCCTTCATCTACTTGCAGCCCCCTTTAAGGCCCAGCACGGACGCCCCAACTTCCAGGAGGCCTCCTCTGACCTCCCCACACCCGCAGCCCTGCCCGCCCCGTATCTCAGCTCCAGCGCTAACACCGGCACGCTCCATGAAGCCGTCAGTCTGGGAGAAATTTTCCCAAAGTATCGGAAGCTCATCTAACAGGTCGTTGTAACAAAGGACCCAGTGGAACCCACGAAACAAACTGTCTGGCTGATTTTAACTGGAGGGGAAGTGGAGGAAGGAATGGAAGCTAGAAGACAGATTTATAAGCTACAGTGGAGATGCTCTGAACAGCAACTCGATATTACGCACGGCGGAAAACAGATCAAGGACATAACGTTTCTTACTTGGGGAAAAAAAATTGTTCTGATAGGAAAGGACAGCGTGATGACAGCAAATGACACGGGCTTGAGGTTTTAACAGGCTGAGTTTGGAGTTCCCATTGCGGCTCGTCAAGGGACGAACCCAACTAGTATCCATGAGGATGTGGGTTTGATCCCCGGCCTCGCCCAGTGGGTCAAGGATCCGGCATTGCTGTGGTTGTGGGGTAGGCCAGCTGCCGTAGCTCCAATTCCAACCCAAGCCTAGGAATTTCCATACACTGTGGGTGCGGCCCTAAAAAGACACACACACACAAATGCTGAGTTTGAAGCTTATAGAACATTCCGATGAATGCAGCCCAGCCAGAGGACGGGGAGGCAATAAGCAGTATGACCTGCAGTGGAGGGGAGAAGTATGGATGGGAGATAGTGGCTTGGAAGTTAGCAACACACGGACAGTCTAAAGCCAGGGCAGCGGGTAAAGATGAACAGGATGAGACCCAGATCCAGAGAGGATCCGATCAGAGGGGACGTCAGCTTCTAAAAGGCAGGTGGCAGGCCGACCTGCAAAGGGGAGGGAGAAGGAAGAGCCAGCGGTGAGAGAGGGCCGGGTCAGACTGTGACGGACGGAAGAACTGACAGCAACGGGAAGAGCAGCCATGCGTGTGATTTTTAAAAGGTTAGGGGGTCTCAGGGCCTCCGCGCCCCGGCTCAGCCAGCGCGGAAAGGCTGTGCGGGCCCGGGTCTTTCAGGAATCAGGGCTGAACTGCCCCACAGGTGAGTTCAGGTCAAAGACCTGAAACAGGTCGGGGTGGGGACAGGAGGCTGTGGGGGTGACTCTAGGTAGGGAGTGCGCGTGAAGCAACAGGTGCTCGGAGGAGAAACAAAAGCCAAGCGAAACTGTCCAAGACCGAGGCTCTGTCCTCAGAAGGTCACACAGCAAGCAGAGCCAGGGAGGGTCTCTTCCGGGGCCCCCACCTACTTTGGAAAAGAAACACGGAAGCAGAGTGAGGGCCTGAGGGCAAATTACCATCGAGGATAATTCTCTCACCTTCCATCTTCCTTCTCTCTCTTCCTCTCTCTCTCTCTTCCTCTCTGAGACGTTTGCAGCTCAAAGGGAAGAAGCCAGAGAGGGAGAAAGAATGAGGCAAGAGAGTTTCCATCGTGGCTCAGCAGGTTGAGAACCTGACACAGTGTCCGTGAGGACGCACGTCCGATCCCTGGCCTCCTTTAGAGAGTTAAGGATCTGGTGTTGCCACAGCTGTGGCACAGGTGGCAGATGTGGCTCGGACCCCGCGTTGCTGTGGCTGTGGTGTAGGCCAGCAGGTGCGGCTCCGATTCCACCCCTAGCCTGGGAACCTCCATATGCCGCAAGCGTGGCCATTAAAAAAAAAAAAGAAAGAAAGAAAGAATGAGGCAAGAGAATAACTGACAAAATTGGAGAGGGAGAGGAAAGACGGAGGGAGAGGGAGCGGGCTGGCAGAGGCACCAGCCCGACCGTATCTGGGATCCTCTGTCTCTGAAGAGGAGAGAAGGCTGAAAGATGGACGGTGACCTCATTTAAGCTCCAAGGTAGACAGAGGGAAGTGAAGGGACCCCCGCCAGGTGGCCTCCGAGTTTCCAGAGAAAAGAGACAATCACCAGATGCAGATGGGGTGCGAGGGAGGGCACGGGTCTTGGGGGAGCCGTTAACTGATGGCCGCTGGGAGGAAGGAAAAGGCAGAGGAGCCGTGAGCGCTGCTTGTTGTTCTCGCCCTCCCCCTGAATCTGAAGAGCTTCAAGCTTAGGGTCTATAGGCATCTGAATCCTGTCACACAGAGATGCTACCGGCATCTCACAGGTAGCTGTGCAACAATGCCTTGAGCCAGGAAAATACATTAGCTTGGCTAGAAATGCTCTTTATGCTCAAAAAAAAAAAAAAAGTTTCATTGGACTGGTCAAAGCTCACCTCTCCAAACTGAGGAATATTCATTTTCTTCGTCTCATTGGATGAGATCCCTCCCGCCCCCAATCCATGGATCAAGACAGGACAAATGATCAGAAACCTACGGGAAGGTTGGAAATGCCCTCAGCAGACCACGTGCGCATGCTGTGGTTCAACACTCGACACTAGTCATTTACTGGGTGGGAAACCAGGCAACAGGGTCCTGGCACCTGCTGGAACCTGCTGGAAACATCATCCCACCCCTCCCCCACTCCCACCTACAAACATACGGGGAGCTCTCAGTAGGTCAGAGGAACCAATGGAAAGTTCTAGTCTTAGTCCATACTGTAACCACAGATGCCTTCTGATCTTGGCACTTCCAGGCAACTAGCCTACAGCCAGTGCCAGCAAAATTTTTACACGTATCTTCCTGTCTTACTATAAATAACCCAATTTCAAAGGCAAATGCTCTATACACCCTCCCACATAGATGGCTTATTTTACACATCGCGCCTTGCCTTTCCATCAAGATAGGAAAGGAGTCCTAGATACCAAAATAAGCTCCCCTCCCCATGCCTACAAAATGCTCAGTGTATTAGCACAGAGATTTCTGGATGAATTCTGGGGTATTTTTTGAGACTAGAACACACCCAGATATTCCTCGATGACCAGGGAGCATACACAGGGACTTCTGGATCTTCTTGGACCCCTCCCTTCTGTACAGGTAGGAAGTGGGTCTGTATCTCTGGATGGGCGATGGGATGAAGCGATGAGGATCCTGGAATTGATGCTATGGACCAGGGTCCTAGAGGCAGCCTCTAAGCACAGGGGCAATCCCCTATCTTTGAGATGCTGTGGGGGACTTGGTAGTAGTTTATTGGGACAAACACACCCCAAGAGGCTCTGAAATAGCACGCCTCCAACATTTACCGTTTGTCATGTTTAAAACACAAAGCTTTCAAGGCAATTCCCCTTTTAAAGTTGAAAGATGGGGGTTCTATAGTCATTACCCCTTTTCTTGGAGTCCTTCCATTTAGACATCATGCATTCAGTCAATGTCTATCGACCCTTGGGGATAAAGATAATTTTTAAGGTAGCAAAAGTCAAGTAGGACACAGAAAATCCAGCGCTAGTAGGCTGCCGTATCCAAAATCCCTGTGCCCTTGGTCCCTTGCCCTTTCTGGTTCCCTCCTGGGAGGCACTGTCCACCCAGGCTGATTCTTCTCCTTGCCTTGACCCATTCGCCGGGCCCGGTTATTACGTGTCCTCATGGCACCATGTCCCTTTCTGCTGGAGGCAGATCTATCAGGACTGAAGATTCATATTTATTTGTATAATTCTTTAATTAATGTCCGTCTCCCACTGGGCTGCAGGAGGGCAGGAACAGCATGTTTTATTAACCGCTGTGTCCCCAACACTTGGCACAGGACAAGTAGCCTTTAATTTATTAATCATTGTTTTGCCCGCATTTAGCGAGTCAAACAGCCTGTAATTGCATCCTCTGGGCTTGCGAAAGCAAGGTCATTTTCCCACTGATTAGACCCCAGTTAGCACCCGAGGCTGTTTCCTCCACACCTCCTGGATCCCTCTATCAAAAATTTCTTCATCTAGTTCCTTCGCTAGTACCCACCCCGCACCCAATAGCCACCCTCTCCCAGTATCTCGTTTGTCGTCGCTGCTGGCTGAACTTGCTTTCCCCCCTGTTTCTGTGCATTTATTTGCTTTCACGGTTTGGCTGATCTGAGAATGGTATCACATTAGCATCTGGAGAATGTTGGAAGACTAGTCAGTGTTTACCCATTTTCTTCGACACAAAAGGGGAAAAAAAACGGCTGAGGAAGTTGGCTGAGGTCACACCACCAGTTAGCAGTCCCTATTCCTTCACTTTTCAGCAACTTTTGCTATCTGGCTTTTTGCAAACCGACTTTTTACTAGGCACGCTTGATAACCTGCCCCGAGAATAGGGAAGAGAAGAACAATACACGTCCTTTGGGGAGACGGGAGGGCCCCTCAATGGCCGAACCGTACCGACCCATCCAGACACTGATGGGGAGGACCTGAGTCAAGGCACACGTTAAAGAAGCAATGCTCCCTTCCCTGAGCACCAGAGGCAGGGACCCCAACCCCAGACGCCGGGATGCCAGGCTGCATGTTAAGACTGGTCGCTGGGAGAGCGTGAGGGGCAGCTGGAGGGAAAGGACGCAGCCACCGGAGACCAGGCTCCTGGAGGGTGATCACAGGCCGGATGTTCAGCGATGGACCAGCTACTCCATCCTAGGATATTCTCTTTTTTTAAAAAAAAAAAATATTTATTGAAATATAGTTGATTTCCAATGTTGTATTAGTTTCATGTGTAAAACGGACTCACTTATACATGGAGAACTGAATCTTTTTTAGAGTCTTTTCCACTATAGCGTCTTACAAGACACGGAGTTCCTTGTGCTACACAGGAGGTCCTTGTTATTTATCTATTTTACATACAGTGGCGTGTGTATGTTATTTCCAGACTCCTAATGAATCCCCTCCCTTCCCCTCTGGGAACCATAAATTTGTTTCCTATGTCTGTGAGGCTGTTCATATTTCATAAATAAGTCCACTTGTATCCTTTTTTTAGATTCCACACATAAGTGATATCATATGGTGTTTTTCTTTTTCTGTCTCAGTTCATTTAGAATGATCATCTCTAGGTGCATCCATGTTGCTGCAAACAGCATCATTTCATTCTTTTTTATGAATGAGTAACATTCCATTGTGTATATACACCACACCTTCTCTATCCATCTGTCTGTCAATGGACAAAGGTTGATTCCATGTCTCGGCTACTGTAAATGGTGCTGCAGTGAACAGTAGCGGGCAAGTACCCTTTTGAATGAGAGTTTTCATCTTTTCCAGAGATAGCCCCAAAAGTGAGATTGCAGGATCACATGGTAACTCCACTTTTAGTTGTTCTTTTTGTTGTTATTATTATTCTTTTGCCTCAGTCCAAGGCACGTAGCAGTTTGCAGCCTGGGGATCAAACCTGCGCTGCCGCTGCAACCAGAGCCACAGCGGTAACTATGCTGGATCCTCAACCGGCTGAGCCACAAGGGAACTTTCATTTTCAGTTCTTTGAAAATAAAAGTGCTCTCTAGTGGCTGCACCCACTTACATTCCCCCCAACCGTGCAGGAGGACTGGGATATTTTCTCTCATCTGCACGGATGGCAGGACCTTGATTCGGCTGAGCATTTTGTCCTCAGCGGTCAGCGCTCCGTCTTCCTCGCGGTCATCAGCGGAGTGAAAGACTTCGAGGGCAGCCGTCCTTTACTCCACCCCACGCCAAACTAGCGGCATATTTATTATTAACGTCGCACATGCTCCGTTGACTCGGGGACCACAGAAAGCGAAAGCAGAGGACTAGCCACCAGGCAACTCAAGTCAAGGAAGAAGGTGCTGGAGCAAATGGCATGAGATGAAAGATGGTTTTGCGAGTGGATATGAAAGCCGGTCAGCTCTCACCAAGGTGGGAAATGGATGCAAATCCTGACTCTGTCACCTCCTACCATGTGAGCTTGTATGTTTTAAGGCCGGAAACGCTCTGTGCTACCCTGACACCACTGAACCTCAGAAGGCCCCAAAGCTGGAGCTGTGTATTCCCTGCTCTCAACAAATACGCTCCTCATCTGACAGGACAGGGCTCCCCATCAGCCAGACCAGCTGCCCCCCACCTCGTCCTCAGTCTAGTGCTTCACCTCCTTGCCAGCCAGCGGGACTACTCAAACAAGCCACTCATTTCCTCCCTCAAGAATCAAGAGCCACCTCATCCTCTTGCAACTGCAAAGCTTTCCTCCCACGGCCCCTCTGGTTCCCTCTGTTCTTGACCACAACCCCTGCGTGGCCCTGCGTGGCATGCAGTGTCCCCTCCCCTGCTTGTGAGTGTATGTGACCAATAAACTGCTGACAGTCTCATCTGTCCAGAGTCAGGTGTTCTGTGTTTGTCCTCCTCCCACTCTGTAAGATGGGCGGCCCTCCCTCACTGCCGAGGTGAACAGGAGTTGATGTCATGATGATAATCTTGGCAGAACATGCAAAGTGCCAGGCATGCAAAGGCAACGTGAGAGACTCAAGAAGCTCCTGGCTCAGTGGTAACAATTCCGACTAGTATCCATGAGGACGTGGATTCGAACCCTGGCCTCGCTCAGCAGGTTAAGAACCTGGCGTTGCCGTGAGCTGTGGTGTAGGTAGCAGACGTGGCTCGGATCCCGTTGCTGTGGCTGCGGCATAGAGACACTTAGTGGGGATTAATGAGCAGGTCTGCCAGTTTAGGAAGGTAATTCTGGGAATAGGGTTTGGAAAAAGCTAAAATGAGGATGGACTTATGGCAAGGCTCCAAGACACAAGGCTTTGCACTGCCCGTAGGAGAGTCAACGAGCAGAGGCAGGGCACAGACTCCCGGGCTGCAGCCAAACAGGAACAAGCTTCTAAGTTAGTCACAGGCCCCACCCCTCCCTATTGTCTTTTACCAGATGAACTGCCTGATCCACTGATGCATTTTTATCTGCAAGCCCTGGACTGCACAGATGTTTTTTTCTCCAACATCATACTTAGGAGTTGATGACAGAAGGCTTTGTGCGAAAAAGAGGAAGGGACAGATAGAGGAGGAAAAGGATTAAGGATAAGAGGGGAAAACACCTCTGGATACGCCCATCGCTGTGTCTGAACTCACGGCCTAAGGTGCACAGAAAGAGGTAAGCAATGCTGGGAAACAAGCTCTGCTTCTCCGAGGTTATGCTTTAGGGTGGACCCGAGCGGTTGCAAACCTGAACCCTGAGCCCCACCACCACCTTTCTCAGCAGGGCCACTAGAAGCGACACAGTCCTGCTCTGCGAAAGTGAATCAGAGCGCTGCGCTGCCCAAACCACATCCCTGTCCCCAGGAAGCACGTGAGGGAGAGACAGGGTATTCAGGCTGGGAGCTTGAGAGCCCCATAGTCTCGCCTCCAACTGTTAAGAGCAGCCTTCACATTCAGGGCACCATGAGCATCCGGCTGTGACTGAGATTTGCAGCGCTCTCTGGAGAGCAGCCTCACCATCCTGCCAACCCGGGGAAAGGAGATGGCACCTGGGAGCTGACAGTAAGCCCTGGGGACCGCCACCAAATACTGTGCCCAGGGGGTCCTAGCGCCTCCTTTCACCTAGAACAAGGACAATCACAAGTTCAGGCTTCATACTAAGTGAAGACAGTCAGAAAGAGAAAGACAAATACCATATGATACCACTTAAATCTGGAATCTAATATACTGCACAAATGAACCTTTCCACAGGAAAGAAACTCATGAACGTGGGGAACAGACTTGTGGTTGCCAAGGGGGAGGGGGAAGGAGTGGGAATCTGGGTTAATAGATGCAAACTATTGCCTTTGGAATGGACAAGCAATGAGATCCTGCTGTATAGCACTGGGAACTATATCTGGTCACTTGTGATGGAGCGTGATGGAGTATAATGTGAGAAAAGGAATGCATATATATATGTGTGACTGGGTTGCTTTGCTAGAAAGTAGAAAATTGACAGGACACTGTAAGCCAGCTATAATGGAAAACATGAAGAATCATTTGAAAAATAATAAAAAATAAATAAAATTGAATTCACTTTCAAGTATCCTAAAAAAACTAGGTTTTTTTTCTTCTGGTCTAATAAGACATTCCTCTTCTTTAATTCGAATAAGTGGAGCTACTGCACATTCCAAATCATAAACTTCATTTTTCTGCTGCTGTCAATGTACTAGATGAACTTGGTAAAATTGCATGGTTCTTTATCACGCTGGACTGGAATTAATGTCACCTGCATTCAAGTCTCAAGCCCTGGAACTAGTTCTGTCCTCTGTAATCATGGATATCCTCAGAGTCCTTTGCAACTCTTGGCAGCATCCAATACACTGAGCACTCCCTGGAGAGAAAAACAGAAGCTGATCTCTCAGCCAAAAGCCCATCGTGGCACCAGTGAGAGTTCTTTTGCCAGGGAAGCGAGGAGCTTCTTTTTAGCAGGTGGTCAAAAGCTGTGCCAGAGCTGTGACTTCCAACACTGCTTTTGAAAGAATAACATGCCTGCAGTCAGGGCCGAAGCGGGCAGAGGGAGCCTGCAAAGAAGAATCACCTACACCCTGTTAACAAAGATTAGTGTCACTCTCCCTAATAGTGTGGCTTCAGGTACCAATATTTAAAGCCTGTCGCCGACAGTGTTCCTTATTTATGTTTGGAGACAAGTGATCACGAGGCTTCGAGCACAACTTTCTTGAAGGGGCACAGCAAGACAGATAACGGGAGTTAACCTAGTCTCAGAACTGTTGCTGAGAAAAATAGCTGGCATTCACTCTGAAACTGTGTTGTCCAATGCAGTAGCCCTATGTGGCCATTCAAATCCGAATCAATTACAATTAGATAAGATTACGGTCCACACATCCAATATGGTGGCTAGTGGTTACCATACTGGACAGTGCAGATACTACTTCCAGCATCACAGGAAGTTCCGTTGGACAGTACCGACCTACACAGAGGAGCCCGACGCGCTGTGCAGGCCTTTTTAGTTGTTGTTGTTGTTGTACCCAGTTACGTGGAGGGTTTCTTGATCTTTGTGGAGGTTTAAGGTCTTCTGCCAGCGCTCAGCAGGCGTTCTGTGTGAATTGTTCTACACGTAAATGGGTTTTTTTTTTTTTTGATGTGTCTGTGGGAGAAGATGAGCGCCACGTCTTACCCCGCCGCCATCTTGATCCCGCCCCCCTCTTTGCAGGTCTCAGTGAGGAGTGGCCCCCAACACGGGGCTGCTCCCCCCGTGATCCCACAGGAAGTTGGCGAGCAAGAAGGACAAGCACAGCAAGGAGGCCCTGGAGGAGAGCTGTCGGGACGAAGGAATTTCTCCCTCCTCAAGCCAAGTGAGGGACCACTCCAAGGAACACGCTTGCAAAGCTTGGCATGGTTCCCTGAAGAACTGCTCTCGTCTCCCAGAAGAATCCCGAGGGGGGAGAAGGTGCCTGGGAGAACTCCAGTGGCTGACTGAGAAGACGGGGTTTCTGGGCGTAGCCTGTATTTCCAGAGGGCATGGGGCCAAGCTGACGCCTGGGAAGATGACTTGACACAGTCCGTAAAGTCTCGCCCCTCAGAGGTCCACCCACCAGGGCAGACTGAGTCTCAGGGAATCCGGGCAGAGTGGACTGACCATCAGGGGTGAGAGAGGAGCCCTACGTGGTCATCACAGGAAGCCCCGCCCAGCCTAGTGGATGGATATTCCCATGAGGAGCCTCGGCAGAGTCCTCAAAATTGGGAACCCAGGAGATAAAGGGTCCACACTTGAGAACAGGCTACTTTGAGGTCACAAGCACTAAACCACAACTTTAACCTTCAGGGAAGGTCAAACACCACCACCCAAACACACCCACCTCCCCACCCCAGCCAGCCTCTACTTTCTGTCTTTCTTCAACCCCAAGGAACCAGCGAGATGAGCAAAATAAGGGATTAAAAAAAACAACAACAAAAAACACAGGGAAAAGACAGATTACCCACTTCTGACCCAAAGCAGGCTTCTAAGGCTAATCAAGGCTAATCAGACCAAGAGCTGTTGGTAGACGGAGGAACTTTACACTGAATGAGAGACTGAAGTCACATCGGACCAGCTCATCAGCATTGAACACGACAGTGAAAGTTCTCATCAACCTAAAGCTTACTGGAAAATTTAGGTATCTGCTCATGAAAGTATGCAGGGGTGGGGGAGAGAAGACCAACAGAGGAGTGAAGACAGACGGTGATGTGAGAAAATAAAGCCGCTGTATGATTCCACTTGACAAACTCAGAAGGTTCTAGAAGAACTGTGTGAGAAAGGCACAGCCCAAGTAGGACAGTGGAATGTGATAAACCCACGAGGAGGTGACGGTGAGTGCACAATGTTAAGAATGACACCAGAGAGCTGTCAGTTTGGGAAAGTAGACTACTTGCCATGGCAACGCCAGGAGGCACAAAGAATTGGCTCCATCTTACATAGAGGAAATGGCAGCTCAAAGAAGTTCGATAAGCGGCCCCAAAACACTAGTGAGTGGCGGAGTCAGGATGCAAACCCCGATGGGGATCTTCACCACCACACTGCCACTTCTGCACGGAGTGACCTTGAACGGGGGCCCCTTTCAAGAAGCAGCTTAAGTGCATCACCGGTTCTGAAACTCTCCGGCAGAAAGTAGGGCAGGGTGGATGCTGCCTTCCAATATCCATTCTCCCCCTTTCCTTAGCAGGAGGACACTGTGTACCAGAACCGTCCCAAAGGCAAAGCAGGAGTTTGAAGTTGTCCTCCTCGGTACTATTAGGAGTGATGGCGGGAGCGCCATTGGCGATCTTGGACCAATGAGGCAACTTTACAGCCATCTGCAAAGCAAATAAGCTAGAAAGTACCTGTGTCTCTGGATTTATTTTGTGTTGGAGTTGCCATACCCGGGCTGGACTGCCTGTCTCCAGACTTCTTACAAATGAGAGGAGAACCGGTTGTTTCAGACTTTTGTATAGGCAGCGTAACCCCCGATCCTAACTAGGAAATCAGAAAGCCCACTGGAGAGGTTATATGCCTTGAATTTCAAAGTCTCACATGCCTCCTTCAAAAGCGTCTTACCCACATGTCCGTGGGCTGTGAAAAGTTCCTGAAGACGGTCTCCCAGTGGTGGAGTGTGTGTATATTTCCACGACTGCAGTCTTCAGAGTGGACTTGAACGTGAGGACCCGTATACCTCCAACAGGCATAAACTCCCAGACACCGCCTCGATCATTGGTGGCCTTGGGGAGTTATTTTTTCAAACATGTCTTAGCTCTTTCTTTTGCTCTTCCTTCCCACCTCCATACCCGGGCCAGGGAGAGAAAAAAAAAAAAAAAATTAGCCAGGCAAGAGTACACCCAATTCCCTTTCCTAATTAGACGCAAGACATTTGGAAAGCAGTGGCACAGTTGCTTGAAGAGCATTATCCATGAGTGCGAAGCCTGCATATTAAGGAAAGCTACGGGGGTCGGAGAAGACGTTCCAGGCTGGTGGGGAGCGCGATCCAGATCTCCAGAGGCAGCTGTCAATCACAGCCAGTGCGGGGCGGGGAGCTCCTAGCTCCTTCACTCAGCGCCTGCCATGCGCTGAAGAAGGGCTTGTGTGAAATAAAAAAAATAAAAAAATAATAAAAAAAGGAAAAAAGGCGCCAATAGCTCCGCTATGAAATCTTTCATCCCAAACTAATACAACACAGTGCCTAATGGATTTTAGGGAAGCAGTCAAATATATAATCATTTCCTGGTAACGGAGATTAGCTTTCATACCCCACAGCTCAGCCCGAACTTAAGTGGAGAGAAATAAAGAACAGAGTTCCTTTTCCAAAAGCAAAAGGTACTTCTAATCCACTGATAGACGAGTAACTCTGCCTTTCCAACTCTGGTCTCAGGGAAGAGAGTAGTCACCTTGGTCGTGAGTGTTTCCTGACTTCGCTGCTTCTTGGGAACCGCTTGTGTGGTGGCAGGTGCAGGAACCGCCTAGAGCAGATCCTGGGCTCTCCTCCCCCAGAAAACGGCAACGCGCAGGTAGGCACCCAGCAGGCACCCAGTGGATGCTGGCTCTGACAACGCCTCGCACACCTCCCAAGGCGGGCCAGGCTATTTCATTTTTAGACGGCTCTAAACGGAAAAGTTATTCCTTACGCGGTGCTAATATGGATCCCCCTGTACCTTTCACTCCTGGTTCTATTTCCGGTTTGGAAAACAGCAAAGGCCACACCCAGACGCTTTTCCTCATGGTAGCCCCTCTGGGATGCAAAGCAGAGGTACCAACACCCTCCTTCTCGAGCCTAAAAAACCCCCGCTTCTGTCTTAAAGGTTCCAGCCCAGCATGCCTGGCGCTCTCATCGCGGCCAAGGGCAGAGAGCACCCTCGAGTACACGGAGGAGGTGTGCACTCCTCGGCGCTAACGGCCTCCCAGGCTCCCTCACGCCTCGCACAGAGGGGTGAGCAGTAAATAGATAGATGATCGCACGGGAGTCTCTGCTGAGGCTCAGCAGTAACGAACCCAACTAGTATCCACGAGGACACGCGTTCGATCCTTGGCCCCCTTCACGGGGTTAAGGATCCGACATTGCCGTGAGCAGCAGCGTAGGCCGGGACCTGTGGCTCCAATTCGACCCCTAGCCTGGGAACTTTCGTACGCCTCAGGTATGGTCCTAAAATTAAAAAAAAAAAAAAAAAAGTTGCATGAATTATTATGGTTTTCATTGAATTAAAACTCAGATTTTTTAGCTTGCTCCTGAATATACTTTTATCATGGTGTTTCGGGGGGATCTAATTTTAGGACTCTACTTGGGCACGTTTCTGCTCATTTTCACCTCGTTAGAGCCCATGGGCATTCCAGCAAGTGGAGATCTTTTGGTTTCATGATTTAATCATCCCACAAATGACCTGTGTCTCCCAGTATTATCAGCCTGTGACACTAAAAACTCGGTAAAGGGACTGAGGGTAATTGGGAAGGTGACCCAGCGGGCATGTGTGCCAGGTCAGTGGATGGCCCAGGGAAACAGATCAGAGCGATTCAGAAAGTTTAAGGTGCCGCTCAAGAGGACATGCAGACAGGAGGGAGGGAGAAGGTGACGGGCCATGGAGTCATTGCTTAACTCTAACAGACAAGCAGAGGACGGTATGAGGCCACAGAGGGAGAGGGGCCGTGCGCACACACACATACAAGCACACGCATACGATTCCTCAAGCTCCCAGCAGGCTTCTGGCATCAGGAATGAAAACTGCTGCCTCTGATACATGAAGAGCCTTTATCGGGGCCTTAAACAGCCCCCAGCGGGGAAGGGAGCATTTGGGGTACCACTCCTGGATGTGGGCCCTGAAATGCTTCCATTTCAGCCTGCTGACCTGAGAGCATGGAGCAGATGTGAACTTTACTGGCTTCAACAAAGAATCCCTGAAGGATGGCAGTGAGAAGGATATATATGTGTATATATATATATATATATATATATATATATATATATATATATTTTTTTTTTTTCTGAATTACAAGCACTGGAGTTAAGAGGAAGATGTCTAGGCTTATTGATTACCACCCTCTAAAACATGCAAATTACTCAAAGACAGAGAAGAGGAGATGCTGCTGTTGGGAATCTCTGAAAAGAGTTATCTCGCCGCCACGGAAAGAGAAAAGTTGGGACAAGAAATGAAAACTCAGAATTCAAGAGCCGAGTTGTAGAATAGAGAGGGGTTGGGTCCTGGGGACCAGACATCAGGGGGAAAAAAATCGAGATAAAAATCATTGCTAACTTAATTCAAGGGCTCAATGGTAACAAAAAAAGCAACAAAAACTCTACTCCCTGTTTGTCAACTCGGCTGTGTCTCAGACAACACATCAATTTGCTTAAAACACACACAGAAAAGAAGCAACTTCTCTTGCAGCTGTCAGAGCAAAAATCCTTTGCTCTTCTGTCCAGCAACCTAAAGAAAAACAAGGGAATTTGTGGCTTGGTTTCCTTGACAACCTTATCTTCTCTCCAGGCGCCATCTCTTGTCTCTAAGCAACGGGGCACTCTTCAGAATTACCAGGAGGTAAAACCCAGCACTTATCCGGAGCCTTGGAGGACCAAGGAAATCAGGGCAAAGCCAATGGTCCATTTCGGGGCAGAACCCTGGGAGCATGGAAAGGTGCACGGCCCCAAATGTCCTCACCAGACCCCATACACACCCCAGCATCCCCCCCAGTCCTTAGTGCCTGGAATTCCACCTCGACGCTCCCCGCCCCCCACCCTGGCTTACTCCTCTGTCCTCTGGAGGGGTCAGGGACACAGTTCCTCAGCTGACTTTTCCCACGTGCCCCCCTCTGCCAACAGAAAAGCCCTCCGCAGCCCTGGTGTGAAGGAGAGGTGGACCCAGGACCCAGAGCAGGAAAAGGAAAGCAAAAAGACGCTGCTGTGACTTATGGATTTTTGTGAACAAATGGCTTTGCTGGAGAACACTGATTAAAAGAGGACAAGAGAAAAATGCCTATTTTTCTGTCCTGACATTTAAGAAGACTTCGTTTGCACCTGCAAACAGGATGCAGAGATTTGTCTTCCTTCACAAACCAGCATGCCCCCGCAGCTTCGCTAGCATCTCTGCACTGGGAAGGATTTCTGGGCATATACAGAAGAGGAGCTAATGAACAAAATCTCTGGAAATGACAGCTCTGAACTTTAATCACAGCAAGAGAAGAGAACTGATGACTGCAAAGCTCGGAAGTGGAAAGCGAAGGGAATTTAGAAGGGGAAGGTGCCGACCAGTAGTGCTTTCCACTGGCATGTCCAGTCATCAGCATCACTGCCGTTTATCTGGCAGCTTTCCGCCTCAGGCAGGCTCATTTCAGTGACCACAGTTTGTTCTCATATCACCTGCAAAGCAGGGAGTGGGGCCAGAATCATTCACCTTCCTTCCTTCAACTCAGAAAGCCTCCGTGCATAATGATCACACATTTATTCTCAAGATAAGAACGAAACTAGGGACTCTGATTCCTAACCCTTACTTAATCCGTGGTAAAAGGGAGTGGGGCTCATCTAAATTGCTACAATTCAGATATAATTTCCAGGTTTCACTGTCCCTGGGAGCTGTGAGTTATTTTCTAATTGAATTTTTTTCGATAGCCCATCAACATGACCGATCTGTTTGAGGTCCCCGTCCTTGCCCATTCTCCCCAGAGTAGAATTATTATGTAGAGAAGACTGAGTTCACCATCACCCCTCCTCTGAGTCCCATTTACAATAGCTGCTTTGCGGAGAGTGGCGTGGAAGCCGCGTACGTGGGCTGCAAAGGTCAACTGATTAGGGACACTTCTGGGGTTAGGAAAAATAAGAAGCAGTGAGGGGAGGAGCTGAGGGGACAGGGGCACGGCAAGCTTTGGCACAAGAGCCGAGGCAACAGGAAATGGAATCAAACAAATACCCCACGAGCTAGCAGCCAGTGCAAAGGGCGGGCAGAATTACACCTGATGAGGAAGAAACCTTGAATGAGGACGTAGTGCCTACCCCTTTGGGCAGGTAACACCCAAAAAGCACAGACCATGGTGTTGTCTGTTCTCTAAAGAGTTGAGTCCCTAAAGATGAGTGGTTTGAAACAGCGTGTAAATCTAGGCATTGGAGGAAGACTGGGTTCTCCACAGAGTCTGCGCCTGCCACCCTTCTGCTTGCTCTCAGAAGCAACCCAGCTTTTCCTCTCCTCTCCCAAACTCCCAGGCTGAGCTCCTCACCTCCAAATGGGCCTCCGCGTCACCAAGAAGACGGAAAAAGCAATGGAAGCTGTGAAGTCACGACCCAACAGTCTCTGCTAAGTGGGGAGCTCAATGGCAATTAGCTCCTTGAAAACGGAGACAAACTGACAGAGCAGAATGGGCCACGAAGTACATGACACTGTCATTTCACTCATTGTACTTCATCAGAGAAAGGAAGAGAAAAAGGAATTTTGATTTCAGAATTCATCCTTGGTTAATTGTTATTTGCAGAACACAAGTAACATTTTAATTATTTTTGATGCCACATCATAACAGCTATCAAGGGAATAAAGGCAAAATAGAATAAACAGGGACTTATTAAATACATAATTAATGCGCGCTGAAATTAGCATATATGAATATGAATGAGCTGGGACCATTATGAAACATGTGCGTGAAATGTTATCAGTTGATTCAATTGCACCTCAAATGTTATCAATTGATTAAACTTGTTATGTGCTACAGCTTCCAAACAAATGAGGCAGCCTCAACAGGAGAGAGACAGACTTAATCAGAGGATGAGTTAGTTCCTTGATGGATTATCAGGCTAGCAAGAGGTGCTGGGTATTTGCACACAGCAAATTTGAGAAACGCCACCAGTTCTCTGTACGGTGAAGCAAGGACAAGGCAAGCGCTTGCCAAAGGGCATGGTAAAGCCAGCGGGGGCTCTGGAATTTTTAGTTAGCGGCACACTCATAGTTTCGATTAATGAGGATGGCAGCAGTCAGCACATCCGCGGTGGGGGCTGTCCTCTGTGCCTTCTCCAGGAGGAGGATGGGATCTGAAGATCTTTCTCATCACAGCCTTGGCCTTGATGGAGCTGCCTGGCTAAAGGGAGCAGGAGTGATACGATTCTGGCAGGAAAGGTGACTCCTGACCCCAAGTTACCTGCACCTGCCCCGAGTGCAGAGAGGCGGGTCAGCACCCTGGCTAAGGATTACCTGCCGGGTCACCTCATTACCTAGCATGAGAAAGAGAACAGCCTGGTATGCGCCAGGGGCTTCTATCCCTCCCCTCGCCTCTGTGCAGGGCTCTCTGCTGCCTCTTCTGATCCCCTCTACTATGGATGGAACACTTAAAATACAAAATACGATTTTTTTAATTGCACCATCTTCAAAGCCTTCCATGCTCACAGAACTGAAAGAAAGACTGCACCTTGGCACCGAGAGTTCATGTTTACTTTATTGACTTCCTGTGATCATTGATCCATTCCCCATGGAATTATAATATGTGTTGGATTGAAAACTCAAAGCCAGGGCCACCTTGCATTCTCTTTGGGACCGCTCACAGCACTTAGATCTATGCCATCCAAAGTGGCAGCTGCCAGCCTTGTGTGATTACAGAGCCCTTGAGACTTGGTGAGTATAACTGGGAATGTGAATAATTTAATTTTAATTAATTAACCCTTTTTTTTTTTGGCCTTGCCTGCGACATATGGAAGTTTCCAGGCCAGGATCAAACCCACACCATAGCAACGACCTGAGCAACAGCAGTGAAAACACCAGATCCTTAACTTGCTGAGCCACCAGAGAACTCCCAATTAAGTTTAAATTTGAAAAATTAAGAAATATACCATCTTTTTCCATGATGCCCAATTTTTTTTTTAAGTAGGACAACATTTTACTTAAACCATTTTTTTCCTTTTTGTTTCCCCCTTTTTTTTTCCCGAACCACTGCAAGTTCAGCATCCAAAATAAGATATGCCAGAAACTAAAATACATACTGGATTTCAAAGACTTAGTATGAAAAAAAAAAAGAATGTAAAATAATCTTGATTTTTTATATTGATTCTACATTGAAATAATAATATTTTGGCTCTTCTAGGTTAAATAAACTATATTTTAAAAACCAATTTCATCTGATTTAAAATTTTTTTAACATGACTACTAGGAAGCTGAAAATTACATTGGGAACTTGCATTCTATTTCTCCGGGACAAGGGCGATACAAATGTTTCACATATAAAAAGAATCCAGACAACACTGTTGATTGGTCATTTGGTTGAACACTATCAACATTACTTTATAGCCTCTTATCTGCTGTCCATTGTAACAAGAGAAGAGCATTTTTTTTTTCTGGCCACATATCTGGATTAGAAATATAATCTGTGCCCAGGAAACAGAACTGCAGAAAACTGGTGACAAAGGAATAAAAAATTACTTGCGCCAATCAATAACCTCCTTCCTTTGGAAATGGGTTAAACCACAGGATGACAATAGCCTGTAAAATGAGAGAATTCAGGGAAACAGGCCACGAGAATACATACATTCCATTCCTATCTCAGCAGCGAATGGGGCTCTGTGCTTCTCGGCTGCCCAGGGGACAAAGAAAAGGTATGCAGACTAAATTACGAATAGTTTCCACAAGGGAGGTCAGGCTCTTCCAGGTGGTGCATTCTGAAATAAATATCTCATTTAGGAGAACTGGGAGGTAAATTGGGCAAGGTCCCGAGGAGCAAAAAAAAAAAAAAAAAAAAAAAAGACAATAAAAGCTGCACCGGATTTCATATGACAGTTAACGGCTCTGCTTCGAAATCCAAGGTGAGTCGGGAGAAGCTGTCCTGAGAGGGGCCAAGCTGACACAGACTAATCAGACTGCCTTGCTCGGGGCGGGGGCAGGTGTGTATCTCTGGGCAGACAACACATCACACCCAGGGGAAAGGATGGGAGCTGGTCCCAGGAGCGGCTCTCCACTTCCCCCTACATTAGACAGGACACGAGCCTGCAACACAAGCCCCCGCACAAGCACCCCCACCACCCTGTGCTACACCCCCCCAAAAACAACCCAGATCAGAACCAAAGGGAACAAAAACGTTACCACCCTTAATGCATTAAAAATGATAATAATTTGCAAATTTTGATTTCTAAGTATTTTACACCCGATACATTTTTGACACATCCCCTGACGGAGGAAAATCTGTCTCAGGAAATAAAATGTCTCCCCTAAATAAGACTCATCCCGCGGCAAGCTGGGGTGGGCTCTGAGGAACTGGCGAAGTTACGCGTGCACGTGGCCTAGAGCAGTGCCAGCCAACAGAACTTCCTGGGACAGGGGAATTATTCTCTATCTGCTGCCCGACCTGGTAGCCACCAGCTACCCATGGCTCGATTCAGAATTTTATTTAATTCTGAGAACTAAAGCACAGAGCACTTCGTGGCTCCAGGATTCAAGCCCTGGCCTTTCTGGACTCTAAAGCCGGGGCTTGTCCCTGCAGCTAGTGGCTGGTATGTTGGCCGGTGCAGGTCTGAAAGGCTCCACTCCAACCACCTCCTAGACAAGAGCTGCCTGGCCGTAGAAGAGAGACACTGGGAAGTGCCCAGAAACCTTGAGCTCTTACTACCAAAATGGGTTCCTCTTCTCCTGCTTGTACTTTTTGCCCTTGAATTTCCCTAATAGGTGGGAGGCTGACAAAACCTAGCAGACGTGGAAGCGAGTCTTGATTTTAAGCCCATCCTTGTGCAGCCTTAGAAGGTAGCTTTCTTGATCTGAAGGCCAGAGAGCAGAGCACGGATCTGCGGGTCTGAAGCCTTGTGGTCAGAGTTGATGGTTCATCTAAAAGGTTGTCCTGTTGCTTTTGGAGTCAAGACAGGGATCTGAGAGTTGCAATTTCACTCGCATCTGCGACTGTTCTTGTGTTTAAACCCAATGGTTTCATTTGGGAGCGCGCTACCGGCTTCTGCTCTGGCACCCACCCAGGCGCACAATACGCCGAGCAGAATGTCATCCCAGACAGGAGGCTGCGCTAATTATAATGTCACGCTTCCCACTGAGAATCAGATAATTAAAGGAGGATATTACAGTGTTTCTAAACTCCTGGAGTGAACGCATCTTCAGATGTAACCTCTTGGAGATGAAAATTCAAGTGATCTGAGACGGTCCCACCTGAGGCCACCAAGACCAGAACCGAACAGCCTTTGAGAGGCAGAGGGAAGCCAAAGGCAGGAGGGAGGAGGGGCGTGGGGACCAGGAGGAAGTGGGGGGAAATTAACATGGCTCCCAACCTACTGTGTCCTGGCATCGCGACACGCACTTCACGGTAGGTAACCTGGTGATTGGTCCTGCTTGTTGCCATGCTCTCATCTCACTTAATACTGAACTGCAAGATAGGTATTATCTCCATTTTACAGCTGGGAAAACTGAGATTCCCATAATCTTACCCCCAGAATCTAGCCAGGGGAGTATCTGCTGGTCCAGGATCCAAGCCCTGGCCTTTCTGACTCTAAATCCTGTGCTTGTTCCTTCCTTGCACGTCGTCCTCTTGGTGTGGTTGAAGGATGAATGACCTAGGACCATCTCCACTTGGTGGTGGTTGGGGGGTGATCTGCAGGGGTCCCACAGGGGCAGGTGCCCCGGGTGGGGAATGCGGCTCCTGGCCCAGGTTTCCTCTGACCAGACCTCTTTCCTGAACTGACTTCACGGCATTGGGTGTCATCATCACAGCAACATGCCAGTGTGATGCTGCGGGCGTTAACCTTCTACGCGGCAAGCTTCAAAAAGGCAGAAGCATTTGCTGAACTTAGCTGAGACCATCGCTGAAAAGCATAGTGTAAAAGCACCGGAAGTGAAGCAGCAGAGCTCGACCTGGCAAGGGGCAGACCGGAGGCCACGTAGAGAGACGAGTGTGAGTCACACGCCTCCAGTGTTTGCTGTGTGACCTTGAACTTAGTCTCTAAACTCTCTGGGGTACAAACATCTAAATCATCCAAGTAGAGCGCTTCATGTCTGGAGCTTCCAAAGGCCCCAGGAAGTGGTGGCCTCTAGTGTCATCAGGGCATTTCATTCCTGCCAGATGTGTGGTTTTGAGTGGGGCTCAGCTTACTCACTAATAGAACCTGGGTCTCTGGCTGCAGAAAATACCCCTCCAGTTTCTGGAAGCAGAGAAACGTCAAGCAGAGACTGCTGCATCCATGCTTTCCCTGGAAAGGTCCACATTTAACAGCAAAATTTTCTGTTCGGTCTTTGCCTTTGGAAAATGAAGAGTCGGTCTAAGTTCATCTTTCTAGCTATTGGCACCTTCCTGCGCAGTCTAAGTGCCGCCTCTCCAAAGCCGCCCTGGCAGCACATGGAGACCACAGTGGCGTGGATAATCCTCATGGCAGGTTCATACCACCAACAATCCCTGGAACCCGAGAGCCTTCTTTTTCCTGGCAGAGGAGACTCTGCAGATGGGCTTACCCTGGACTACCTGGGGATGGAGTAACTACATCCTATAGTCACGGGCATCTTTCTAAGGAGGCAGAGAGAGAGATCAGATTTGGAAGAAGATGCCATGTGACCCCAGCAGCAGGGACTGGAGTTACATGGCTGCAAAGCCAGGCATGCCAGCAACCTCCAGAAGCTGAAAGAGGTAAGGGACCAATTCCAACAGGAGCACAGCCCTGCCAATCCCCGGACTGCAGCCCAGTGAAAGCGATTACAGACTTCCCGGTCTCCAGAACCTTGAGAGACTAAATTGGGGCTGTTTTCAGCCACCAGTTTTCTGATGACTTGTTACAGCAGCCATAGGAAGCTGATACGATCCTTCATTCTGCCTTCTGCCCCAATACGATTTGTTGTAATTAAAACAGCCCCGATACGATCATCTCAGCCCTAAGGGAATAACTTACTTCAACACTCAGAGGGTTAGGGATGTTGAGGCTGTTAGGTGACGGAGGTCCCCCTTCCGAAAAGCATTTTTATCTGAACACATGAATCATAAGTATTCATTATGGAAAAGCTGAGTTAGAAAGCTCACACAATCATGAAGAAAATAAAACCCAGCCCTAATCCTAGAACTCCATAATCCCAAGAAGAACCAACCACTCTGAACACTTTAGTGTATAAATTTGTGGGGTTTTATTCCCTGAAACCAACCAACAAAATCACTTCTGATGAAAAGACAAGCGTTTCATGTAAAGCCATGAAATGGGGTCTATTAGGAGTTGACCAGACAAGTCAAATAATTAAAATCAACAGTTGGGCTGTTCTGGAGACACAAGAAGTGACCCCTTAGCTCTGCGTGTGTCACTGCGACAGCCAGCAAAGTGAACTTGACTCTTGGCTCCGACAAGCGGAAAATAAAAAGCCTGAGGTCACCTCGGCTCTTCTTCTGCGGGCCTTTGTAAGTCATTTCAAACAGAAAGGAAAGTCCGGTGACGCACAGAAGTTAAAGGCTGTCCCTCAGCCCAGGCGGTGGCGGAGGGAGATAGAGAAGTGGGACACGACTCCTGAATGACCGCTCCCTTCCTAGAAAGGAGGCCGGGTCCCCAAGTGACCATCCCAGGAGCCGGAATGTATACAATTCGCTTCAATAAAAACTATAACATGGGATCCAAAACTGAAGACGGCACTGGCCTTCTTTGCAGAAACTCCATCTATGGCGGGAAGCGAATACGTTTCAATGACTGCCAGACAAACAGGCGCAGACACAAGATACAATAGGGTGTCACCAAGGAAGGACTGAGTAACCCTCTAAATAAATGAAATTAACAAGGTACTGCTTATCTTATTTTCCACTGGATCATCCAATGCCAGGACTGGAAGGAACCCCACTGACCATTTAACAACCTCTCCGCTCCCCCCACCCCCGCATCAAATTTTCAAATGGAGCAGTGCTGGAATGAGATAACTTCTAGAATCCCTCCAGGCGCTAAATTTCACTTTCTCACGTACAAAGCTACAGTGTCCTGTTGAGATCATAAGCTACTCATGAAAAGAGATTAGTAGGAATTTGATGGCTGGCTGATTTTTCATTTCACTTGGACACAGAAAGGGAACTTGTTTCCTAAAGGCCCAGAAATCTCAGGTAGCCTCAGGGCCCTGCAGTTGACAGGCGATTGCGGGAAACACCCTTTAAAAGGCAGTGGGTTCCAGGAGTTCCTGTCATGGCGCAGTGGTTAACGAATCCAACTAGGAACCATGAGGTTGCGGGTTCGATCCCTGACCTTGCTCAGTGGGTTAAGGATCCGGCGTTGCCGTGAGCTGTGGTGTAGGTCATAGACAAGGCTCGGATCCCGCGTTGCTGTGGCTGTGGCCCGCCAGCGGCAGCTCCGATTTGACCCCTAGCCTGGGAACTTCACATGCGGCCTTTGCACTGGCTGCTCCCTCTGCCTAGAACACTGGCCCTCCCCCAGAGATCTGCATGGCTGCCACAAATGCAAAGAGGTCTCAGTGAGACCCACCTTGACCACTCTATTTAAAATTGCAACTCCTGCTTATACCACGCTGCCATCTCCTCTGCCCTGTTGACCTTTTTCTTTCTTTATAGCACTAACCACCATCTAACAATGTATAGTTCACTATGTTCATTGTCCATCTCCCCTGCTATAGTGTTAGTTACAGGAGGTCAGGGATCTGGGTATGTTTTATGACCGATAGAACACAAGTACCTAGAACACACTATTCAAATGCAATTCATTAAAGGCAAGA
>PVHT021183560.1:1480106-1491925 GCA_004024745.2 Catagonus wagneri | reverse complement strand
ATCTCCTCTGCCCTGTTGACCTTTTTCTTTCTTTATAGCACTAACCACCATCTAACAATGTATAGTTCACTATGTTCATTGTCCATCTCCCCTGCTATAGTGTTAGTTACAGGAGGTCAGGGATCTGGGTATGTTTTATGACCGATAGAACACAAGTACCTAGAACACACTATTCAAATGCAATTCATTAAAGGCAAGACTGGGGAAGAAATTTCCTCTGCCCTGAACCTCTCGATCCAGAAGAGCCAGCTCCTCCCCAGGTTACTGAGCCTGTGGCTATTACCACTGCACTTCTGGTGAAGCCAGCTCAGGTGGGACACCTATGAGCCATTCAGTCCTCAATTGGAAAGATAATTCTGCATTCTCTGTAGAAGGGACACAAGGTTGAACCTGGAAATGCCAAAGAGGCAGAAGGGGATCTCTGGCTGGGAAGAAGTAATATTGGAATCCAGGCTGATCATCAGATTTTGGTGTGTTCCACACACTTTCCTACAAATGCACTTTTGTTTCTGGCCTTAATCCAAGTTCTCACTGGAGTCAATAAACATTTAAGAGAGTGTACTCTGACTCTCCCTGAACTTCTCAAAAGGAGCGAGGAAACCATTTCAGTTGAGTATATGGGAAAATAGGATAATAGTAGCAGGTGTGGCTCAGGAAGGGTCCACCAAAGGAAAGCTTGCTCCCAGGAACTCAGAGCCCATCGCTATGAACCCTGGATCTTAGAATACTTTTTTTGTTCTTTAGCAAGACAGAGAATCACTACAGGATCCCTCAGGCCAGTCACAGGCTACCATCTAGCGTGGCTCTAAACCCACTGGACAGATCCGTGTTCCTTTTTCTTTCCTTCTTTTTTAGGGCAACACCCGCGGCATATGGAAGTTCCAAGGCTAGGGGTTGAAACAGAGCTTCAGCTGCTGGCCTATGCCACAGCCACAGCAACGTGGGATTTGGGCTGCATCTGCAACCTACACCACAGCTCACGACAATGATGGATCCTTAAACCACTGAGCAGAGCCAGGGATCGAACCCACATCCTCATGGATACTAGTCGGATTCATTACCACTGACCCATGATGGGAACTCCTAGATCTTTATTCTTTTTTCAATTGATTAAAGGGGTCTTAAGTGGCATAAAAACAGCCACTAATTACTGTGACTGCAAAGTGTAAGTCATTCTCTTCTTGAATGACTAGCATTTAACGAGTTGGAAGTGACCGTGGAGGGTTTGGAGCTGCCCTCCCCTGAGCCCTAGGTCTTCCAACGAGCTCTTTAAGATACTGGAGGTGTGACTGGATCCTACCACCCAGGAAAATCCATTTGGGTCAGATTTGTGCATTGAAGTCCTACATAAGACTTCATATCAAGCCATATTGAATAGCAAACCCTATAAATATAAACAACCAGCAGAGCTGATTTATAGCCCAAAGGGGAAAAGCCAAGAGGGAAATGAGAGAGAAAGAGATGATGAAAAAAACTGGGGGCAAACCAGCCTCTATGATCATATGATAGAAATTCCTAAGATCTGGATAGAAATGACAGAGGAAACTACTTTATATCTAGAAGAAAATCTGAGCTTAAAAAGCGATTAGACAATGTTCTGACAGATGTCATATACATGCTGGAATACAGAACCTATGGAAGTGTTCATTCTTTAAAGGTGACCTAAAAAAGTCTTCACCGTTTGAGCAAAAGACTTTCCAGTTCCCCACGGGGGAATACTCCGAGTCTGGCCATCACCTTTGTTTCCACAACAACGAATCCAGAATACAACTGGGCAACAGCTCTGAGTCTCAAGGAGAAATACACGCCTCTAGCAAGCTTTGCCCAGTCAAGCCTCTGCTGCCGTAGCGGGGAACGTTAAGGCCGACACTGAGGACTCTGCAAGGGCCCAGATCATACATCACCAGGGCTTCTCCCCGAGCAACGTTATCACTCAAACTTGAGTTCCAAAACTATGAAAGATGGATCAGAATGTTTAAGGACTCAAGACTGAAGGAGTTGGGAGTGTTATTAATGCTAATGACAGCCACTACTTTTCAAATGCTCAGATGGCCCAAGTATTACATATATATGTGTGCATATATAGGGAATCTTATTCAATTATCAAAATAAATATTGTTTATCTTATAAATAATATCCCAGTCATCTCGTTAGTAGCACTGTCCCCACTTCACAGATGAGAAAACCAAGGTCCAGAGAGCTGGAGTCATTTGTCAAGATAAACTAGTTAGCAAATAGTCAAGCTGGAATTCCAAAATGTAACCCAAAGAGTTCCTCAGGGTCCCATGGGTTTTATATAATAGCTTTATTCTTTTTCATGCCCAGCTGTCTTTTCTAGTGATTCTATGTAAAACACATTATTTTTGAAATAGAATGCTAATACTTTTTTTCTCCAACTAAAATAAAGCCAAAGACAGAAAACAAATTACCCCAAAATGCTATAAAGGTGAGGATTGGCAATAGGGAGGAAGCTTTGTATTCCATTACAAGTTAATCACTAAAGGGATACTGCTGAGATGCTTAAACTGTGCATGATGGCCCATCTCTGGGAACCCTGCCTCCCATGTAATGAGCATTAAGTTAAAATACCTTTGTGTAGCTACAGGAGACATTCCGATCAGGCCCACCTGTGAACGACCGCAGGAAGGCAGAAGTGAACACGTCCCCTCCCAAGGCTGACCTGGACCAGGACAGGTTTGACTTTACTCCCTCCTCTTTTAGTACAAAAGAGGCCTGATTTCTAACTCAGGCAAGCTGGTTCTTTGGGACATGAGTCCATCATCTTTTCAGTCTGCTGGCTTTCTGAATAAAGCCGCTATTCCTTGCCTCAACAACTCCTCCCTCTCGATTTACTGACCTGTTGTACAGCAAGCAGCACAAGCCTAGACTCAGTAACAGTAAGGACATCTCAGAAAGACGTCCCCATGAAGAGAGCAGGTAAAGCAAACACGTGAAACTATACTGAATTCAATACTTTAGAAAAGCATTAAGAAGAGCCTGAGACATCCCATGTTCATGAAAGGCACATTCCACAGCAGTCAGGCAACAGTTACAAACTGATGCCCAAAGGAACTGGTATCGACTATGTAAAGAAAGGAACTGATAGGTGGAAACTGGAGCGAAATAGTTTGAAGTAACCCAGACAGGAAGTTTTAGCATACATTGATCAATCTGGAACTAGTAACCGCAAAAGCAAACAACTCAAGAAAGATTTGCGCTCCTTCCGCCCAGCCCCTTGAGAAAGGACCCACATCATGGCCGCCCAAGCCCCTTTCTCCTTCACCTTCAGAAGGGTGGCTGGACCGCTCGGGGCGAGCCTCACCTGGGATGTTGTGTATGGTGATGGCCAAGATGAGCAGCGCGATCCTCCTCCAGCTGCCGCCGCCGGGCTGCACCAGGCTCCCCTGAGACGGCACAGGGGCAGCAGGGCCCTCAGGAAGGTCGGCGGCCACGGCCTTCTTCCTCTGGTACGCCTCGCCATTCTCACTCTTGTCTGGGCAAAAAGAAAGGGACAGAAAGGGAGAGGACTTTGAAAACGTGCACATCAGTCCTTGGACAAGCAGCAGCCCGAGGGAGCTTCCGGGGCTGGGAAATGGTTCATTTTCTAACTTCCTAATGGGCCGAGTGCCTTCATACACACACTCATTCATTCATCAAACAGTCACTGAACAGGCATTCGGTGCCCGATGTGGGGTAGTAAAGAGGGCAAGAAGATGAAAGTGGGGCATCCTAACACTGCCTGCTGAAGAGAAGCAGTGCTGAGTAGTAATTCAGAAGCACAGGCTCTGAAACCAGGCTGCCTGGCTCACTCCCTGACTGGGCCACGCATCAGCTGTGCAGTGTGAAAGAAGCTCTTTTTAACCGCTTTGTGCAAGAGGTTAACCTTAGTTTGCTAATTCATAAAATGGGATAATAACAGGGGTTATTATTATGCTGTAGGGGTTCTGTGAGAATTAAAGGAGAGGCAGCGGGAGCATGCTTGGATTGTACAAAACGCTTGTGTGTGGACTGGGGCTGTGGTCAAGTGTCCCCTCTCGCCTGCAGAATTATATCGGGGGTGACCTCACTCTCTAGGTCTCAGATGCCAGGCCCAGCCAATCAGATTCTCTCCCCAGGGATGGGGGAATGACTCTGTGGGCCCCCTCTGAACACACGGCCCTGCCCTGGGTGCTCTCTAGTGGGAGTTGATAGTGACAAAAAAGAAACAACTTGTCCCTCTGGGATTTTATAATTTAAGAGAGGACAGACAGGGAAGACATGAACAAATTCCTTTAAATCTAAGGGACAGCAATGCACACTCTTAATAATCACTGAAGGCCACACTTATTCTCATCAGCGTCACCAAAGGACCTGACTCTGAATCTCCTGCAAATAACGCACAGAGAGCAATGGGGATGGGGCCGCGTTAGCAAATCCCAGCACCAAACAGGCATTTAACAGGAACGTGGAGAGGCATAAAGAGTCATTAACTGAGCTGAGGGTGCACGCCTCGCCTTGGGGTCTCGATGTGTGAAAACGTGAACACCTGACACACTTGAGAAAGTTAAACAAGCCACCATTTGGTAACAGCCGCTAATGAGCCTGCCACGAGGAAAATTAGTCCAAATAAATCATTACTGAGAGTACAGATGAACCCTGAGCAGTGAACCTCCGCGCCTCTCCTGGGAAGGGCTGGTTAAACCACTGCCCGGCATCTAGCAAAACGCCAGCACCATGGACAGAGCTTGGCCGGTTTGGGAGGCGATGGCTGAGCCTGGCATGAGGTCAGGGGTGTTACCAGAGTGACACCTGTGAGATCTGCCAGAAGAGGACTGACTGGTCTAGGGCGATTTTCAAGTAGGATTTGGCAGAGAGGAAGGCCACCTGGGGGAAGGAACAGCCGATGTCGGGTTCAGAAATGAAAAAACGTCATCAGCGACACCGGGGAACTGGTGATCTCTAGAACTTACTCTCAACGAATCCTCAGTCTTTACAAAAGCCTCAAGAAGTGGAGGCCATCCCCTCTTAACAAACGAGGAACTTGAAGAACAGAGAGGTGGGGTTTCTGGCGCCAGGTCACACAGCGGGTCCAAGAAGGATTCAAGGATCAAACTAGGCCCTTCACCTCCAGAAGCCACCTCTTAGCCAGGGTCACGTGGTTGACTAGGGGTGGCGGGGTGGCGTGGTGACCTGCTACTTTGCTTGCCAAAAAGGGGGAGTGTGAGCAGTCACTGCAGCGACATTTAAGAGCTTAAAATCCACACATATAGTTCAGGGAGGGTCTAGTGAGCTGGCACCGTGTGACACCAGAGGCAGAAAAGGCTCCGTGGAAACCTCATATCAGTAATCATTCCCGGAGTTCCCGTCGTGGCGCAGCAGCAACGAATCCGACTAGGAACCATGAGGCTGCGGGTTCGATCCCTGGCCTCGCTCAGTGGATCAAGGATCCGGTGTTGCCGAGAGCTGTGGTGTAGGTCACAGACGCGGCTTGGATCTGGCGTTGCTGTGGCTGTGGTGTAGGCTGGAGGCTATAGGTCCGATTAGACCCCAAGCCTGGGGACCTCTGTATGCCGCGGGTGTGGCCCTAAAAAGACAAAATAATAATAATAATCACTCCAGCTCGTAGACAAATCTGAAAATGTTTCCTGAAATCACTGTTTCTTAACCCTACCATTTTCAGTATAAAACAGCTGTAAGCAGAAAATACTTGCTAACACCCAGCGCAGGCCACAGGGTCACAGTCCTTTCAGGAAGGTGGAAAAACTTCAAAGTTGAGCATCACCAAAACCATTTTTGAAAAAAAATTTAAACTCAAGCATCAGCGAGTCCACACAAAGAAGGGGCCCAGATCTGGGGCTCAGCCTGTCACCCCCCCCAACTTTGCCCTCCGGGAAAGGCACCCTATTCCTGCAGTTGAGGGGATGCCAGACAGACTGGCCCAAGGCTGTCTATTCCCACTGAATCACAGGATGATCTTGGTCACGTTTTCCCTCCTCTCTCTTCTCCCTCAAAGAAGGAACATGATTCTTGTCCCAACACATCGCATTGTACAGCAAAAGCAGAGCTGGGTCCGGTGGCCACAGCCTGGATGGGGGAGGGGGTGGCCATAAATCAAACTGCTGCTGAGCAAGCTCCCCCCCCCCAGGGTTTGACTTACTCTCCTTGAAGAGAAAGGCCCTGAATCAGAGCCACAGCCACGGCGACACTGGATCCGAGTCACATCTGTGACTTATGCCGGAGCAGATCCTTAACCCACTGAGCGAGGCCAGGGATGGAACCCGCATCCTCACAGAGACAACATCAGGTCCTTAACCCACTGAGCCACAACGGGAACTCCAGGCCTTGATGTCTTTAGATCACAGGCTCTAGACCATTTTGGATCAGCGATGCTTTGAAAGTACAGAGGAACACAGAGTCCTCTCTCAAGCAAAAAAAAAAAAAAAAAAAAGAAAAGATGATTTTGAAATAATCTTTGCATCCTTATGGATCTGAGGGCCTCAGACTGAGAGCGTCCTGCTATATAAATGCCACAGTAACCTTCGTTCCACAACCCCTGGGCCCAGACTCCCCAGGAACACAGGATGTTTGCTGTCCCCGTGATGATGGAACCAGCCAGATCTAATCGGCCCAGTGGCAGAACCTCAGGCTTCCAATGAATACAGCAACACTAATTAACAGATCACCAGCCACAAGAGCTTTCAAAACGTCCCCAAGCCATCACTGGAGATGATTTGGTTGAATTGGCACAAATAGGCAAATCCTCATCTGCTAAATACAGAAGACTTCAAATCCCTGGGAAAACTCCTTCTTTCTAAAGACCTGTTACAAAACATAAAATGAAGAGTAGTCAGCGATATACATGCACTCCGCACGATGTGTACAAAGAAAACCAAAAGGCTGACCGAAAGCAGGGAAGAGGAGGGCCCGTGCACCTGCATTTTCCCCTCCTTGTTTCCCAGAGAATTAGAAGAACCTGGGGCCAGAAATTCAACTATCAACTTGAGTGTGACAATGTTTGCTCAGAAATTTGGTTCCATCGCTTTCATCATTTATGGGATTGGCACGGCTTCCTGTATTTAATTAAGGCTGTGTTGGAAACCGAGAATGTGAAAGAATTACTCAACATTGGTTAGCCTCAACCTCGGCACACAGAGAAACTAAGGCCCGTGGCGGCCCTTCTTAGCAGCCAAGTGGAAATTTAAGAAACAGCCAGGGTGGTTCTTTGGCAGAAGAGCCCTCAGCTCGGAGACATCCAAAACGAAAGCCTATTTCTGTCTTTAAATCTATCCCAAACTCATACTCTTTCATTTTCTGTAGGCTGTAAATAAAACTATATTAAAGACCACTCCCCAGAGAGAGTCACTGGTACCCGCAACACACTATCAACTGTCCCCACCCCGGTCCAGTGTCTGCACGCTGATGTTCTGCATAGTTGCACCCAGTGCAAGAGGGGAAGAAGAGATCAGATGCTGGGCCGCACTGGCCGCTGTGGGATTGCGGCTCCGTCAACCACAGGACCGTGGCTCTGTTGGTCATTAGTCATAAAGGCTTTGGGTAAAAACACTCTATCTGCGCTTGTAGTAAGAAGAGTTTCATAACCACATCTACTCAGTAAAGCTATTATGAGAACTAAAACATATGTAAAGCACTTAGCTCGGTGCCCAGCACATGAAAAGTACAATTAATGTCAGCTATTTCAGCTGATTCTACATCTTTTTTTTTTTTTTTTTTTCATTTTACATCTGCACCTGCCGCATATGGAAGTTTCCAAGCTAGGGTTCCAACGGGAGCTGCAGCTACTGGCCTACACCACAGCCAGAGCAATGCTGGATCCTTAGCCCGCTGAAGCAAGGCTGGGGATCCAACCTGCATTCTCATGGAGAGCCACAATGGGAACTCCTGATTCTATACCTTAAAACATAGTTTCATATTTTGCTTGTTTCATTTAAAACTACAGAAATATTTTCTAAATTCCTTAGCCTCTGTGACTCTAGTTTTCAATAATGTGAGGGCATTTTGCTTAGTTCTGAGCCTATCATTTGCAAAACCATTTCCTTTTTTTATTCAAGTTTGAGCGGTCCCTCTTTCTTTTCCAGACACTAAAAGATGCACTGCTTCTATCTTGCCACACGGGGGCGTTCTCCTTCTGCTCTCTCCAGCCCACGATGGGCACCTACCCAGGGAGTAACCTCCTTGACTTCACGCACCAATTCTGTTTTGTGGCTTCATGATTCACATATACCACTGGAATATGTACAAGGGCTGACCTAACCCCGGAAACAGAGCTTAACTTGTGAGGAAAATGTCCTATCTTTCTGCAAAGATCCTTAAATCTTTTAAGGGCTTGCTTGCTTGCAAGTAATTGCGGGCCAATAATTGGTTTCCTAAAACTGAACTACAGCAAAGTTGTGTCATATGTGCATTTTACAAACGCAAATGCAGATAGATGCATCTGAAAATAAACAAGAGAACACAACACTGTAAATCAACTACAGTCCGTAAAAAAACAACACATGGGAGACATTAAAAAAAAAGAAGAAATAAGAGAAAATTCCCTCCATTCACCCACTGCTCCCTTTCCACCTTCCAGGACTACTTCTTTGAACTAATTTTGGCTTCACTGTCCCCAGAAAGGAGAGGAGTCAGTAGAAATGGAGAGAAAAACCAACTCATTCTCACCTTTTGATCTTCTGGAGGTGGGAGAGGTGGGGGGCAAGTCGTGGTGGTTTAAGGGAGAAAAAGGATCTGCTAGAGGTGGGGGGATTTTGACTCTAACATTTTGCCTTAAATGCTGTCTTTAGAACCCACTGGGCCCTTGAGATGTGACTCAACTGTCAGGAACCGGGAAAGTGGGAGTGCTATGGACTGGTGATGAAATGCAGCCTGTTATTGGTCAAGAGGCAGAGGAAAGAGGGCAGGAAAAATGATGCTTGGGGAGCCTTCCTTGGGAGAAACTCCTTACAAGGCCACCCACCTAGGACTGTCCTCAGGTCCTCCAGAACCCTTCGGAAATGCCAGCACTGCAGGCTGCAAATGCAAAGTCCCGGCAGAAAACCAATGGCGGGACATTCATTTAAATGTCATCAATTTAATAAGTTTAACAGGTTTAACTGTCCAAGGCAGGGCCAGTCAGTCAGTGGGCAGGTACCCCAAATAAAACTCCTTCCCATAACCTCATTTCTCTTTCTTTCCTTTTTTTTCTTTCTTTTTTTTGCCTTCTAGGGCTACACCTGTGGCATATGGAAGTTCTCAGGCTAGGGGTCGAGTCAGAGCTGTAGCTACCAGCCTATGCCACAGGCACAGCAATGCCAGATCGAAGCTGCGTCTGCACCCTACACCACTGCTCACAGCAACGCCGGATCCTTAACCCGCTGAGTGAAGCCAGGGATCGAACCTGCATCCTTACGGATACCAGTTAGATTCACTACTGCTGAGCCATGATGGGAACTTAACCTCATTTCTGATTATAAAGATATAAATGCATATTCAGTCAACCTTGGAAAACCTAAAAGTATGCAGAAGAAAATTTAAATCACATCAGGTAAAAAAAAAATTAGAGTTGGGTATATTTCCTTCTGTGCTTTTTTATGTGGTTTTACATAACTGAGATGATCATATTATACAACTGCAGACTATTTTTGTTCCCACTAAACAACATAAGCATTTCCCCCATATGATTAAAAAAAAAAACTCTATAAGCATTTCAAGGAATACAAATGACTATTTACATTCTCATACCACTGGGCATTTAAGCTATTTCAAAATTTTTTCCTGTAAATATCACTGCAAAACCTTTCTCCTCTACAAACAATCTGAAATTTGAACAAAGTCCCCAGAAGTTGAACTGTCAATCAAAGAACCTTAATGCATTTGTCTAATTAATTTCTGGAAAGGCCACGCCATTTCCAGTTCCCAGAGCAGAGTATGCAAGTTCTCAACATGCTGTTTTTTCGTCAGTCTGGGTATTTCTCAGTTAAAAATAAATGTATTCATTTATGGGGGAAATGACATTTCCCGTAATTTGTATTCCTTTGACTGCAAGTGAAACTGAACATTTTTCATAGTTCCAGGCATATTGCTTTCCTCTTTTGTGAAAGGTCCTCTGTCCAAATGAGGCCTCTTTAAGGAAAGAAAATATGATTAGCTAATTCCTTAGAGACAAGAGTAATTTTCCTGGGATTCATTTAAGTTTGTCAGTGAGTACTGGCGCAGAGCTGGAGCGGCAGGTGTTATTACACATCAGACAGATGAATGCACCTGACCAGGCTGGAGTTTCAGCCTGCATTCAGGAAATTCCTCCTTGACATTCCTCAAGACAACAAAGTGCCTTTTGAAAAAGTGCTGGACAAACTGCGATTCAAAAAGATACATGCGCCCCTATGTTCACGGCAGCACTATTCACAACAGCCAAGACATGGAAACAACCTAAAAGCCCAGCAACAATAAATGGATAAAGAAGATGTGGTACATATACACAATGGAATGTTACTCAGCCAGAAAAAGAATGAAATAATGCCATCTGCGGCAACATGGATGGACCTAAAGATGATCATACGAAGTGAAGTCAGTCAGAGAAAGACAAATACCATATGATATCACTTATACGTGGAATCTAAAATATGACACAAATGAGCCTATCTACGAAACAGGGACAGCCTCACAGACATAGAGAACAGACTTGTGGTCGCCAAGGGGGGAGGGGCTGAGGGAGGGACGGAGTGGGAGTTTGGGGTTGGCATTAGCAAATCAGTACACACGACAGCACGGATAAACAGCAAGGTCCTGCTCTACAGCACAGGGAACTATATTCCATATCCTGCGACAAACCACAATGGGAAATATGAAAAAGAATGTATATATGTATAACTGAGTCATTTTGCATTACAGCAGAAACACAACATTGTAAGTCAACGACACTTCAATAAAAGAATTTTTAAAAAATTATCTGCTTTATTTATACCTGATATGGTCCTGGAAGCTACCTTTTTTTTTTTAAGTGTTATCTGCTTTATTTTTACCTGGTATGGACCTAGAAGCTACTTTTCTCTCTCAATGTTGAAATACCTCTGTTTTCAAAAGCAGAGGATATTTGGGGGCTCTTCTTGTTTCCTTAGTCTTCTTTCCTCCCACACCCCTGGGATTCTTGTAAGCGGTGCAGTTCTACAGACCAGACATACAAACAGACCTCGGAGATACTGTAGGTTCAGTTCCTGACCACCACAATTTAGTCGAAAATCACAATAAAGGGAGTTCCACGAATTTTTGGGTTTCCCAGTGCATAAGAAAGCTACATTTATACTATACTGAAGTCCACTAATACATAATAGCATCATGTTTTAAAAAAAATGTTAAAAATATTTTATTGCTAGAAAATTCTAACCATGATCTGAGCCTTTAGTGAGCTGTAATCTTTTCGCAATAGTAACATCACAGATCACTGAGCATAGATCACCATAACAAATAGAAGAGTAATGAAAAAGCTTGAAATATTGTGAGAATTACCGAAACATGACACAGAGCCATGTAGTGAGCAAACACTGTTGGAAAATGGCTGATTAAGTTGCTCCAACACAGGGCTGCCACAAACCATTTTCAATTTGTTAAAAAAAAAAAAAAAGAAAAGAAGCAAATACGTGAAGCTCAATAAAACAAAGCATAGGAGTTCCTGTCGCGACCCAGCAGAAACAAATCTGAGTAGCATCCATGAGGATGCAGGTTCGATCCCTGGCCTCGCTCAGTAGGTTAAGGATCCACCGTTGCCGTGACTGGGGTGTAGGCCAGATCCGGTGTTGCTGTGGCTGTGGTGTAGGCCAGTGGCTACGGTGTAGGCCAGTGGCTAC
>PVHT021183560.1:1399846-1480006 GCA_004024745.2 Catagonus wagneri | reverse complement strand
AAAAAAAAAAAAAAAAAAAAAAAAAAAAAAAAAAAAAAAAAAAAAAAAAAAAAAAAAAAAAAAAAAAAAAAAAAAAAAAAAAAAAAAAAAAAAAAAAAAAAAAAAAAAAAAAAAAAAAAAAAAAAAGCTTAATAAAACGAGGTCTGGCTGTACAGCAAAAAAATCTACTGTGGACAGGACCCTTTCTAGAGCTTCTGGGTCTAGCAAACAAAAAGAGAGGGTGCTCAGCTGAATATGAATTTCAGACAAAACAAAAACTTTCAGTGTAAGTATAACCCGAATAGTGCATTGGATATACTTATGCTAAAAGGTTTACCTTGTTTATCTAAAATTCGAATTTACCTGGTGTCCTGTGTTCTGACAGTCTCACTTGTGCCCAATTTAGGGTCCAAGGTCTAGTGCGGGGAGAAAGGGCAAACTGCGCCCTTCTCTGAAAGCAGCCACATACTTACTCATCTCAGTGAAAAGTTATTCAAGGAAGCCCCGCATGGGTCCTGGATGATCCAGGGCAGGAAAAGATTCCAAAGATTCCATTAGAGACCAAGGACACTTCATGGAAAGACAACTCAGGTATTTGTTATGCTTGCTTACTAACCTTTAGGCAGAGAAGCATCTGGAGTTAAAGAAACATGAGGGTAAACTTATTTACAATCTTTGTGACCACAACAGACATCACCATTTATCATCTGATAACCACAACCCACACGGTTAGCAGAGGGTTAAATGAGGTCTGTATAAGAAGGCTGATTAGACTGTCTCTTTAGTCAGTACGTATTTTCCAGGCACTGAGAACCACCCATGTCTTACTTTTGATGCACTTTTGATGCTTATGAATAAGCAATTACTTCGCTGCCACACAGAAACAGAGAGATCCGCGTAATTGGTAAAAAATTAAATGCACATCAGAAGAGCCAATGCACACTACTGGCTAAAGACTTCTCATCCATTAAGTAAACCACCCACTGAAACGCTGCTTCTTCCAAAGAGCTAGCTCAGTGAGGAAATCATTTCTACTCTCGATCAACAGAGCCAAGATTTCCAGAAGAGAGAGGTCAGCTCTCTTCTACTTTAAAGGGACAAACCACGATTTGATCAACGTGAGCTCATTCCTGATGAATTAATTGTGCTCAAAAAAAACTAAGCCCAGCTGGACTTATTGGAGCTGTGTTCATTGTTCTTCTTCCCTCGCCCCCTCCACGGTGCTCAGCGCAAACACCCTGGTGGGAAAGAGCGCATCATAGCTTTCGGGGGGATCCGCCAGCAGAAAACCTTGGCTTCAAAAGGGTCCCAGCCCCCCGATGAGAGAGAGGGCACTTGGGAGAAGCGAAGAATGCTTATTAAGGTTCGCAAAAGACTCTGAGACAGTCTCTGCAAAAGGTGACAGCTCCTCGCTTGATTTATATGGTTGCAAACGACCGGGTCAAGGAGGAGATGCTCAGGAGAACAGCACCTATTTCAGGGTTCATTTCCAACTGCTAATGTTAACTTAATAGTCATTTGGCTTTTCGTTCACCTTTGACATAAAGCAGCTCTGCCGTCTCCTCTAATCCCGAGAATAAAGATCAACAGCCCAGACCGCGGTATCGCCATTGTGTCTCTTAAAACGATGAGATCCCTCAGCTCTCCACCCAGTAGCTACCGAATTATAACCTCTGGGAAAAGGGCCCAGGAATCTGCACTGCGCAAGCCAAATGCCCCTCACTCTCATCCCAACATAATTCTGACACAGACTAAACTCTACAAAAACAGATGTCTGTGGGTCCATTTCTGTTTTGTAAATAAGTTCATTTCTATCTTTTTTTAAATTCCACATATAAGCGATATCATATGACACTGGTTTTACTTTTTTTGGTTTGCTTCACTTAATATGATAATCTCTAAGTCCATCCATGTGGCTGCAACCTAGAAAACAAACTTACGGCTATCAAAGGGGAAAGGCTGGGGGGAGGGGTAAATTAGGAGTTTTGAATTAACATATACACACTACTGCACGTAAAATAGATGACCAGCAAGGACCTACCGCATGGCACAGAGAACTATACTCAATATAAGGGAAAAAAATCTGAAAAAGAAAAAAAATATATATGTATATACACATATATATGTATGTATAACTGAATCACTGTGCTGTACACTTGAAACTAACACAGCACTGTAAATCAACTATACTTCAATAAAAATAAATAAAAGACTAAAAAATAAAAATGAATGTTTTAGACTGCCCAACTACAAGTCAGTCGAGGTATTTTCTCTCTACTGAAATTTACTTTAGTCCAAATTCTGCTGCCTAGTTAAGGTCTCAAAGCAGGAGACGGGAGAATATACCTGACTCTTAGGTACAGCTGGGCACCTAAAGATTCACAGGACTTTTTCCTAACCTGCATAGCGACAGGCAAAGGAATTTCAAACTAAAAGGTGAAAAGTAATTGAACTCTTTGATAGGAACCATCATTCCCTTCCATCAAACCAAAATCCGTGTCTTTTTCTTTTTTGCAAAGAAGATATAGGCCATCACAAGGAAATGTAATCACCACAGAAGAATCCAGGGAAAAATAAATTCCTTCAACCAAGACATTCTCTTCTCTTCCCTAAGGCGATACAGGGTCTATATACAGGGATTTATAGAGTCTAAGTCAATATACTTCCTTCATTTATATCTAGAATTGTCCTAGAAGTTGGCCACCAGGGATCAAAACATGACAGTGTCAATGAAAACTCTTAGCTGCTACAATCGAGAGAATCTACACTGCCAGTGTGAACTGTGTGACATTCTACAAACCTCGATAGGAAAACAAAAGCTTTCTTTTGTCAAAGGCCACATAAATGAAAGGAAAATGTGGTGCTTTTCAGAAGGTTTAAGTGAGACTAAAATTCCACGAGTATTTCTTGGTTGATGGATTTTTCTTGCTCTGGGGGATACAAACGATTGATGCTGGAACCCAGGATAATCGCTGGAGATAACAACAGAAAAAGGAGAAGATAAGCACAAGCCTGAAGATTTAGGACTTGCTTTTTGTCTTGGTTAGGAGAAGGTAAGAGCTGGGGCTTTACCACGATGCAAAAGAGACTGTAAGGTCCTGTCCAGCTCCCATGGGAAGAGTTTCCTGTGCGCAGTCCCAATGGTGGGCAACAGAAACCAACTCATTGATGGGAAGGGTTCTGAGGGGCTCATGGCACCAACCCAATAAGGCCGCTGAACCCCTCTTGGAATCCCGGTGGGGCCAAGGGGGACCAGAAGTTCCTGCTTCGCCCACAAAGTAACCCCACATTGCCCTCCATCCCTAGTGCCCTAAAATGCTGGCCACTCCTGTTGGAACCGCTGCTCCCTCTGCTATCGGCTCCATCCAACTGGCCAAGCCAAGGTCACCTCTAGCTGCCAGAGAGGCTGGAAGTCCTGCTTCGACCCTGAAAAGCAGGTTCTGTCTTCCACCAAGACTCAGGAGATGGGGGAAAAGGGAGGATCCCAAACATGGCCAAGGGATTTGGGAGCCAAACAGCCGGAAGGGGTGGGAGGGAGAGGGAAGGGAAAGTCTGCCGCAGGGAAGCCTCGTTCGTCCTCAGATATCCAAGTCTTCACCTCTTGTCTGCATCGAAATTGCACCGGGTTTTCATCTCTCCTTAGAAAGACACGGTGAAGTGAATGGAATCCATGGCATAGAAGTCTCAGGCCAACTCTCTCTCCAGTTTTTGCACGTAACCCTAGGAAAGTAGTAACTGCTAAAGGTCTTCGCTTCTTCCAAGTGTGAGCAGAGTTAGACAGACTCCAGGGCCCCTCCCAGCACCAACCTTCTATGCTTCTGCAGACAGCCTCCGACGGGGCTGGTCTAAATGGACCCCTCAGCCCGGGCCAGGAGAGAGTGGCTGTTTCCAGGGCCAGAGTTTCCAAAACTCTGTTCATGCCCAAGAAATTCCCCAAGGTGAGTTTCACGGGCAGCACACCCCAACCATTCATAAAATAAGTGTGGACCTTCAAGGAGACAAACTCAGAGAATCTCAGGATATCGATGCTGCAAATGACCAGACCCTTATTACACCTTCCATACCACTGCATCTGTTACCTAGTTCCCAAACCCCCCCCCCAGCAACCTGTCCTACTCCCTTCTACCCCCTACTAGGAAAGGCATGTGGCCCACCCCTCACCCCACCCCTATAAGGGCCTTATATGCCCCAACCAACCAGCAAGTGCATCCTCAGCAGGTGAGCAGGTGTATACCGAGACCTCTCCTCTCTCCCCTCTCCCCGGGCTATGAACACAGACACAACCACGTGCTTGCGGTCGGCTCTCCTGGTCATTAGGACATCACCATGCTGTACTAGCTGCATCTCTTATCTCAATAAAGTCTTCTTTCTCTTCACCTCACTCTGAGTCTGGAAAATTCTTTTCCCGACCTGCGCCCATGGACCGGGACAATAAGGACATTCTCTAAATGAAGAGCAAGAGAATTTGCCCCAGAGAATCTTCGGTGCCCTCAAATAAAAGAGTTATTTTCCCTTGAAATGTCTCAAAATATTTTCTGAGGATACTGTACTTTCCATCCTTTACAGGAAATACAGAAAATATTGATAAGCACAAAGAAACACATCACTCACTCACTCAAAGGCACAGGGGACCACCTTTAAAAAATCCTGACAATTTTTTTATATTTAAACTGTATGTGTATTGTATACATGAAAACACACACACATACTTTTTAATTGGCTCAGACTATTTGAAACATGACTTTACATAGCAATAAAATATGAAAATATTCCATATCATAATATTCTTCCGCATCACTGGTCCTCACCTGGATTTCCGTCAGCTGCTGCAGGTCAAGACAGGCAAGACGCAGATTTTCCAGCAGCCACAGAGAACAAAGACTACGCACTCAAGGCATTTTTTTTTGTCAGAAGAAAAGATGTGCTTATTGTCCAAATCACCCCGAAGTCAAGTACAACCAATTAACTTCCAGACCTCAAGTGAGCTTTGGTGTTTAGAATAACAAAAGCTAGCTGGATAGGAATTATATATCACCACTCAAAAATTGGCCCAGTGCTGGCTGAATTTAAAAGGGCCAAAAGTTCTAGTTTGGAGACTTCTGTGATGTAAATTTTATCTCGATGGGTGGTTTCAGAGCCACTTCTTCAGGATCAATTTAAACTGTATATGAGAAAGAATGCATGCAGAGGAGTGGGGGTCCTGGTTTTCCACAATATTTAACAATTTTCCAGTGCATTGTTTATTATCTGTTTGCAAGGCCATCACCTCTGACGCCTGGCCCTGAGCCTTGCTCACAATTGGCACGGTGCAGAGGAGGTACTTGAATATTTGTGGAATGAATAATGAAAGCTGATGGCGCTCTTTCCCAGAAAAATGCCATCCACACATCCACACAGAACATTTTGCATGTATTTTCAGAGAGTTTATGGTTCCATTTAAGCCTAAGCATCTCATTCCAAAATATGCTATCTACTGGGAGTTCCCTGGTGGCTTAGTGGTTAAGGATCCAGTCTATATATATGTACCTCCTCTCTACTGACAGACCAACATTTATTTTCCAAATGCCTATTTTATGGACGTACACAGCAAGGTGTATCAGCGACCTTAATGGTATCAGCAAGCCAGCCATGGGCAGGCTCCCCACTATCATCCCCAGCTCTGTCTTCCTCCTGTGACTGACAGCCTGCCCCCGCTGGGCAGGTGGGGCCCCATCCTCTTGTTCCAGGAGGAGGAATTTTCCCCTAAATACTCTCGTCCTTCTGTCTTGCCCTTCACACCTCTTCATCAGGACAGAGTAAGTTTCCTGAGAGATGAATCTGGGGGGAGGAACCAGACATGCATGTTTCAGCCCCTTCCCTCTACCCCTGAGCGCCAGAGGGTCTATGGGTGGCAAGACTTCGGGTCAAATCCCCCAGGCAGCAAGTCTTACGGACCCAGAGGCCCCCCAGGGCTTCCTTCTACATTCACCTTCCTTAATCTCACTGCTGATGCGTATCAACGCCGTTATCTCGAACCTCATCTTCTTTGGTAATCATGGTTATTTCCAGCTCTCTCCTTTGCTTCTTATAGTTGTTTCAGAATTCTGACGGGGAAGACTGAGGATTTCAGCATTAGATCCAGCACCTAACCCTGAAACTGATCTGACCGCAGTGGTTGGCTCAGGGATGGACTTAGGATTCAAGCTAGCCAATCCGGGTCCTTGGTCTATGCATAACACCCATGGATCCTTTCCATGGACTAAAGCCCGGCCACGCCAGCCGAGACAAGGGAAGTGCCTTTAGCGGAAGGGTCACCTCAGTGGTGTCACATTCCCTGTTCCAGACCTGAGGCCTGTTCTTGAAGTCCTCCCTGATTCCATGAGCTTCCAGAAGCCTCCCCACTCGTGAGCCAACAGAAATCTCTTCAGGGCAGTTCCCATTGTGGCTTGGCGACAACAAACCTGACTAATACCCACAAGGCTGAAGGTTCAGTCCCTGGCCTCGCTCAGTGGGTTAAGGATCCAGCGTTGCCATGAGCTATGGTGTAGGTCACAGACGAGGCTCAGATCCCACATTCCTATGGCTGTACAACAGGTCAGCAACTGCAGCTCCAATTGAACCCCTAGCCTGGGAACTTCCATGTACTGTGGGTATGGCCCGAAAAAAAGCAAAAAAAAAAAAAAACCCCAAATTTCTTTGACTTCTGCTGGTGAAGATGATCCCTCTCATTAGCAACCAACAGAGCACAGACCGAAGTAAGAAAAGCCGACTCAGAGACTGAGTGACCTTGCTAAGGATGGTTCGGCTATAAAGTAGCGGGAGCAGGATTCAGACCCTGATCTCCTGACTGCTGGTTTGGGGCAGTTTCCTCCAAATCACACTACCTCCATCCTTTCCCCTCCAGCTCAGACACCACCTCTTCTAAAACGACCCTCTAGTTCTCTGGTGCATTTGGGGCACCGATGTTTCCTTACACCACGCAGATGCTGGAGGGCACGCCTGACCACCCAGCCGGCTGCAGCCTGCCCCGCTGATGGGTTTGGGGAGGCTCTACCCACTCTGGGAGCCTTGTTGTCATGGATATCACTGAATCTGCGTTTCTGAAAACTGGCCTCAGGTCAGAATCATCTGAGGAATTAAAAAAATCTAGGTCCCCAGCCTCAGCTGGGATGAACTGGAATCTCTGGGGGAGGAACCTGTCAACTGTCCTTTGGAAAAGGCTCTGGGCTGGGGCCGGTGCACCTGGACCACCAGTAACAGGCTCTGAGGCTGCCCACTTCATCAGCCCACGCCACTGGGCCCCCTTCCAAGATTACTGTCACTGGAGCACTCATGGCCTCCAGAACTGCTGGCCTGCTGTGCTGGCTGCACTTCTTACCCAGTAAACTCATCTTTCTTTTCATCCCACTCTGAGTCTGGAAATTCTTTTGTAACCTGTGCACAGATCACAACAACCAGGAATGTCTAGCAATTCAGCCACCTTGTACTTCCCAAGCCTCGCCGAGCCCTGGTCTCTGTCAGGACCCTGGAAGTCCAAAGGACCTCGCCAGCTACAGGCGATTCTTAGCTCTGGAGACTCGGCCTGAGGCCACAGAACTAAACAGACATCTGAGGGCAAAGGGGGCTCGAACTTGGCCTTTAGGCCCAGACTCTGGTCCATCTTCTCACCCAAGGCTCACTGCCCATGCAAACCCCTGGCCAGAGTTGTGACCAGATTCACCGCTCTGCCCACGAAAGCTGCCCATTTTCTTGACGGGGCCGGTCCTGGGCCTTGATCACTCACATGGCAACCCTGTCCAAAGGCTTATTTGGAGAAGAGCGGATTCAGAGAATACAAGAGAGGCAGTGTGGACAAGCGGGCACAGGTCTCCTTCTCTGCCTTCCTCTTCTTTTCCAGAAAGCAAGCTTTGCTTCACCAAGACGGAAAACTCCCAGACACTGATCAGATTCTAAAATATCGCATAAAGAACAGCAAGAGATTGTGTGGGGATGGGACAGGTCAAGAGAGAACCTTACTAACTAACCTGGTAGAAATTCCAGATCATGGAAGGAGTGGGGGCAAATGGCACTCAAGGATCAGCAAAGTCCCTTTTCTGGGGGAGAGAATTAGGTCCTCACAAAGTGTACTCTGCCACAGAGAACCTGCAGGGGGCAGAAGGCCCTGTGTTCTCTTAGGTAGAAAAGAAGCCCTGAGTTAGCATAACCTATAAAGCTAGAGAGGCTAAGCCATGTCAAGGCCCTAAGGGACATTCGTGGGTTAGGTGGGCTCATTTCCAATCAGCACCAGCCTTGGAAGTAAGGAGCAATTAGCAATCATTGACATGCAAATAATTTACACATTATGTAAATGCAGCTAGGTGTTTGTCTCTAAAGGTTTGTTTTCCCTGTCAGCTAAATATTTCCCCAGCAATATCTCCCTGCTATTAATCTGTCCGAAAAACATTTCAGACAGAGGGCAAAGGTAAATTTCAGCATGAGCTGTTAAAAAAAAAAAAAAAAAAAAAAACTCTCCTAGAACAAGGTCCCAGCTGGTAAAGACAAGCCAGTCTCCCAGCCTGGGCGTCCTCCTCAAGGAGAAAGAACACCAGTTGCATCGTATTACAGCAAACTTCTGCCAAAGTTTGACCTGGGGTCGGAGGGTGGATCCTGGAAAGAAAAATCTGCTGGCATCGCCAGGGAGGCACAGGGGGCAAAATTCCTGGCAGATCAGGCCCTAGTGTGCTAGTTTTGCCCGCAGCTCCCCCTCTCCACATTAGCAAAAGTGATCACACCCAGATTACGATCAATTGATTTGATTCCAGGTAGTGGGCAGTTTCTCCTGATCTTGGGGGGGGCTGTCAATCAAAGCAAAGAGGGGCGTGGGCAGGTGGGGCGGGGCAGACAGCCTGAGGGGCTGGCGGGCGGCAGAAGGGGTCCAATCCTCTCCAGGAAGACAGGACAGGGCAGTCCACAGCCGGCTCTCGGGCACCTCCCTCTTTTCTCACCTCTTTTTTTTTTTTTTTTTTGGTCTTTTGTCATTTTAGGGCCGCACCCCGCGGCATGAGGAGGTTCCAAGGCTAGGGGTCTAATCGGAGCTGTAGCCACTGGCTTACGCCGCAACCACAGCAACGCGGGATCCGAGCCGCGTCTGCGACCTACACCACAGCTCACGGCAATGCCGGATCGTTAACCCACTGAGCAAGGCCAGGGATCGAACCCGCAACCTTATGGTGCCTAGTCGGATTCGTTAACCACTGCGCCACGATGGGAACTCCTCCTTTCTCACCTCTTCAGGCTTCTCTCTTTCCCTTTTCCCGCGAGGTAGTGACAGAGTACTCTGCAGGTCACTAGGTATGAAGGATGTGAGAAGAGTGGTTCTCAGGGACCAGATGAGACTCTGGGTTTATTCACTTTCAAGGAGCTGTTTCCCCGGCCACCCGAGTTCACCTCTCAATCCTATCATTTCCCGGTCATGCATCTTCAGGGATGTCACTTGGTAACCACTCCCTTACTGTCCTCAGTTTCCACGTATGCCATGTGGGGAGGATAATACTGGCCCCCCTGGAGGGCAGGTGAAAGGAGGCCAGAGTGGGTGTGGGGCCCCCGGTGGGCACACAGTGAGTGCAACACAAACCGCATCTCAGCAGTTTCCATCATGAACTTGTATGACACTTACAAAAATATAAAGGAAAGTCTAATGGCATGTCTAGTACATCTAATCCATTCTTCACTTAAATCTCCCAAAAGCAGAAGGTTTGTAGAGAAGGAGAAAAAATTCAATCACAAGAGGATGCATTTTCAAGTACCGTACAATCCCAACCCTCCTCTCCTTGGCTTAACTGTGAACATTTCAAAATTCCACAATCGTGCTGACATTTTCAACTTTAGGAAGGCTCATCCGCTGCTAAAGATAATAGAGACTTTCCATCAATAAAAGGAGAGGGCTGCTGCCCTTTAAGATCATCTATTTTGCCTTGGAATACAAAGTAACTTTTTTCTTTCTTTTGCTTTCATTTTTAAAAGCAATAGATTGACACGTCTAATACAGTTTTACTCGGGCTAACATTAAGACCCCAAAAAATGTTTACAACCAAGGAGATGGGAGCAAAGCAGGTGGCTAGCAACCCTGAAGCAGGCTCACTGGTTGCTTGTTATCCAGAAAAAACTGTGATATACAGACAGATGTAGGCAGATGGGGAGATAGGTAGATACACATACATAAATATGTACATGATGTATATAATACATATGCATAATATATCTGACGCCATTCATTGAGCCATTATAATTCCATTTTCAGATTTAATTTTTTAAATTGTATATATATATACATATATGTATCATATGGTGATTTACACTTCAATGTTCTATATGTGTTTCAACTATATATATGTATACACACACACACACACACACACACACACATATATATAAAACATATATATATGATTTTTAGAATTCCAGCTGGGAAGCTGAAACTTAATGGCTTAATAAAATAGCATCCGACAGCTAATTGCCAGGAAGAATAAGTACCATTCTTTACTCTCTGGATTTGACCATAAATACAAATAATAGGAAATGCCCAGGAGGAAAACTGGTTTCTAAAAACTAACTAACCCAATAGAATGCGGCTCCCAGCAAGGAAAACACTTCTCTTTCTCTCCCGTTTTTTGGGTAGAATTTAGGGTCATCGAAGGGTGGTGGTCTTTGTGTACAGGATCCAGTGGACGCAGGTGAAGATGGCCCACTCCCCCACCTGGGACGGGGTTCCACGCGGGGATCCCTGGAGCCCTCTGCTTTCCCAGTTGGAAGCTCTGGGTCAGAAGGGAGGTTGACGGGCAAAGGAAGCTGAGCTGACCTGAGGTTGCTTGGAGCCAACAGAGCAAAGAGAGAACTTGGTTCTGAGATAGCAGGCGTAAAGGAAATGAGAAATTAAATGGAGTGGGGCTTTTACCAGTGGAATCAGAGCAGAGATGAAGGAGGTCACCCTCCTGCTCAGGGTGGACTCTGCCTGGTGAAATGAGAAGACTGAATGGGGCAGAGCAGAGACGCTGCTGGGCGGGAACATACGTTCTCATGCTCTTCCTATTTCGCGATCAAGAGGCACGTTCTGAAGAATGGTTTGGTTTCTAGACGGAAATAAACACCATCCCACAGAGACTCAGAGAAGGGGAGAGATGTGGCTGGCGAGAGCTCTGGACTCTTTCGGCTTCCGCTTAAAGCAGAAATGCCTTCCTGGAAGTGAAGGCTTCAGAAGGACAGACTCTGAGGGATGTTCAGATTACCGTTAATGCAAAAGAGGACCACGGGGCTGAAAGATGGAGCATCAGCCATCCTCAGCCCGCACCGTAGCTCTTATTGCACAGAGAGAGGTGGGAGGCTGAGGCCACGCGTGTGAGGTGGGAGCGGCTGGGTGGGAGAAGACCCTCCCTGAACCCAGGCCAAGTTCAGAGTCTTACGTGCTGGTTCGCAAACTTGTGCATGCAAAACTGAATGGACAGATGAATGAACAAACAAATAAAAAACAACAGAAGACCACCTTTCGGGGAGCTTGAGCAAGGTGCAGATTCTTGTGCTCATTTGGGCAGCACTTATACCAAAATTAGAAAGACGCAGAGAAGACCAGCATGGCCCCAGTGCGAGCACGATGCCCAGACTGGTGAAGAGTTCCACATTTTCGAAACCGAGTTCTGGATTGTGAACCAGGGAAAAAGAAATGCACAACCTGCAAGCTGAGAATTATGTTTTATTCAGTAGGTTTGAGGACTTAAGCCTGGGAGGCGGCCTCTCCGCTGGCTAGCTCTACGGGACTATTTTGAAGACGTTAGGAGGAGCTAGGATACACAGGAGTTTTGCAAAAAAAAAAAAAAAAAAAAAAAAAAAAAAAAAAAAAAAGGAACACATACACAGACAAACACAAAACAGCAGTAGCTGGCACATCAAATCAAAAGATTACTATTAATTATCAGAACATTAAAAGATTATTATTAATTAAAGCAAGACACCTCAGGTAAATGAATTTAGCACTTTTCTCTGTATGGGAAGATGCTAGAGTCTGGGCTCATTGAAATCATTCCTTTGATATGCACCTTAAGTCTCTAGGGCCAGTATCGCTTTTTTTCCATCCCGAATCCCCATAAGGTTCATAGCTGAGGGGAGGGAGATGTTGCAGTGGCTAACGGCTTGATGGCTACAACATCCATTTTTACTGACATGGCAGGTGACATTCTCTGTCCCCAGAATCAAAAGGCATAAAATTTCAGTTAGGCAAGATAAGCAAGCTCTAGAGAGCTGCTGTACCACACTGTACCAAGAGTCAACAATAATGTATGTACACGTAACAATTTCTTTGGGAGTAGATCTCACGTTAAGTATTCTTACCATTATAAAATAAAACTGAAAAAGAAACATCGCTAAACAACTTCAGAAAATTATAATTAACTTTTTAAAAGTACGGATTCTTGAAACTCATGGCAGACCCGGGCAGGGCTCAGGCGTCTGCGGGTGGGACTGATCCTCTAGATAACATAACTTAGGAGAGAAAGAAGGATCCAGGAAAGCACAATGGAAACCCACTAAGAATGGACTCCCTAAGTTCAGGCCGATTTCTTGCCAGCTGTTCACCGGAGACCTTCAAGTGGGGGTCTTATCATTTTGCTCACCTTGCCCTGGATGGAACACATTACCATACGGCCAAAATGTATTCCCCCTCTTGTAGTCGCTCTTAGGGTGACAGATGCCAGAATTGCCCCCACTAACCAAACCAGGAACGTGGGAACAAGCATCGGTGCAGAAAGCTCAAAGGAGGTCACTAGGGAGTCATTCCTAAGACCATTCGGGATTAAAAACATCAGAAGTCTTTTTTATTATTCAGCCATTAAAAAATGAAATATTGCCATTGGCACGGATGGACCTAGAGATGATCATTCTCAGTGATGTAAGTGAGACAGAGAAAGACAAATAGCGTATGATAGCACTTACATGGGAATCTAAAAAAAAAGGATACAAATGAACTTAACTACAAAACAGAAACAGACTCGCAGGCTTGGAAAACAAACGTTATAGTTACTAAAGGGGAAGCATACGAAGGGAGGGATAAATTAGGAGTTTGGGGTTAACACATACACATTACTATATATCAAACAGATCAGCAACAAAGATCTACTGCACAGGGAGGACACTGTTTCAGGAGGACACAAGAGTCACCAGGTGAGTGAGGGCCAAGGGGAGGGGGCACGGAGGTGTGATCTGCCCATGGGGATAACCTGCCAGGCCTTCGCTCCAGTGGTTCCTGAATCCAGTCCAAAAGCACATAAGCAAGAACAGAACAGCAGACCCAGACGGAGCCACTTCTGTTGAAGTTATTAGAGTGTAGGGTAGGGTTTACCCACCCGAAACCCCCTGGAGTGGTAAATTCTCCCCTGTCGACCAAAATCTATGCCCTGTGATGCCACTGCAGCCCTGGGCCCGCAGGGAAGCCAGGTTAGGGCTCGGAGGAGCTTGTAGGATGGCCGGTGCCAGAGACAGATATCAGGGGTGGGTTACAGCCAGCAGGATGCCTGCTGCCATGGCAACCCGGGATGAACCAGGGATGTGGAGGAAGGTGCTCTGTTAATTGAAACCCAGGCAACATTTTAACTCAAACTGCGAGGAAGTTAATGCAGAGTTAGATTTTCCTTCTGTCCTTTCCCCCTCCCTTTCTTTTCCTGTCACCAAGTGGCTTTAAACTATTACCTTCCCCCAACCCCTAAGAAGAAAAGCAGCTCCAAAGATGAGGCTTTTGATAAACCACAGAGCCGAATTTCCCTCCCCGACACCACACTCGGGCACAAAGCAGCCTAAGATGCCTTGTTCTCTGTTTGTCCATCTCAAAGGAAATTCTCTTTGCCCAAAAGACTCTTAGGAAGGTACTGGCTTTCCCATTACCTCCTCACTGCGGGAACCCAGGGCAGATACTCTCACCCTGTAATAGGACTGGGAATCACCTGGAGAATTTGGAGGCAGAGTCCCTGGCCCCATCACAAGAGCGCCGACTTTGACAAATCAGGGGCGAACCTAAGCATCTGTACTTTTTTCTAGCACCCCAAGCAATCTTATTTTTTTTTTGTCTTTTGTTTTTTTAGGACCCCACCCATGGCATATGGAGGTTCCCAGGCTAGGGGTCGAATCAGAACTATAGCTGCCAGCCTACACCACAGCCACAGCAATGCCAGATCTGAGCCATGTCTGCGACCTACACCACAGCTCACGGCAATGCTGGATCCTTAAACCACTGAGTGAGGCCAGGGATTGAACCTGTGTCCTCACGCATGCTAGTCAGACTCGTTTCCACTGAGCCATGATGGGAACTCCCCAAGGAATGTTGTTTTAAATAGATCAGGATCTACCCCGGAAGGAATGTAAACCAAGAGATTTGGGCTTTTCTCATAGCACTGCCCTTTACAGGGCAGGCTGAGCCATGGGCTGTGAAAGGGTTAACAGTCCTCCTTGCCGCTCCCCCGGCAGTATGAGTTCCCTAACACGAGTTCTGAACATGCTGGATGCAGGTGGAAAACACCTCCTAGGATCCCCACGATCAGGCCTGCCTTCTCCAAGTTCCGAGGTGGGACAGGAAAACATACATGCTCAGAAGCCCAAAAGACTCACGACCGAACTCACCACTTATAAAATGAGTCCCCACTCAAAAAGTCCCTCCCTGCCTAACCGGGCTTTGGCGGCAGGCTTGAGGATCGTGAAAACATTTATATTTTCGTTTTCTCGTCAAATGTATGGAAATGTCACATCACAAGTCTTGAAAAGAGATACAAGTTTGTGAACGACTTTATGAGGCTGACGGATGGCTTGCTGCCTGGCAGAACCTGGCAAACGACTAAAGACAAGAAATAAGTAGGATCACTTCGCAAATTGAAGTTTCTGCCCCAGATATGTCGGTTTCCAACAAGATTAAAGATGAGGATAAAACCAAACTCTTCCTCCACAGACACCCAGAAATGATGGATGAAATAAACAAACCAGAAGGGTTTCAAGTGTGCGTTTGAGCTTGCAACAAAGAAAGGGAATTAGTAATCACGGGGAAGCCAGAAACCAAAGCCAGACACCAAAACCAGTTCACAGGCTGCCGAGGGACTGACAAGGGTTCCAAGAATAGGCTCTGGGTGTCACCAAGATGAGACCTTGTGCCACACTAGGCAGGAGATGAAATCCTATACATGCAAGTCATACAGTTCTGTCCTGTATAGAAGAATAGACAAGAGAAAAAAATCCATCCAGCTGCACTGAAAGACAAAAAAAGATAATCACATGTTTCTGCCTGGTCTCTGGAGGGGAAAAAAAAATGCAAGTAAAATGAAAACCTTGGGCTTACATGTGTGAAACAGGTCGGACTTCTGAGTGTCTGCTTTCTTTGTGGGCTAGGAAACCTCAGTCTTGACCTCACTGTAAAAACTGGTTCCAGGCTCACATTACCGCAAAAGGTCTTACAGAAACAAATGCAAAACTGCTCTGAAGGTCAGTCTCCCATGATCCATGACCCTGGGAATCCTTAAGGAAAAATGCAGCCCACTAGAGAAGGCTTGGCGCTAAAATGTTACAAAGTCTAGGAGAAAACAGGACACTAGGAATGGGAGTCAGTGGACATAGAAAGAAGGAGACACATGGCATTTATATGAGATATAATTTAAAACCTACATGCCCCCCAATGTTCACAGCAACATTATCTACAATTGCCAAGATATGGAAGGAACCTAAGTGTCCATATCCATAGATGACTGGATAAAGAAGATATACATGTAATGGAATACTACCCAGCCATAAAAAAGAATGGAATTCTGCCATTTGCAAGAACACCATATACAGACTTGGAGGGTATTATGCTTAGTGAAATAAGTCAGAGGAAGACAAATACTGTCTGATATCACTTATACGTGGAATCTAAAAAATAAAACAAAACAAAAGTGAATATAACAAAAAGCAGCAATGTAGTCCAGGAAACTATATCCAATCTCTTGGGATAGACTATGATGGAAAAGAATATTTTAAAAAAGAATACACACACACACACACACACACACACATACATATATATAACTGAGTCACTTTGTTCTACAGCAGAAATTGGCATGAACTGTAAATCAACTATAATTAAAAAAAAAAAAAAAAGCTGGAGTTCCCATTGTGGCTCAGTGGTAATGAACCCAACTAGTATCCATGAGGATGTGGGTTCGATCCCTGGCCCCACTTGGTGGGTTAAAGATCTGGTGTTGCTTAGGTCAGAGATGGTGTAGGTCAGAGACTGTGCAGGTCAGAGACATAGCTCAGATCTGGCGTTGCTGTGGCTGTGGCGTAGGCCGACAACTGAAGCTCTGATTCAACCCCTAGCCTGGGAACTTCCACATGCTGTTGTTGCAGCCCTAAAAAATTAAATTAAATTAAATTTTTAAAATTTCAAAAATGAAGCAGACACACATATACAGAGAACAAATGAGCGGTTACCAGTGGAGCGAGGGAAGGGGGAGGGACAATAGAGACATAGAGTACTGAGAGGCACAAATTAGTATGTATAAAATATAAAGTAAGTAAGCTCCAGGATCTATTGTACAATTCAGGGAATACAGCCAAAATATTTTATAACACTATAAATGGAGTATAGCTTTTAAAACCTGTGAAACAATTGTACACCTGTAACTTATGTAATATTGTACAGCAACTATACCCCTATTAAAAAAATATAAATACCTGGAGTTCCCGTCGTGGTTCAGTGGTTAACGAATCTGACTAGGAACTATGAGGTTGCGGGTTCGATCCCTGGTCTTGCTCAGTGGGTTAAGGATCCGGCGTTGCCGTGAGCTGTGTTGTAGGTCGCAGACGCAGCTCGGACCCCGCGTTGCTGTGGCTGTGGCGAAGGCCGGTGGCTGCAGCTCCAATTAGACCCCTAGCCTGGGAACCTACACATGCCGCAGGTGAGGCTCTAGAAAAGGCAAAACGACAAAATACATATATGTATATATAAATACCTAATGCAATTAAAGACATAAAAGAAGAAATGAGAACCATAAGAAGCACATGTAACAAAGAAAAAGTAAACACGTTAACAAGAACCTACTAGAATCACTGAAAAATAAAAACTCCAGTCATTTCACCTAGGAACACAACAGACAAGTTAAACAGTGGGTTAGAATCTACTCAGTGACTTATCAATGGACCAGAGAATAGAGAGATAAAAGGGTGGGAGACATTAAGAAAAGTTTAAGGTACATGGGAAAAAAATAAGAACACAGACTATACTTCTAAGAAATGTTGCAGAAGAAGAAAATAAAGAATATGAGAGGCAAGGGAGTTCCCAGCATGGAGCAGTGAGAGGCAAGGGAGTTCCCAGCATGGAGTCCCAGCTGGGAGTTCCCAGCATGGACTAGTATCCATGAGGATGCGGGTTCGATCCCTGGCCTCGCTCAGTGAGTTGGGGATCCAGCGTTGCCATGAGCTGTGTGTAGCTCACAGAGGTGGCTCGGATCCTCTGTTGCTGTGGCTGTGCTGTAGGCCTGCTGCTGTGGCTCCAATTCAAACCCTAGCCTGGGAACCTCCATATCCCTCGGGTTCGGCCTTAAAAAGACAAAAAAGAATATGAGAGGCAAATTTGAAGAGATAATTACTAAAAAACTTTCCAGTAATAATAATAATAAGTGCGCAATCAGATTAAAAGAGCACTCCAAGCCTGAACCAAAATAAACACACACACACACACACACACACACACACACACAGCTAAATCATGCTGAAGATAAAACACACCAAAAGAAATGAGAAAAAGTATAAGCAGCCAGAAAACTGAGAGGAGACTGCTGGCACGTTCATTTTCATGATACTTACAGAGAATAGATAACACAACACAATGCTTTAGTCTGATGAAAGCGGTTTAAGTGGAATAATACGGAATAATATTGTCAGTGTGCTAAAGGAAATAAACATGTCTGTCAACCTAGAAATTTAAATGCAACTCAATTTTTCTTTTAAGTGTCAGAGCAAAATAGAGACATTTTTAGATAAGATGGAGATTCTGCTTCCCTGGATCCTAAGTGAAAAAATACTAAAGGAAGAATAAAAGAGACTCCAGGAAGGAGTGCAAAGCCAGAGCGACAGTGAACAGAGAAGTCACCAAAGTGCTGGAAAGCAGGAGTGACGGCTGCTTATAAAAAGGAATAGTAATTGATACGCTGGAGTCCATTAAGACGAAAAACTTCTGCGCTGCAAAACACAGCATCAAAAATGAGAAGACGAGGCAGGAGGTCCGGTCGTCCCTCAGCCCCATCTCTCTTCCCCAAGTAACCAGCAGCACAGATCCTAATGAATTCCTCCAGAAAAAAAAACAAAATCGATTAATACCGGGATTTATGTCCTTTTCAACAGTCTTTTTCCTACCCCAAAGGGATGATAGCATGTACAGTTTTGAAGTTTGCTTTTTTTTGCTGAAGAGAACCTGCAGATTTTTCTATACCTGTGAAAAGCCTCCCTTGTTCATTTAAATCGGTTAAAAGCGGGGAAGGAACCCCATCTGCAGCCGCTGTGTAAGGTGACTCTAGCGCGGGGCCAGCAGTGCACACCGAGAAACCGGGCCCCACGTGGGCCCTCCCTGTTTGCGGTGTCAATCCTCAAAGACGCCTGGAAGATGCCACCCCTGTGTCCCTAAGAAGCAGAGCCCTGGTTCACCAGAACGGCCCGCATTTAGGCAATGCATGTGCAGCACAGGGGGATAAACATTCCCATCAGCCGCGGTTCACCCACTGCAAGGGTCTCAGTACAACTGCCGGCGGGGGGGGGCGGGCGGGGAGGGGAGGTGGTGTCAGATGGCACTAAGGCAGGACATTTTTCCTGGCTTTACCTCCAAAAACGGTGCACCCTGAAGCAATTCGTGTGCTTGCAAAGCATCACGGGTAGACTCCCAAATCGCCACTCACCCATTTTCAATATTGGATCAAAGCCAAAGCAAAGGAAACAGCCAAGAGGCTGGTCCCACGCAGCCCAGGAGGCTCTCCAGGGGCAGAGGGACCCTCCCCTCCCCTCCTCATTGGGCCACACTCTCCTGCAGGTTTTTGATGGACTGTAAAGTGACTCCGAAGATAATGTTGCTAGTGATTGGTCTGAAGCATCAGTTTGCAGTCTCATGTATCTTTTAATTGGAAAAGGCTTGCCTGCTAATGAGCCTATGATATCCTTTGCCTAATTATCCCCCCAAATCCTTGGTCGCCCCCTTCCCTGGCTGCAGAGATGACGGCTGCCACTGGGAGATCTACAGGTGGGTCGCCTGTGAGAGCGGGTTTGCCCCTGTCCAGATGCTGGGGGTGGGGACGGGGGAGGCAGGTGACCCCACCCAGAAGACAGTCCTGGAGGTGAAGGGAGCTGGAACCTGGGGCTTATAGATATTCTGGGGTGCGTCCACACCCCAGCCACATCCTCCGAGGGTGACGTTCCCCCCTGCAGGAGAGCCCGGGATACAGGCATGCTTTACCAGGCTCGCCAGGTGTGGTCACCTGGACCAGGCACATACCTCTCACCAACTCCACCAGATTCTCAAACTCAACCGTTCTCTTGAACTGACGATGCAGCTGTGAACTGGGAGCTGTGGGGTAGCCTTTCTAGCTGGCAAAGCAGATGTGCAGCGTGAAGAAAGCAGGAGGAAAGCAGAGGTGAGGGGCTTTGCTGGGGAGGCAGAGGACACTGAACACACAGGAGCCATCAGCTCCGCACTTCCCGATTTCAGGTACCCACAAGCCCCAGCTGATGGCACCACCCTTGGCTTTTGTGTCCTTAAAAGGAAGTCCCCTTTTGCCCTCTGGCTAGTCTGAAATGGATTTTTTGCTTTCAACTACGCGCTCCTTTTTTTTTTTTTAATCAAGACAAAAACGCGCAGTTGCGATAAAGTCTTCACGGCGGATAGGGGAACAAGAGAAGAATGGGTGAGAAATAACCACTTAAACGTTACACTGAGCCGCTGGCAGAGATGAGCCTGGATGATTTTTGCTCCAAAGCAGAGAGAAAAATCCTGAGTCCAGTCTGCATTCCCCGACGGAGGCCCGCCATCTCTGCTCACCTTCCAAGACCCAGTTTTGCACCTGAGGGTGAGAGAGCTCCCTCCGCAGCCAGGCCAGGCGCTTAGAGGAGGAAGAGCTGGGGCATCTCTTCCCACGGCTGTAGAAGATGCTGAGCAAACCTCGCACCGGGAGGAAGGGGAAGACCTGCCTGCTTGGTAACTCAAGGTCCTAGAAATCTCTCCCCTTGGGCAGGTGCAGGGGCTCATATAGGAGCCAGAAATTGCCCGCCCAGAAAAAAAAATTAGGTGTCTATCACCTTCAGAAGCTTGCTCTTGGGGGAGTTCCCACTGTGGCTCAGTGGGTTAAGAACCCGACTAGTATGCGTAAGCACGAGGATGTGGGTTCGATCCCTGGCCTCACGCAGTGGGTCAAGGATCTGGCGTTGCCACAAGCTGCAACACAGGTCACAGACGTGGCTCAGACCTGGCGTTACTGTGGCTGTGGTGGAGGTTGGCAGCTGCAGCTCCGATACAACCCCTAGCCTGGGAACCTCCATATGCCACAGGCGCGGCCCTTAAAAAAATAAGAAAAAATAAATTGTTCCTGAAAAACACCCCCAGGGATAACTCTGAGAGGAGAGACAGAGCCACTGACAAAGGAGCAGAAGTGCTCTTGGTTGGGGGGGGCGGCTCTCAAGGTGTCTGTGTCTATTGGCCAAACCGAACAAAGACCCCAGCCCCAGCCCCTGCCTTTCCCCGAGGTGAAGGCGCACAGCCAGGGCTCCCACCCGACTCTGGACAAAGCAAACCGGACCAACATGATAGTGTTTGGGACCCGGTCACTTCCAATTCTCTCACCTGAAAATGCAGTCTAATTACTGGATGCCCTAAATAAGACTAAGGGGTGTTACAGTGGCTGCAGGTTGAATAAACTTGGGGGAGGGAGGAGACGTCGCAGCCCAAACACCCGGGTGGGTGCAGGTACCGCAAACACAGTAGGAGAGAAAGACAGCAAATCACTGTGGAGGGAGGTGGGGGACGGGAGCTATTTTGAGAAGGAAAAGCTGGTGCAATGAGGCTGGATGCTAGCATAACGCTTTGAAGACTGGGGGTGGGGAAGCCACAAGGAATGTAATTAAGTGAACTGTAGACATTATTTTAAATCCTCTTCGCATCAGCGCTGTAAATATTCCCCTTAATTCATCATTATTGAATTTGCCAGCAAAGCTGCAGGGTAAAACGTCTAAGTTCAATTACAGCCAGGCAGAACGGAGCATTTTTCATGTCCCCGGGAGCCCCCAAAGAGACAGATGCAGTTTTCATAATGTCCTGGGGGACAGGAACCTGTCTGAACACAGCTGCCCCCTCTTGAGGACTTCCTAGGAGGGCAGAGGGATCCTGGAACCTCCTGAGGTTGGCCCGCAAATGCCAGCAAAACTTGCACAGTAAGGCAGGGTTTAAGGGGAAAAGTGATTTAAAACCAGTGATGCCAAATGCTCCACAATCCTCATCCCTTCCTTTGTACACACATGTATCTCCCACCAGAAGACGCATGTGCACGCACATGCACGCACGCGCACACACACACACACGCACACACACGCACACACACAGCCATGCGTATGTCTGTCCTCCTACATTCACGTGCCTCGTGTTCATTTATTCAAGATTGTCTATCCCGGAGTCAGTTTCTTTCCCAACTCATCTCCTTCCTTTTTCCTTAGGGCACTTTCAAGGCTACTGTGTTAGCATCTCCTTGGGTTACTTAAATCTGGCACTTGTCTTTTTTGTTCTCATGAGACATCGTTGTGTTTTACTATGTCCAGAAACCACCCCCTCACTGGGTGGAAATAAATTTGGATTGTGATAGTTGAATAAATAATAAACAACTCAAGAGATCCCTGGTGGCCTAGCAATTAAGTACTGGCGTTGTGACGGCTGTGGCGCAGGTTCAATCCCTGGCCTGGGAACTTCTGCCTGCTGCAGGGATGTCCAAAAAAAAAATAATAATGAAATAATAATAATAATAAACAACTAAAGAGCTACTGTGGAACACCGACAGAGAGCAGTGGTCAGTAGTCAATACTTCTTACCAGGGGCTGACGTCCCCTGACCCGAAAGCCAAAGTCAAGTAGAGGAGAGCCAGGGGAGCTCGTGATGAAGTTCTAGACGGGGGACTGTGCTTGTTAGAACACAGTGCTAATGGGGTCACACTCACCAAACGTAGATCCTATAGGGACCTTTGCAATGTCCCTGTGCCCACAGCCATGAAATGAGCCCCCTGGCCCCAGGTAGGCACCCAGCATGTGCAGGTCCTCAGTGATGAGGTGACCAAGAGGAAATGCAGTGTCCCACTTGGTTCACATACAACCTAATTAAGTGCTACCTTAGCAAAAGATTCAAAAGCATCAGCATCTAGATAAAGAAGGGCAGCAATGCACACATTTTAAAAGATCGTGAAAAAGACATGCAAGCCTCAAGCTGTATTGAGAAAAGCTGGTATGTGTTAAGGGGTGTGCTTTCGAGGCAGGATGCTGGAAGAAGCTTTGAGATAATCATTCATGTCTTTCCAACATAACTGTGTGTGTCTTGCCCTCTTTTCTAATTTGCTTCCATCTTCTCTCCTCTCTTAAAGCCATCGCTTTGTAATCACCTATCACACTGGGTCTTTGAACAATTCACAAGGCAAAATTATTGGTGGCTTTATAATCAGGCCTCTATCTCTGACTCCTTTGAAGGGCAGGCACTTAGACCCTCAAAGGCAATTATTGTCACTCTGGTCAGTGTCGTGTTAAAATGAGGAAAGGCGGGGGGGGGAGATTCAAATCTTTTATTTGTAATTGGAGTATGACGCTCAGTGGAAACCCACCAATTAATTTTTTCCAATTATTCATGAAAGACAATTAGGGTGGAAGAAAAATCTGCAGCTGGGCACAGAGAAAAACCTCAGGTCATTTTCAATGAAAGAGATTTTTCTAGCCACAGGCCCCTACTGAGAGCCCAGCAGACCATGGTGTTGTGATGGATTTGGACAGACAGAGCCCCAGGACAAGGGTGCTTTATTCTGCTTCGTGGCAGGCTGGTGTTTACATACCAAGGGCAAGTGACTGGACAGGGCTTTGTCATCACTTTGCAAACGGCACCAGGGGCTCCCTTCTCTGCGGAGCCAGGGCCGCCCCTCGGCAATAAGCAGAGCTCTTGGAAACATGGTAAGTCCATGGCATCTACAGGATCAGCTTTGGGAAGAGGTGGAAAGGGTGTCATTTGTCTTGGAGATTTCAGGGGGAAAGCTGGCCTGTCGGTATACAGCTGACCCCTGAACAACAAGGGTTTGAAACTCGTGGGTCCATCTATACACGGATTCTTTTCAATACTAAATACCGCAGTATCACACCATCCGCTGTTGACGAAGCGCGAATATGGAGGAACCACGGACGTGGAGGAAGCTGGGATGCTGTGAAGTCTCGGCTACAGAGGAATCGGCGCATACAGAGGGCCTGCTCCAAGTTATACCCAGATTTTCAACTGTGAGGAGGGTCGGAGCCCCTAACCTCTGCATTGTCCAAGGGCCAACTCTATTTTCTTGAACTATTTCAGGAAAATACACAAACTTCCAGCCCCAAGGGCCTTTGTTCTATTTGAACACACCGAGCTTGCTCCTGACTCAGAGCTTTTCCCTTCCTGGTACAGCCCTGGTTTGCCCCCTTCCCTCCTGCAGGCCCTTCTTCACAGGCCATCTTCTCTGCATATAATCTCAGCATCCCGTTTAAAACATCAGCGTCCACCAGCACCCCCTTGCCGGCTTCATTTTTCTCCCCGTCACTCCCGGCCATCTAGCTCCTGCAGGTTCTGCCACTTCCCGCTGCTCACCGCTAGCACTCCCCCATATGAACGCCAGCTCTAGGAGCGCAAGGGGGATTGTCAACTCATTAAATGTCACATCCCCAATACCAGACACACAGGAGATGCTCAGTGAATATTTACTGAATAAATCAACAAAGGAATAAACAGGAGAACCTGTACAAGGGAACCAGTAGGAGGTGTGTCCATACCACTGAGGATCTGAGAGCTGCTCATCCCACCAGCAGCATTTAAAGATTAAGGCAGGATCTTATACATAAAACCTCCCAGGAAAAAAATATTTTAAGTCACAATGCAGAGTAAAAAAAAAAAAAGGGGGGGGGACAAATCCAAGGGACAGCAAGGAAGATCATGGAGGTGAAACAGGAAGCCTCCGTTCCCCAGATGCCAGGATTGCAAAAAAAATCTTTTGGAATGGATTTGAAAAAGTCGGTTTCAAAAAGGCAAAAAGATTTTTTTTTCTTCCTTTTTGCCATACGGAGTTCCTGGGCCAGGAATCAGATCTGAGCCACACTTGCAGCCTACGCCACAGCTGTCAGCCACGCTAGATCCTTTAACCAATGTGCCATGCCAGGGATTGAACCTTTGTCTTTGTGCTGCGGAGATGCAGCCGATCCCATTGCACCACAGCGGGAACTACAAGGCAAAAATACTTTAAAAACTGATATCATGGAATCCAAAGGTATTCGTGACCCACCACTGGCTTCAGAAAGCATTCAGAAAAAGAACACAATTCACAAGTGGATTTGACCTTCCCCTATGTTAATCTGCACCTAAGGACCACCTCCAGCACAGGAAGCCCGCAGGTGAGGTCCTGTGCAGGCCTGGCTTAAACTCATTGGCTGGCTCCACTCAGCAGGCCCTTGGCAGAACAGTTGTGTGGTGAAAGACCCCTTGTTCCCTTAAATAACAACATGTGGATGTAAAGAGCGTAAGAAAAATATAAGCATGATAAGCCACGTTCCGGAGCTGAGGACCTCAATTCCAGTCATCTTGGTTAATGGTTAGGTCGGAAAAAGAAAAGTGATGTACATTTCAGGAGGCCAAGAATGGACCAGCAGATCGAGAGAAGATCAGCTCGAGGAAAGTGGCCAAGTCACAAAACATCACACACTGGTTGCAATGGATGCCATGAATTCTCCACCAAAAAACTAAAAGTGAAGTAAGTCAGGGGAGAAAGACAAACACCATACGATATCACTTATATCTGCAATCTAATATACAGCACAAATGAATCTGTCTACAGAAAAGAAACAAACTCATGGACTTGGAGAACAGATTTGTGGCTGCCAAGGTGGGGGTGGGGTGGTGGGATGGACTGGGAGTTTGGGGTTAGTAGATGCAAACTATTGCATTTGGAGTGGATAAGCAATGAGATCCTGCTGTACAGCACAGGGAACTAGATGTAATCACTCGTGATGGAACGCGATGGAGGATAATGTGAAAAAAAGAATGGATATATATGTATAACTGGGTCACTTTGCTGTACAGCAGAAACTGACAGAACATTGTAAATCAACTATAATAAAAAAATTTTTTTAATAGAAAAAAGCCAGAATTTAAAAAGAAAAAGGGAAAGTCAAAGAGAACGCTGTGGCTGTGCTGTATTTTTGCACAGCTCTTATTTTCAAGTTAAAAAAAAAAAACAAAAAAAAAACCCTGCAACCCTCCTTTGATCCTTGTTGCATCCATCAAAGGAACAAAAGTCCCTGTCCTCCTCGTCAAGCCCTGCTCAGTGTTGGCCTTTCTGCCAGTCACAGGAGGATCCAGGTATCGCCTTCAGGTTCTGGCCCGAAGCTTTTGGCTGCCACATACATATAGGGTATCAGACAGCGAGAAGGCAAACAAACACAAGAGGGAAAAGAGAACAAATAAATCACCAACCAAATCAAACCACTTCTCAGTGATTCTTAGACGGAGGCTGTCCCATGGTGGAAGTTCAATTACGAACTGTCAGAAACACTGACTTAGCAGCTGCTGGGCAGAGAATCTGGAGAAAAGCTGCAAGTACCAATAATTACACCACTTTATTTCTAACAAGCCTGGCCCTCTGACGCCACAGCTCCCCAACACCCGGAGGCGGCGGCTCTGAATGAGACAGAAAGTTCCCCGGGCAGATCTGGCTTGACCGATAAGCCAGGTCTGGATGGAGAGGCGAGGATGCCGAGAGGCAGGCAGGGTGGTGAGGCTGAAACCACACCTCTTTGCCTCCAGGGTCCTTTCCTGCGTGGTCAGGCAGCACTCTGTGACCAGGCCCCTCAACTGGTGGGTTCTCGTGGGTTCTAAGTACCAAGGGCAGAGCACAATTCCTCATGGGTTTACAGTGAGGAGGACCAGGTACCGCAGGGAGGAGGTGAGGAGACGAGGCAAGAGGAGGGGCCGGGGAACGCCCTCTCAGCTCCCAGAACAGGGACGTCCAAGTTCAGGTGGGTAGCAGTTGACTGAACTTGTGAACCCTGGAAGCAACTCTCCAAAAGCACGGAACCCAAGGTGTCCCCAGAGCTGCCTAAGATCCGTCAGCCCACGCATGTCCTGTTCCCTGTCATCTCTGAGCACTGGGGGCACCTGGGCCGAGAGGAAGCTGGCAGCAGCTGAAGAGTCCCTGCCAGGCTCCAGCCACACTGCCTCGGGGGAGGCGCAGTGCCCTCGGCTGTTGGCCAAAGAGACTCGGTCGGACCCTCAGCCCAGCCCTTCTAGAACCAGAGACCCAGCCTGCAGTCCCCCGCACGCTCGGACGGTCAGCAGATTTTCAACAAGGGTGCCGGAATAATTCAATGGGGAAAGGAAAATCTTTTCCGAAATGGTGGTGGATTTAATATATGAAAGAGAGACAGGAAGGAGGGAGAGGAAGGAAGGCAGAGGTAGGAAAGAAAAGAAAAGGAAAAGGATGGAAGGAAGGGAGAAAGGAAGAGAAAAAGAAAATAAAAAGAAAGAGAGAGAAAGAAAGCAAGCGAGCGAGCAAGTGAGCAGGGAGGGACAGAGGAAAGATTATTGAGTACTTCTGGGAGATGGATTATATCTGGTATTATTTGGGATGATTTCTCGACTTTTTCTCTGGACTGTTCATATTGCTTAGTTGTTTACAAAGAGCACGCATTGTTTTTTTGTGAGAATGACTGAAGTCATAAGGAAAAGAATTAGGGTGGATCTCCTTCCGGTCCTAATCTTAGGAGTGTGTTCCTGTCTCATAATACACGTCAAAAGTGACAGCCGTGCACGTATATCCACGTGTTTATTTAACACCTCTTTCTGCCACTGGGCTCCAGGACCCGAGGACAGAACCAGAAATGGTGACTGGCCCAGAGTGGACACACACAGCCTCTGCATAGACGGCATAAAAGGAAGCAAGATCGTTGGCCTCTCCACCGCATCCTGTAGACTCCAAGAAGGACATTGAGAGACTCTGACATAAAAATCTAACTTGGCTGAACCCTCTCTGGGAGAGAGTGACAATGGAAGGGAGCCAGGCCGCCTGAAGGAATCAGCTGCTGTGGAACCACTGAGAGGCACTGGCCTCATTGCCACTGCCTCGAGTGGCCCCGGAGACACGCTGGACCCTACAAAGCCAAAGCTCCAGTCCAGAACAAAACAGACACAATACCCCAGATGGATGCTGGTGGGAAGTGCAGGAAGGCACTGCATTCGGCAGAGACTACTAAACTCTCTCCTGAGTAGATATCCAGACTTGAGCTTGATGGAGTTTTATGATTTACCTGGTCATTTAGCCGCGTCGGGTACACTTAGGAGGCTTTGCCTAGATTCACTCACTCCCCAACCAGCTAGGGCTGCGCTGGAAAGAAATACAGCCTTGAGGTGCCTCGCTCCCTGATGACCCTGCGCTCCAGCCACCCACAAAGGCATGTCAGAGGTCGAAAAGATAAGCAGAGACCAAGTCGCTGACCTGCAAACTCACCGGCCAGTGCGTCCAGTGGAAGGGGGAGTAGGATGCACAGATAGCTTCCATACAAAATGATAACACTAGGAGTTCCCGTCGTGGTGCAGCACTAACGAATCCAACTAGGAACCATGAGGTTGCGGGTTCGATCCCTGGCCTTGCTCAGTGGGTTAACGATCCGGCGTTGCTGTGAGCTGTGGTGTAGGTTGCAGATGCAGCTCGGATCCTGCATCGCTGTGGCTGCGGCACAGGCTGGCCGCTACAGCTCCAATTAGACCCCTAGCCTGGGAACCTCCACATGCCAAGGGTGCGGCCCTAAAAAAAGACAAAAGGCAAAAAAAAAATGACAACACCAATGTTAGGCTTGCAGAGGCTCTAGGGTGACAAGAGACAGTAATGTCTCTGCCTGGACGGTCAAAGGAGTCTTAAGATCGCAAGAGATGCCCAAACCATCTTGAAGGGTAAGTGCTTCTCTAAACAGAAGGAACGTTTCCTATTGACCAGGAAATGTCAATGAATGAGCCTCCTTTTTTGGAACTGCAAGTAGCCCCTTGTGGAAGGCAGGGGAGGGAGGGAGAACAATAAGAGATCACGCCCCAAAGACAGGCAAGAGGCAGATAATAAAGGCTGCTGGTCACGTTAAGGACACCGGGTTTTATCCTACAACTACTGGAAGTTCTAAGCCTCTAAAGAGAAAAATCATTGCATCAATTCTGCATTTTTAGGAAGCTCACATTCGCAGCAGGATGATGATGGATTAGACAGAAGATCCATGTTCATCCTGAAATCCGGCGGTGCGTCCCTGGGAGGTTTCAACACAACCAGAATAAAGTCAGAAAGCTATTTCTAGACCCATACTCACTAAGGATCAGTATGCCTGAGAGATGTTCATTAAAAACGGGCGTGACATTCTTTCCTCATTTTAAAAATGGAAACAATGACATCTGCGTCAACTACAAACCTGATACGTGAAGATGAAGCGTGCGTATCGCATTACATTTCATATCATGAACATGCAAAGATTATAATTCCAAAATTACAGTTGCTACGATTCAAGTATAAATCTGGTATACATTCATTAAAAGCACAGGGCTCCATGACCAAATACATTAGCTGTAATCTCATCTTGGCCAGTATGTGCTCCAGAACAAACGTTCCACGAGATTTAAAAAAAAAAAAAAGACAAGCAAAACTGATTTTCATAGCCAGATAAACTTAAAAATTATATGTTTAGAAGCTTCTGTTTCTAGCAAAGATTGGAGTAACAAGGATTAGATTGAACCTTTTACCCAAAACAACAGAAACAAAATAAAACAGGCCAACTATACAAAATACCCATTGGAAGGGCAACGAGGCAATACAAGACAGCCATCTCTGAGAGGGAGGAAACACATGAAGTGAGCCCCATGAGTTCCCCAGGTTCCCACTTTGAGAGAGTTTCCAAGAGGCAGACAAGGAGGGGGAACCGCAGGTGGAAGCTGGCAGACTCCCTAAGCAGAGGAGACAGAGCTGATGACGCATGAACACGTGGAAAGACACTCAACATCATCAGTCGCCAGGGAGGTGCTAATTAAAACCACAAGGAAAATGGACAGAACATTATAATTCAACTATACTTTCATGCAAAAATTTTTAAATAAAAAAATAAAAAGTAAATGAATAAAAAATCCAAGGGAAAGTCATTACACACCTATCAAGCCAAGACCGTGAGGACTGAACATAGTAAGTGTTGGTGAGGCTGCGGACGAACCAGAATCTGCTACACTGCTGATTGCAACGCAGAGTGGCAGAACCACTTTGGAAAAGAGTTTGGCGGTTTCTTAAAAAGTAAATTGAACACCTACCATCTAAGCCAGCCATGCCACTCCCTAGATATTTACCCAAAAGAAACGAAGGCATGTGTCCAGTCAAAGACCTGTATGTCAATGTGCACTGCAGTTTTACTTCTAATAGCCCCATACTGGAGACAGCTGGAATGTCTATCAGTCAGTGAATAGATAAATATATTTGATATATCGACACAATAAAAGGAATTATCTCGATTGCGGTGATGGTTTTACTGGTATACACACTGGTCAAAATTGCACCCTTTAAATGTGTGCAGTATATTGCGTGCCAATTGTACTTCAATAACGCTATGAAAAGTGTTTGGAAAATTCTGGGTTAAATCATGTTAAGTTTCTTCCCTGTAGGATCTCCAGAGCCTCTAAATGTTAAGTGGGAATCATCAGTCCGTGAAAAGAGAACATACTATGTATCATTTCCCAAAGTTATTCTTCCATAGAATTTTTTTCTCTTTTAATCTTTTTTAAGGAGCATCTCATGGAGCTGGAATTCTGCGGATCACTTTGGGAAACAGGACAGAACCTGTTTGTTTAGAAATTGCTAAGTGGCAAATGACAAGAAGACACCTTTTAAATTGTCTTCCAAACAAAAAAGGTTCCCAATTTCATGAAATCTGCACTGGTGTATGTGAAAACTCCCAGCTGCCTAAATAAATCTGCGTACTTTGCCTCACGGGCTGCAGAATTATTTTGTTTCTCATTGCAGCTACAGATCGTGCTTGTTTTTCCTTCAGGTTCTACTAAATAAGAAACTATTAAAAAGCAGAAAAAAAAAAAAAAAGGAGTTCCCATGTCGTAGCACAGTGGAAATGAATCCAACTAGGAACCATGAGGTTGCGTATTCGATCCCTGGCCTTGCTCAGTGGGTTACGGATCTGGCGTTGCTGTGAGCTGTGGTATAGCTTGCAGATGCGGCTTGAATCCTGCATTGCTGTGGCTGTGGTGTAGCTCTGTTCCGACCCCTAGCCTGGGAACCTCCATATGCCACAGATGTGGCCCTAAAACGCAGAAAAAAAAGAAGAAGAAAAAGCTATTGGCTAGAATTTATCAATCTGTTTTCTTCCTCCATCCTGTAGCATCTGGAAGAGCTGGTGGTTATTATTAATAATAATAATTAGTAGTAGTAGTATAAATTATCTAAGCAGTCCAGAGTAATGACATTCTAAAAAAGCCATCAGAAAAGCTACTTCAGAATCTGCAGTAGCTTTTTCAACTTCTTATACATACAACCACAGTTCAAGAGACAGGGAGAAAAGAAAAGTTTAGAAAACCTAAGCATAATGATTAGAAAGATACTTCCCGACTCTTCAGATGCCATCCCATATGGTTAATTTCACTGCCCTGTTCATATCTTCCTTGGCTACTCTAGGACTCACGCCAAAAGCAGCAGCTCTCTCAACGGAGGCCTTTGAACCGTATCATCCGGCTGGCCTGCTCTGCTATTTTGCTCAATCAAGTCACTTAAAGCAATCATTTACTCCAGTAGGCTGAGTTTCCTCTGGAGCTCTGATCATGGCAAGGAACCACGTCTGACTTGAAGGAGACTGGGCCAGCTGCTTTTCCTGATGAAAGGTCGAACAGCCTGCTGGAGGCAGAGGATGCTACTAAGTGGAATTAGCCAGCGGGTTCATCCCACAGCCCCCATCACTCGGGTGGATCGGCTCAGATGGAAGCACGGGCACATGTGAGCAGAAACCACATACAACATGGTCAAGGGCTGCGTTCTACCAAGAGCGCTCTCTTAACTCCACGTCTACCATGAACGCGTGCAGACCCGAGGCTGCCTCTGCCAGGGGACGCTGCACGCCATCAGAGCTGCCTGCACTGGCTGTTTTCTCCATGCTGCTTCCTCTTTAAATCCTCTACAAAGCCACTGAGGGCTGTTGCCAAAAAATCTGGAATGAAAACCATAGAGTCGACCCAGAATGGCCCCTTCCTGATGACCAAGCCAGTTGAGGCTTCCTCCTGGATAATAGTTAAATGTATACAACTGCTCCTCAGGCATCATTTAAACTGAAACTCTTAAAAGTCTCATGGAGGTAGGAGTTAGCCAGTTAGTTCCAGGGCAGGTATTCCAGCTTTAAGCGTCAGTTCTCCTGGTGCGCTGACTGATCCAGGGTGAAATGACTACATTTTTTGAGGCTTGGCTGAGAAATGACAACTGTCAGCAAGTTGCAAGGGAAAAACAGCCTAGAAAAATGAGTTCCCTGGTGGAATGGCAGATGGAGGATCTAGCACTGTCACCGCTGTTGTACCAGTTTGACCCCAGCCAGGAAACTTCTGTGTGCTATGGGTGTGGCAAAAAAAATCAACAAAAATGTGTTCTGGCCTCATCAAAAAGACCTGGTCTGGGAGTTCCCGTCGTGGCACAGTGGTTAACGAATCTGACTAGGAACCATGAGGTTGCGGGTTCGATCCCTGCCCTTGCTCAGTGGGTTAAGGATCCGGCGTTGCCGTGAGCTGTGGTGTAGGTTGCAGACGTGGCTCAGATCCCGCGCTGCTGTGGCTGTGGCATAGGCCGGCGGCCAGTCCGAATAACGCCAGTCTACTATAATAGCATCATTTTTAAACCGGACAAAGAGATTCTAAGGCTCTGCTGGAAAAAGAAAGAAAAATTCATAATAGGCGGGACTCATCACTAAGTAGTTTATAAAACAGCAATAACTAGGACGTCTTTCTTGCTGTAGAAGGATACTTAACTTTCTTTAGATTTATCATCACCATGAAAAGGCTATTTAGACACAGGTACTCCATACAGCACTTAGATGGTTTTATGTATATGTTTCTAGAGTGTCATCAAAACAGAGCAATTCTGATCCGGTTGTCTCAAGGACTTCTGATGATACTCGTAGGTTATCGAAAAGAAGTGACTTCCTGTGGACCAGATCTGGATGCTCAAATCCTACCTTTTCTGACCAGCTATTCTTGAGGACCTGCTTCCTCACCACCTTCAGATGGAATCGCTTGTTTTGGGGTCTGGGGATGTCAGTACTTCCTGAATACTCAAGTTCTTTATGTATTCAAATCAAGCACTGGGTCTATGCAGTTGGGATTCTATTCCCAAGGCGGGATTAATTCTCTTTGTACTCTTTACACCTCTCTAATACTGTCAGCTAAGAGCTCCTGTCTCACATGACTGAGTTCTCACCTAGACCCTTCCCCATGCATTGAAGATTTTAGCACCATAATTTACGGTGTCAGTAGTCACACAGATAAACCATCCAGTTTCTTGGTTTCCAGTCCTTATTTGGTTCCTTACTGGCCTCACTGTCAATGAACTTGAGTATACCCCTGTTTACTCAATAAATCCCAAGGGCATTACTAATACAGGAATTACCTCCAAATTTTCAATTCCAGGCATCCCAGATGGCTGAACACCTGCCTTCTCTCTATATATCTGGCCCCCTCTTTCTGAGCCCTCAGTCCAATTTTTGGGTCCCGCTGGCATCTCCAGTCCATTGGTCCAACCACCTTTTTACTTTCAATCTTCACCTTGTGTCCTCACTTCCCTCCTCAGCCAGCGGTGGTCCTGTTACAGCCACCTGCACACTTGCCTAATTAATGTGGACCCTCCTTCTTCTCTTCACTTGTTCTCCAAGAGCTGCAAGGGGCTGGAGAGAAGCAGACGCCATGACACTTGGCTTGACCTGAAATCCCTCTGGGCTCGCTGGCACTTGTACTACATCCCCGCAAGAAGACAGGCTCCCGCCTCCAAAGCTGTCTCCCCGTGCCTTCTTTCTCCTGTTCTCCAAACCTCCTTCCTCCCAGTCGATGCTCTTATTCTTCATTCTTATTTCACTGAGACATTGGAAGGGAACTTCCTCAGCTGGCCACCACCCAGCGCAGCAGTGCCCCGGCATCTGTGTCGTCTGCTCCGCCTTCTGTAGCGCTTTGTAGACTCTATGGCTGGACGCCCTCACTCTTACCCCACGCCCCTCACCTACCAGCAACACTGCTCCTGCAGCTCCCCTGGGTCATCAATTTCTCCCTCTCTACTGGATTAATCCTACTGGTGTACGCCTTCAAGGACATCAATCTCTCTTTTTAAAAAAAAAAAAATCCTGGAGCTCCTGCTGTGGCTCAGCAGGTTAAGAACCCGACTAGTGTCCATGAGAATTTGGGTTCGATCCCTGGCCTTACTCCTTGTCACTGCAGTGGCTCGGGTTCTTTCCCTGTTCTGGAAACTTCTGCATGCCACGGGCATGGCCAAAAATAATAATAGTAATACTAAGAATAAATTCCCTAAGCAAATCTTCTGTACTCACTGTCTTCACTTGGCCACGTGAAGTCTCCCATTCTGTCCCTGGCCAACCCGAGCAGCCTTTCATCTCCACTGGTCCACTGAGACGAGTTTTGCTAGGGTCCGCCACGGTCGCCATGTGGCCCCACCCAAAGGCCACCTCTCAGACTGCATCTTGCTCATCCTCCCACCCAGCATCCCACGTGATCACTTCTTCCTCCTGAGCACTGCTCATCTGGCTTCCAAGACAGCATCCTTTCCTAGGATTACGATGTTCTCACTGGCCACTCTTCATCCGTCTTGTCTGCTGAATTCTTCTCAGCCTCCTGACTTCTAAATGGAGGGTCCCGGGGCTCCATCCCCGGCCCTCTCTCTCCCCTGCCCACACTCACTCCCTAGGTGACGCGCCAAACCCACGGCTCTGACCATTCCCACATTTAGGTCCCACCCCTCCCCCCAGACATCTCTGTGAACTCCAGAGTCATGACCCCATCTGCCTGCTCAATATTGCCACTTGGAGGATTTTTTTTTTCTTTGCTTGCTTTCCAGGGCCGCACCCACGGCATATGGAGGTTCCCAAGCTAGGGGTAGAATAAAAGTTGCAGCTGCCAGCCTACGCCACAGCCACAGCAACACAGGATCTAAGCTGCATCTGCAACCTACACCACAGCTCACAGCAATGCCGGATCCTTAACGCACTGAGAGAGGCCAGGGATCAAACCCACAACCTCATGGTTCCTAGTGGGATTCGTTTCCGCTGCACCACAACAGGAACTCCCGGTGTTCTTTTTTTTTAATTTAAGTCTAGTTGGCTATTTAGACAAAGGTACTAGATATAGCACTGGAATGATTCTATATAACAATATTATATAAGTTACAGGTATACAATGTAGTGACTCACAATTTTTAAAGATTACTCTCCATGTGTAATTACTATAAAATATTTGCTATATTCCCCATGTTGTTCAATAATATATCCTTTTACCTTAATTTATCCATAAGAGTTTGTACCTCTTGGCTCCTCCTCCCACATTACCCCCCCACCCGCTGGTAACCACTAGTTTGTCCTCTCTGTTTCAGTGTTTTCTTATCTGCTATCAGCTTGTTCTGTGCTGCATTCTAGGTACTTCCAGATCTATTCTCAATAGAAAGGAGTCTCGCATCATTTCAGTTAATTGCTGTCTAACCTGTCCACTGAGTTTTTTTAATTTTGATGGCCTTTTTCTGTTTTCATGATTTTTCAAGTACAGTTGACTTACATTTTTCAACGGCTTTTTTTCTTTTCTAGCCACTTGGCTATTTAAAAGGCACCACACACAGGAGATGCCCTCCCACCCCAATCTTGCTCTTCTCCAGCTATTCGCCCCGTCACTCAATCCAAAAGCCTAGGAATCTTGTCTGGCCTTTCTCCTTCTCCCAGAGCCCTCATCCATCAGCAAACCCCATCAGTTCGACATTCCACGCTGCTTCCTCAGCCCAAGTCACCCCCTCTCCTGCTACAAACATGCCCTCCCAGCTGACAGCCTGGATTCCACTCTTGGCCCCCAGCTCCCAGCACCTACTTTCTACGTGGCCACCAAAACAATACTTTACAACCCAAGTCTACTCATGAAACTCCTCTGAGCAAAACCTCCCGATGGCTTCTTGCTGTCATACTTGGAATGAAGCCTGAAGGTCCTAGTGGCCCAAGATCTGTCACCTTCTTGGCGGCCTGTTCTCCGTGATCCCCTTCCCCCCGCCGGTCTTCCGGCTGTCCCTCAGGGTCACCGAGTACTTCCCAGCTCCAGGGCCTTCTCACTGATGCTGCCTTAACCAGGATGCTCCCTCTGACTGGGGTGCTTCCCTAACCAGGATACCCTCTCCGCAGACATTCTAGTGGTCCCCTCCTTCTTCTCAAAACCCATCTTCTTAGGCCTTCCCTAGCCACCTTACCTAAAAGAACAGCCATAAAATAAAATAAAATAAAAGTAACAGCCCAGTCACACTTCCATCCTAATACTCTGCTTTCTTTTTCCCCGTAGAACCAGAGAACATTGTATGCTGCATCTTTGTCTATTATTCGTATCCCCTTTTGCATGGAAGCTCTGTGCAGCAAAGCTTTTCGTTTTGTTTAGGATGTTGAGGCCCCAGAATTTAGGGTGGTGCCAAACAGATGCTCAATGAGGGAATAAATGAATGAATGAATGAAGCCGTTCACCAACTGAAGCTGGAAGCTAAATCCTTGTAAAGTTTGGCTAGCTCTTCTGATCTGTATCAGGATGAAGGTCTATGCAACCGGGCAGAGGAAGCACCACAAAAAGTCTCTTTTCAAGCCCATAGCCTAAATTCACAATGGAAACACGTGACCAGACTGTGTACCAGTCTCCTGGGGGTTTGCAATCCTGCCCTTTCCTGTGTACCAGCTTCCCTGCGCCTATGTACGCAGGAGGTGGCTCTGGGAAGCAGAGAGAAATGTCAGCAGAGCTAGGAACAGTTCCCGATGCTTTCAATAGCTCCTTTTCTGTCTCCCTGACGAGCACAGTCGCTGGCTGCATGCATAATTTTCTGTTTAGGTAACATCCTATTTGCATGCTGAAACCATGTCCTTTTTCCCCATTACTGATGCAAAAAGATTGCTTCTTTCTAATTATGTTGCAGGCACTCAGGGAATTCAAAGAGCAGAAAATATGTCAGGAACAATTTACAAATTGTGGCTATTTAAGTACACACTTGCCAGGACTACAGCAAATATAGAAAGGGGGGGAAAAACGCTCATTAAAACCACCAGCTCTCCTCGGAAGATCTGTGCTTGCGTTTGTTCTTTCAGTCCTCACTAAATACAAGCCTAAATCCTAAATATGAATGCGATTGTGGAAAAATTATTTTTTCCCCTCTCTTGGTTGTTTTCAGTGGGAGTTTAGAAAACGAAAGTTTTCCTAACAGCTCCCGTCTCTCCCTGGAAATTCCATTTCTCTTGTCCTCAAGTCACTGTTTCTAAAAACACTTTTTGGGTTTTTTTTCTGTTTTTGTTAACTGAGCCATCCCAAGAGCTGGAAAATTCTTCCCCGAGTCTGGACTGAACAATTATTCCTTGAGATGAAGACATCACCCATGAGTTACAGGACTTCCACACTCATGTCAAGACTTTTGAGATAAAACTTTTTCTATATTTTGAACTCCATTAAATTATAAGGCATTTGAAAAGCCTTCTATTTCTTGGGTATCTTACCAAAGTGCTAAGAAAACGACTGTACAAAGCCTTCAACATACTAACTTTCCAGCCAGAAACTTCAGGAGATATGAACAAAGCCTCTCCAGAGAACCCAAGTATATCGGTTCTACCCACGACCAGCAGAGGGGTTAAGTGGTTGCTTGGGTTCAGGAATAAGAAGTCTTTCAAAAGGCCTTCTGGAACATTCTCCAGCCCATATAGAGATGCTTCTAAGCATCTTGCAAGGCATGATCTTTTCAGAGTCCTATGCCGCAACTCCACTTTGCCTCATTGGTCAGCTCTGAGAGCTTGTTTCACTCAAGCTAAGTGTCGGGGACCACCCAGGTACAGTCACAGAGCTCAACGGTAGTCATGAAAAGGCCTAAGAGTCAATCAAGACCCTGATAAACTCTTACACTGACTTGAAATTGAGGGCAAGTCCCCGTTTTCCTGTCACAAAGGAAAGCGCAGGCTAACCCGAATGCACGGAGAGGCAGAGGGGGGTGAAATGGTCAAACGGGCACCTGCACCACTGCGTTCACTGACCCAGTTATAAATGCACAGTTAACGTACAATATTACACGTTAACTTAGAAATGTCGCTTTTGCTTGTTCTCACGTTTCACAGAACAGTTTTATGCCATCTCTGTGCCTCCGAGGCCAGTGCTGCTGCCTTCGCGAGGGGGATTCTCGAGTCATCAGTTTTCAACAGCACATCGTTTTTACTTCCATCCAAGTTATTTAAGGTTCGGCTCTTTCAGAATCCACATGTGAGGCTGCTGCTATAATTTTACTCTGAGCCACAAAGACCCACTTGGGCAGCACTGGCCCAGGATACTTGCTCTGGTTTGTTTTTGTGCAACCCGGAGGAGTCTATTTGACTTGCACCCGGTAACCTCATGTTATATGGCTCAGCGTGGCTTCGGCACCATAAGGAGCCACAGACTCTGACCCAGCGCAGGGTTGAAAGCAGGTAAATGCAGAGAGTCAGGTGAGCAAGAGATGGGGCGGGACCAGAGGCTGGGAAATGTGTAAAGGAGGCCACCCGGATGGTCCAGGCAAGTCGTAATGAGGGATTCGACCTGTTGGGAAAGAATTCCAGAAACATTCATGAAGCAAAACCAGCAGGGCTTGGGAACTAGGTGGATTTAGAGGGGAAAAGAGGAGGAGAGATTAATGATGCTGAGGTTTCTGGCTTAAGACGCCGAGGAAACATGCTTCTGTTACATCCTTCCTGGGTACAAGGAATCAAGGAGACAGGGGACGCTGAAGTCAGGGGAAAAGGGAGACCGGGGGTTCCATTTCACACTCATCAAATATAAGCGGCTGTTGGCCAAACAAGTAAAGACATCCAATAAGAAGAGCAGGGATTTTTGTTTCTGAGGTCCACGAAAGGAAGTCTGACTCAGTGATCAATCTGGGAGCCTTAGCCCATAAGTTCTAAGTAGAATTGTGAGCCTGGCATGAGATTCCCAGGGGAGAGTGTGAATAAACAGAAAAGGGGGCTGCTGGTAAAATGTTTGGGGGTTAAAAGAATGTATGTATGTGTATGACTGGGTGAGCTTGTTGTATGGCAGAAATCGGTATAACATTGTAAATCAACTATACTTTAAAAATTAAAAAAATATGTACGAAAAAAAAAACCCCAGTCACGATTTCAAAAAAAAAAAAAAAGCTAATTTAATGAACAAAGAACAGGAGCCCCCAAGGAGGATCGGCAAGAAAGGTATCACCAGAAAAGAAGGATGAGCTGAGAACTGAGAGGGAGCAGGGTCACAGAAGCAAGGGAAGATATTTTCAAGCAGGGGTAGAGGCTAACCGTTGTAAACATACCAAGAATTTCAGTAAAATGACACCATTTCCCATAGGACATAATTTCCCGATGCTTAGTATTCACTGGCCAGGAGGTTGTGGGAGGTGAGGCAATGAAAAGGGCTAAAGTGGGGCCTCCATCTTCAGAAGTTCTGTTGAAAAGATGAGGAAGGAAAGTGGGTGGCCGCTAGAGGGGTAGAAAGGCTGAGGGAAGGTGTGTTTTTTCCGGATCAAAGATAAAGGGGCATGTGTGCACAGAGGGAAGGAGCCAGGAGGCGACAGAGAGAGGGGAAAGAGGAATATTTGACGGAAGCCCAGTGGGAAGAACAAAGACCAACCTTGACTTGGGGTCGCAGACACCTCATTATCTGGGTCCAAAGAGAAAGACACGTTTAATCAATGCGTAGATTTGGAGCGAGGGGAGCAGGAAGCTGAGGGTGTCCTTGCCTTATTCTCTACTATGAAGCTGTTTGCTGAGAGAAGACTGAGAAGTGGCTGCTGTAGCTCGGGTTCCATTCCTGACCTGGGAACTTCCGCATGCCACAGGCATGGCCCAAAAAAACGGAGTGTGCTGACCACCGGAATAACCACTGAACGCACAGTAGAAAGAGCCGACCAAGCCTCGAGGCGAGACACAGATGGAGATCGGGAACCAGCAGAGGTGCTACCTGTCAGGACTGTGTGTGATTGCTCTCAGCAGCCCCAGACGGGGAGCAGAGATGGCCTGTAGGGTGGTCAAGGCTAAGGTGGGAGAACAAGGTACGAGAGAAGTGAGAGAGCTGGGGAGAGGGCGGGTCAGGGGATCACCAGAAGCGTCGGAAAGCAACGGAACAGAGGCAGGATGACAGCTCTTAAAAAACGTCCGAAAGAGAGGGCTCTGAGGAAGTGAAATAACAAAGGCCACGGGAAGACTGGACGCAGAGGTCGGAAGACGGGATGCTGATGTGTAATTCTGAATGGAGGTCAAGGCTCGGGGCGGGACAGGGACAGGGGAGGGAGGATGAAAATCACACCACGAATTGTCCCCTCAGAAGCTGACAGCGACGGCATGGCTGGGGCGGTGGGAGATTGGGGAGGGGCGCTGCTATGTGTACAACCAACTCCATTGCCCCTTCCTCCTGGGCATCCCGGCTGACTGCATTTCCCAGCATTCCTCAGGTTGGGTGGGTCATGTGACCTGGCACCGGCCAATGAAATGTGGGCAGAAGAGCGCATCGCATTTCCGGACTTGGCCCCTGAAACGTCTCTCAGGACGTCCTCCTCCGTTATGCTCGTTCTCTGTCTGAAGGCGAAATGCAGGGGAATCTAGTGAGGAAACCTAGATCCTGGGAGCCACCAGATGGACGGAATCTGGGGACCAGAATACAGCGAGGAGCATGGGTCAGGGCTAGGACCAACCTCCTCAAGTGGGACTGTGGCTGGAGCAAGAAATAGTCCTTTACTGGGGCTTCAGGGGCTGTTTGTTACAGCAATCGGCTTGCTCTGACTGAAACGCAAATGCTAAATGTGGACAGCATGCACCTCAAAGAGGAAGGGCTCTTAATTGTTAAAATAAGCATGGTATGAGCCCTGTCTCTGAGTTGGCTCCACAGCAAGAAGGGCTGGGAGAAGAAGCCTCGACTTGCACAGGGAAGTACACAGCAGGTGCTCAATAAAGATTTGTTGAACGAATGCTATGAAGTACCAGCATAAAGGTAAGAATCTCGATTTCTACCAAGGGTTGCACAGGATGAAATGAGCTCCCATGACAATATAAGGAAAGGCATTGGTAACTTTCTTTTCTAATTATAAATGTTATTGAGAGACCAGAGGAGATGACAACGAAAAATATAGAACCTTCTGCTCTTGAGAGTCATGGCGGGGAAGGGGGGAACTGAGCTAAATATCTTCCTGGGGAGGAAAAAGGATGAAGAGAAATAGTTTAATAATACTGTATGGTTCCTTCCAGGATGTGGAGTCAATTTCTCCACTGATTTGGGATCATTTTTTTCCTGATCTTTTCTAAGTGAACAGCAGACTACATTGAATCTCTTGGTTCCAGGGTTATAAAAGATGCTCTAAATTTCTGCAGATTCCAGGTGAGATACAGAAGCACTTGGTCCACAAACCACGCACCAGGCTGGTTCACACACGATTTTTGGACTTAGAAAGAGCTCAGTGTGACAGTGTTCAGGGAGATTTCTTGGCCACTGCCCAGCAAACTCCTTCCGCCAATTAACTGACTCATTGGATCCAAGAGACAAGCTGAAGGGACGAGTGGGTTGAGAGCAGCGTGTAGCTCATTGCCAATACTTATGTGTTTTCCAGGGTACATTTCCAAGAGGCAATTATGTTAAATCAATCACCAGGAAATGAGGTCTTCATAATGACAGGTGCGACTCTGATTTAAAATATGGTGCCAATCAGCATGAGGGCTTTTGTTCCCTTATCAAAATGATCATTTATACAAGGTTCTAAGAAAACAATACCCACTATCCACCCCACCTCCTAAGAAGACAGAGAGAGAGAAAAGGGAAAAGGAAAAAGAAGCTTGACACTATTGAGTAAAAGCATGTGGACCCGGGGCTCAATCTAACAGTAAGCTCCCTAGCCACCCATACTTAATTTGTTCCTTAAAACTCATTCCTGCTAGGTTGCCTGAGACTCTTACATTAGCAGAACAATGGGTTAAAAAAAAAAGGAGGGGGAGTGGGGGAAGCCTGACTTTGCTGTCAAAAGCCACCACACAGAGTTCCCGTTGTGGCTAAGGGGGTTAAGAACCTGACTAGTATCCACGAGGACATGAGTTCGGTCCCTGGCCTTGCTCAGTGGGTTAAGGATCTGGCGCTACAGTGAGCTGTGGTGTAGGTCACAGATGCAGCTTGGATCCTGAGTTGCAGTAGCCGTGGCACAGGCCAGCAGCTGCAGCTCTGATTCAACCCCTAGCCTGGGAACTTCCATATGCCGTAGTTGTGGCTGGAGTTGGGGGGAGGGGTCAGGCCATGACACATACATGAGAAGAACCATGGTTAGAAAGAGATTGACTGAAAAACAAGACATACTTCTAGATCTTGATGCCACCATTTTTTTTTTTAGGGCCGTACCTGCGGCATATGCATATGGAAGTTCCCAGGCTAGGGGCTGAATTAGAGCTACAGCTGCCAGCCTACGCCACAGCCACAGCAACACCAGATCTGGGCTGAGTCTGCGACCTACCCCACAGCTCACGGCAATGCCAGATCCTTAACCCACTGAGTAAGGCCAGGGATCGAATCCGTGTCCTCACAGATCCTAGTCAGATTCATTTCTGCTGCACCACGATAGGAACTCCTTGATGCCACTATTCTAACGGGTACTAGGAAAAAGGAGGGGAGAGGATGTGGGAAAAAAGGAAACCTCCTACACTGTTAGTGGGAATGTAAACTGTTGTAGCCATTATGGAAAGCAGTTCCTTAAAAAATTAAAAACAGAGTTACCATAGAATCTAGCAATTCTACTCCTGGGCATATATCTGGAAAAACTCTAATTCAAAAAGATATATACCACTACGTTCGCAGCACTATTTGAAATAGCCAAGACATGAAAGCAACCTAAATTTCCATCGACAGATGAATGGATTAAGAAGATGTGGTACATATATACAATGGAATACTACTCAGCCATAAAAAAGAATGAAATAAGGCCATTTGCAACAACACGAATGGACCTAGAGATTATCACATAAGTAAAGTCAGAAAGATAAAGACAAATGCCATGTGATATCACTAATAAGTGGAATGTAAAAAAATGATTCAAACTTTTTTATAAAACAGAAATAGACTCACAGACATGGAAAACAAATTCATGGTTACCGGAGAGTGAAGAGGTGAGGGAGGGTGAAGAGGCGAGGGAGGGATAAATGAGGAGCTTGGCATGAACAGATGCACACTACTATATTTAAAACAGATAAATGACAAGGTCCTACTATATAGCACAGGGAACTATATATATATAGTTTATAAAACATATTATATATAATAAGATACATGCATATCCTATAATAACCTATAATGGAAAAGAATCTGAAAAAGTATATATATGTGTGTGTGTGTGTGTGTGTGTGTAACTGAATCACTCTGCTATACACCTGAAACCATCACAATGTTGTAAATCAACTATACTTCAATCACAGGGAAAAAAAAAACAAAACAAAGAACAAGAAGGGGCCAAAGACCAACACATAAACCATCGCCGGGTAGAAAGAGGATAAGTGAGTTCTCTTGGCTCCTAAGGCACTTACTATCCCAGTGAAAATACTGTTCTCCTTTTACACGTTTCTTGACCCCCTGCCACATTCCAGGTCCCGCTTCAGGTGCTAGGGGTACAAAGGCATAAACCACAGCATCTGGAAGAACCAAGTAGAGAGTGAGATCAATACAGAAATTCATAAAGGAGAATACTAGAAAACCAACGCTAATAACAAAGACAGGATACGATACTGTAAAGGGAATCTAAAAGAAGGAGCTGTTACCTCGACCTGAATGAGTCCCAAATGCTTCACAGAGAATATTGAAGTCGAGTCTCAAAGAACAACTTGGAAATTACCAGACAGTGGGGAAGAGGCATCGAGCAGAGAGGCCAGGTTCGGGGTAGTCCGGAAGGGGTGGGGCTGCGGAAGATGCACTTGGGGTGCTGGGGTGAGCTGGGATTGGGAAAGACCTCCTGCTGAGGCTGAAGTTCGGCCTTGAGGCCTTGATCCTCCGGGGGGCGGGGCCACCTGCAGCCTGCTCACCGCTGTCTCCCCGGAACCTGCACAGTGACTGAATAAAGACCCATGTCTTTGTTAGGTGATTATCCAAAAGCAGAGGATGTGGGGTTTGGGGCGCTGGGGCTATTTCAAGGGGACAGCGCTGGCAGCACTGTTGGGAAGGAGGGGGGTGTGAAGGGCGAGGCGGGTGGGGGAGGGGCGGCAGGAGAGAAGCCACTTGGGGAACACACTGCTGAGATGCGGGTGCACAGAGAGAAGGAAACCGCTCTGTCTGGGTTTGAGAACCACCTAGCTGGACCAAATACTTCCCTAAACATGCTGTTTAGACAAAGAAGGCCCCCCCATCCTTCCTCTAGATAGGAGCAAAGAACTTCAGCTGTCACCTCCCCACCATCCACAACCGAGTCTCCATTTCCATCTTTCTCTTCCTTCTCTATTTTCCCTTCATCCAACTCAGGCCTGCCCACCATGCCTTGATTTGAGTTCAAGGGAAGAAAATTCCATGTTCACATGACCCTCAGCAAAACCCGGCTGAGAATGTTCAATAAACTCTTTCTCTCTGAAGAAGGGTTGGAAAAGGGTGTTTTACTTACCCAAATGCTGTAATGAAATGAGAGTTGCTAATACAAATCATATACACATTGCCAATTTTGGAAGAATTAGTGCTTAATAAAGTGCACTAATCCCAAAGCTCTATTAAAGATATCTTTAATCTTTTTTTTTTTTTGGTGTTATGTATGTTTCAGTAACTTAAAATTAACAGTCCTTAGTGACTCCAATTTATTTTTTAGTACTGTGAGAACAGCTACTAGATTATATGATTTTTGAATAGATGGAATTTTTACAATAAAATATCAGAAGCATACAACAGGACCCAAAGCCCAAAGGAGCACATTCAGAGGATCATCTACCTCACTCCTTTAGTCACTCAGTAAACATCTATTAGCACTGCACCCAACACAGGGCTCCAAAAAATGAATAAATACGAAGAGGGCACCGTCCCACTTCTGGATATTTATCCATATAATATGAAAACACTAATTTGAAAAGATACACGCACCCTTCTGCCCAGCATGGTGTTATTTATAATATCCAAGGTATAGAAACAACCTAAGACATGTCAACAGATGAACAAAGGCGATGCACTTTATGGATACAATGAAATGCTTCTCAGCCAGAAAAAAAGGATGCAATCTTGCCATTTGCGACAACATAGATGGGCCTTGAGGGTATAGTGGTAAGTGAAATAAGTCAGATGGAGAGAACAAATACTGCATGATTTTGCTTACATGTAGAATCTCAAAAACAGACCAAAAAAGCCAAAATAAACGAACAAGCCAAACAAAAATACACATGTAGATACAGAGAACAGAGCAGCAGTAGCAGGAGTGACGGGTAAAGGGGATCAGCTGTACGGTGACGGATGGACACGAAGTTTTGACAAGGTGCACAGAAGTCGAAATACAGTGTTGTCCCTGTGAAACTTACATAGTGAAACTTACAAATCAATATTACCCCAATAAAAAATACATTTAAAAAAATACCAAACTGGTTTTTCCCCAAAGACTTCATGGAGGTCTCACAGATCTATTTTTATTAATTTTTTTTTTTTGGCTGCCCCCACGACATACAAAAACTCCCAGGCTAGGGGTCAAACCCGAGCCACGGCAATGACAATGCTGAGTCCTTAACCGCTAGGCCACCAGGGAACTCCTATTTTTAATGACATTTAAAACACGCTTGCTCATTATAATAATAGAAACAGGAAAAGAGACACAAAAGAGAAAATGCTTACTTCTGCCTGTTTGTGGGAACAAGGGAAGGAAAAGGTTTCCTTGGAAGATGAATTTAAGCAATGTTCTAAAAGTTAGGTGGGACCACTCCAAGAATACAAATTTGGAAAGGAGCCAAAGCACAGACACCGGCTGAGAAGCTATTATGGTCATTCCTGGGAGGGATGCTGGCGGTCCCGGCCCAGGGATCCCAGTGGGACAGATGGGGGCCAAGTGGACGCTGGAAACAGGGGGGACAGGAAACCATCTACATGTAGGTCCTGTCCGATAAGGGAGCCACCAGCCACATGCAGCCATTTAAACATACAGTCACTAAAACTACATAAAATCACAATTAAATCAGTCCCCCAGACCCATTTCAGATGCTCAAAAGCCACATGTGGCTGGTGGCTCCCGTACTGGACAGTGCGGTTATGGAACTTTTCTATCACCGCAGAATGTTCTACTGGACCATGAGTGGCTGATCTCGAAGGGCCCAGTGTTTCAGGCTTGAGGCGCAGAGGGGAAGCCGGCGCCACTGATTCAGAGGAAATGCCAGAGAAGCCATGGGTGTGGGACACTGATGAGTTCGGCGTTGGACATGATGGGTTTGATGGCAGAGGAGAGTGGCATGGCTCGCAGAGGGAAGCGTGGGCGGGCGACGCAGGGCGGCAGGTCAGCAGTGTGCTGCCGCAGGTGAAGCGTCCGGCACGGAGAAGATTACCCAGGGGCAGAGGGCCTGGGAGGGGGCCTGGGGGTAGGAGAGGGGTTCAAGGCAACATTGAAGGGATGGATGGCGGAACGAAGTCCACAGAAGCATAGGACACTACAGGAAAAGAGTCAAAGCAGAGTGGGAAATGAGAGAAAGAAGTGGTGCCCCTAAAGCCGAAAATGGAGAATACTTTTTGAGAAGAGGGACTAAATAGCTGTGAATTCAACGCTGCAGGAAGTCCTATAAGGCACCAAAGAGGGTTCACTGCATTTAGCATTTAAGTCGCCCTGGTAAGGCCAGTTCCAGTGGACGGATGGTGGAAAGATGACGAAACACAGAGCCATGAAGGAAATGTTTGTTGCGACTGGCAGCCCCTCAAAGAACTGGGGATACGGAGTTCCCTGGTGGCCTGGTAGTTAAAGATGCAGCATCATCACTGCTGCGGCTCAGGTGGGACCCCTGGCCCAGGAACTTCTGCATGCTGCAGGTGCCATCAAAAAAAAAAAAAAAAAAGTGAGGCTACGCTTGTAATTTCTGAGGGGCTGAAGCATCCAAGCTCATGAGCTCAAAAATAACGTTATCAGGACAGCTGAAGTCCAAAGGGAATTCACTCCTAGATACACCTCTGTAGTTGAGAAGAAACGCTTCATTTCGCAGCTGAATACTTTAGGACAGCCCCAAGGTGGTTCCTAAAAGAAGGAAGGAATGAGTTTCTGGGCTTCTCCCTTGACCTGACCAAACCCAAGAAGCCTAGTGAAAAATACAGCGAAAACCTGCCATGGCTAGAAGGAGGGATTCTGACTTCACGGAAAAGGGCTTGAACTTTTCAAGGAAGGAACACACACGTACAAGTACACACAATACTACACACATTCACACACGTGCACATACACACGTGCACATACACACGTGCACAAGTCCACGGGTCTGTGTACACACCGGCACGCACACAAACATGCACACAGGCACACAGCTGCACGCATGTACATACACACGTGCATACTCATATACAAACTTGAATCGACACGTGTGCACATCAGGCACATATGCAGTGATACATGTGAACACACATTCAGAGGTGTGCATGCACGTATGCATGCATGTGCACACGCATGCCATGCCATGTATATGTGTGCACACTTGTGCACCAAGGCAGTGCACACACTTGCATTACATACAGACATGCACACGTGCATCCATGCTTGCACGTACACATGTGTACACAATCATATACACACACGAGTATGCATGCACGTGTACACATACTTGCATTCGTGCAAATGCATGCACACACATGCATGTGTGCTCGTGCAGGCACGCACATACACACCACCCTTGTTCTCTTTCCACAGTGGCAGAGCCAGATTTCTCAACTCCAGACCCAGCACTCTTTCCTCCGCAGCAGCTGCTCAACGCTCAGGGAAGCTACTGCCAAGAGAAAGCAGAGAATGTTTCTTGCAGGGCAGGAGGTGACATTTCATGGACGACGCGGTGCCCAGGGTGAGTGGCATGCCAGGCGTCCAGAACTATTTACGTAAAAGCCACTCTACTGAGCCCCATCAACCCAGGTAATTGCGTTGCACCCTCTTTAGCTTCGTCCAGGAATTTAAATGGCTTTTTATAAAAATCAGACATGGAAAAGGGAAGCACAGTCCTCCTCTGCGGGGGGTATCAGCCGTGCTGGGCTCACACGGAGCCTGGGCTGAAAGGGTCCCACCTGGGCCCAAGCTGGGTAGAGGGGAAGCTCCACTGCCTTGGCAGCACCTGCCCCGCCCCCACCCCTCAGCCCTGCTTCTCCCCACCCCCACCACTACTCACTTGAAGTTGGAGATGGAGAGAAAGGAAAAAGGCTCGCAGAATCTACTTCCTAAGCCTGCACTAGACCTTGAATCCTGCTTTGGCTTCCTCATCCTTAAACCCAACAAACACAACATCTAACTTGCACGGGAGAAGGGACTCTTATGGAAAGACAAGGGTCCAAGAGACTTGGTGATCTCATTCATCGTCATTCTTCGACACGACGATCACCTCTTATAAAACACTCAGCTAGTCGCTGGGGTCACGGCGACGGGCAAAACCAAGAAATGCCAAGGTCGTGTGGAACTTACATTCAGGAGGGGAGTCGGACCACAAAGAAACATGCAAATAACAGAAGGTGGCGAGAGAGGCGGCAGAACCAGGAGATGGGGAGGAAGGGTAGCTGGGGACAGACTTTGATGGGAGCCATTCGCCTCTCCCTGGGGTGTCATCTGAGCAGAGAGGTCAGAACAGGAGGAGCAAGCCCTAGGGACAGGCAGAGGGAAGGGCAGCTCAAAGGCTCTTGGAAGGAAGGCCCTCGCTATGTTCTGGGACCTGCAAGGTCCAGTGAGGATGAGAGGCAGGACAGAGGGGAGGGCGACAGCGGTTGTGGCCAGAGGGGCAGCCAGGAGCCTGATCCTACAGGGCCTGGAAGCCTACGGTTAGGTCCTGGGGACTTACTTCCAGCACAATCTGATTTGCATTTTTATGGGGTCATTCTGGCGGCCGGACAGAAAACTGACAATAGGGGTAAGAATGAACGAATGAACGGGACTGATGAGGGGGCAGCCCTCCAGAGCAGAGAAGATGAAGAAAAGTAACCGGGAGCAACTATTTCCTGAGAGCCTCATCAGGGAGCCTTATCTGTAGTAATTGGCGCAGCAACAACAATAAACAACAGAAGCCACATCTGCAGCCATTGCTGAGACGCTGGGCTGGGAAAGTGGACACTAACTACGGAACAGCAGCCGTGAGAGGGTCCATGTCCACTAGCAACCATGCAGAGGGGGTCCCTCTTTTCAGCTGCTGCTGCTCCCGTCAGCAGAAACCAAGCTTCAAAACATCGCCTTTATGCCTAATAAAGAAGGAAAGCACGCTGCCCTCCAGAAGAATTATGTTGCAGGAAGTCATAACACCAGAGAAATCCATCAGAATGTCAGCAATGCGGATAAGATTTGAAAAATAGGGTTCAAGCAACGTTGGGGAGAAAGATTTCTCCTTGCAGATTTATGAGGACGAAGGTAAAGCCAATGAGGTGGGCTCAGCGACTGGAATTCCAATGTGGGCCAGAATCGTGAGTGATGGAGTGTTTTAATTGCAGGGCCTTCTGCTAGGTCGGAGTGGGCCTTCCTCTCCCACACTTCTCCCTCTGCAGGGGTGCGGGCCAGCAGCACCCTGAAAATGATTAGTGCCGTGGCCCAGACACTTCGTTAGAGGTGTGGGCTGCAGGGGAGATTCGGGGTTGACAGTCCTGTCCTCTTGGGCTGGGGGACAAAGACAACAGTTATCAGGTGGGTCCTGACTGCGTATATGACAAGTGGAGATCTGGGCTCTGGAGGATGGGAACGGCTACCAGACGGGAGGGCAGGGAAGGCAAACCGCAGGGGAGAGGCTCTGGTCCACACCTGGGAATTGCCTGAGGATTTGGCCACTGTCTTCCCCATCAGACCCGAAGTTCCGGGAAGGCGGAGCCACGTCTACGTCTGCGCACCACCGTACTCCCCAGCAGATGGCGCTGTGGCGGGCGCAGGTTATGCTTTTTGATGAATCCTGGCTGTAGGGGGCGCAAGAGCATCCCCCCAAGTTCGTGTCCATCAGGAACCTCAGAACCTGCGCTTGCTGGAAAACAGGGGTTTTGCAGATGTAATAAAGGGCCTACTGAAGTAGGATGTGCCCTAAGTCCCCTAAGTGCGTCCCTATAAGAAAAGACACACAGAGAGGAAGTGGGCCACGTGAAGACGGAGACAGAGGATGGAGTGACGCATCTACAAGCCAAGGCCTGCAGGAGCCACCAGACGTTAGGAAGACGCAAGGAACGGTCCCTCCCTAGAGTTTTCAGGAGAGCGTGGACAGCCCAGCTGACACCTTCATTTCAGGCTTCTGGTTGCCGGTACCATAATACAAAGTTCTGTTGTTTTAAGTCCTCCAAGTTTATGGCAATTTATTACCACAGCCCTAGGAAACCAATACAGTGCCTCAGGGAGGAATGAATGAGTGAATGAACGAATGAATGAAAAAAGGGAAGGGAAGGCTGGTTCCCACTACCTTGCCAAGAACCGGGATATGCAGACAAAATAACTGGATATACTTGGAAAATCAGGAAGAGAAGGAATAGGTTTGTCACACAGCTGGTGGAAGGAAACCCGAAAGCACAGTGTTAGCTCAAAAATTGCTTTCTTTTCGCGAGCACCCCTTTGCGTAGGAAGGATGCCCAGGAAGACCCCAGGCCTTTCCCTGGCACTCACGCCCTATCCCCGTGGCCATTACAGAGTAGATCTAGCCTTACAAATAGGTAGAGAGACCCAAGGATGATTTTGTTCCTGTTTTTCCTTTGAGTCCACGATGATCAATTGTAGTTAGGAAGGAGCTGGGGAAGAGGGTCAGTCAGGAGCTCCAGCCCAGGACACAGGGAGGGGCCACAGGCAGGACACGCGAGCAAGGCCCGGCCTAGCTTCTTGGAGGGGTGCTTCAGAACGAAGCCCATTTGAGCCCCTGAGGCTGGGCGTCTCTGAGCTACACCCCAATCCATAACATCTCCTAGTTTCTAAGACGCCCCTTGTCAGGCGTGAGGGAAATAATCAAAGTTCGCTCTGCAGCAACCACTTGCAGTGACTCCAGCGGCCGTGAAGCCCTCAGATGCTGTCTTTGCTGGACCACAGCAGCAGGGGGCCTGAGCCAGCCCACGGCACGGAGGGCTGCCAAGCCCCCGGGTAATCAGCAGACACAACATGTCCCAGAGCCTGGGAGCACTGGATCGCTCGTCTTCGTGGTTTTGTATTTTTTTTTTTTCATTAGGTTTGAAGGGGGTTAGGAAAGGAGAGAATGGGGGGGAAACAATCAGAATTTTTCAAAGTAATCAGGCTTGATTGGTCTTTTTCTCTATCTGGAATGATCTGTCTGCCTGCAGGAAGCAGAAACAAAAGATCCCAGAGTCTTGATGCCCAGCCTCCTCTCATAGCCTGTAAACCAAGCCTTGCTCCCACGTCTGCCTGGCCACTCCTGCCACACACAAAACGGGGCCCGTATAAGCAATGAGGTCCTGCTGTACAGCACAGGGAACTATACAGCACAGGGAACTATAGCCAATCGCTATAGTGACTAGGTCACTTTGCTGTACAGCAGAAATTGACAGAACACTGTAAATCAACTATACTTTAATAATAAAAATATATCTTTTTTAAAAATGGGAGCCCATGAGCTCCTGGGCAGGGAAACACTCTTCCAGCCACGATTCCTGTCTCTGTGGACTGTGGGAACAGACGCTGGTCACCTTCTCCTGCTGGGCACAGGAGACCCTAAGAAGAGGAAGGCACAGCTCAGACCTCGCCAGGGTGAAGGACTTCCTAAACCAGCATTTCCCAGTAGTGACTACGGCAGGAGCGGGGAAGGCAAAGATGAAGCAGCAGAGACTGGGCTCCATCAGAAGAGGTAACGCGTGACCCCAGTGATGGGAGCAGGGAAGGATTTTCCAGGAGTAAGGATGCTATAGAATGAATGTGCAGCTTCACAAAATTCATAGGTTTTAACCTAACCCCAAGTGTGATGGTGCCGGGTGCCGGGGCCCTTGGGAGATGCTCACGAATGGGATCAGTGTCCTTATGAAGGAGACTGAGACCTGGGAAGAATGGCCACTAACTACAGAGACAGGCGACAGGGGACAGTGCCACTCTGGGTCACGGCTGCTTGTGGGTTAGCAAGGAAACTGGAGTCTGCCCTGCGGACCGGACCCCAGGCTTCTGCTTTCTCACCCCACCATTCTTGACTTTCGACCACTAGGCTCCGCGCTCATGCAGGAAGCCACAGCCAGCGCCTTGCAGAGCTGACTGGGCAACCTGGAGTGGGGTTAGGATGGGAGCTTTTCCCCCAGAATTCTGCTCCCCTCTCCCACCTGTCACTCCCAGGAACACTGAATTTAGGATCCACAGGCTGCTAGATGGGCATTACGGTGGACTGACCACTCGGAGGGACAAAGCCTCAAGTCAACTTCCCCACCGCCTGCTGCCCCATCCACTCACTCTGAGACAGGCCCCCTGGCCGGCTCAGGAGGAAGCCCGCTGGGAGGGGGGACAAACAAAGAGACAGCAGCAGGCCCTCGATGCGCCAAGGTTGAGAGAGCCCGGAGTCCCAGTCCCAGCCCTGCCAGCATCATCCATGTCACATTCCACCCGAGCACCTGGAGAGCAAGACCACCTATGCTTGTTAAATACCTAGCCATGCAGACCCCTTCTATTTCTTCAGAAAAATCATTTCATCACTAGGTTCCGGTCCACAGCAAACTCTTTATAAAAGGCACTGCTGGGAGTTCCCTCTGTGGCTCAGTGGGTTACGAACCCGACTAGGATCCATGAGGATGGGGGTTCGATTCCTGGCCTTGCTTGATGGGTTAAGGATCTGGTGTTGCCATGAGCTGTGGTGTAGGTCACAGATGTGGCTAGAATCTGCCGTTGCTGTGGCATAGGCTGGCACCTGCAGCTCTGATTCAGCCCCTACCCCGGGAACTTCCATATGCCGCGCGTGCAGCCCTAAAAGGCAAAAACAAAAAAGGGTGGGTTGGGGGGACTGCTGGAGTTCCCTGGTGGCCCAGAAGGTTAATGATCTAGCATTGTCGCTGCTGGGCTCGTGTCATTGCTGTGTCGCAGGCTCAACCTGCGGCCCGTGAACTTCCGCCTGTGGTGGAATAGCCAAAAAAGAAATAAGAAATAAAGAAAACAAATAAATATACAAATAAATACAAGGCACCCAAAGTCCCCAGGTGTCCTCTACCATGAGCATCTTGGAAGCAGAGGCACATATGCCGCCTGGAGCACAGCCTCAGGACACGCTTCCCACGGTGGATGGCACGAATGCAAACGCACATCTCACATCAGGCCGGCCCCCAACTCCAAGTCATCTGTCTCAGTGCTTTTTCCCGGATGGGCTTCTCCTAACCTGACGCCGGCAGATGCTGATCTGATCTGCTCTCAAATTTCACTTTCTGAGACAGGTGCTGCTCCGCCCTGAGGTCACCTGTCCTGGCAAACACCGTCCTGTGCTGCTCTAACGTCTGGTCTCAGCCTCCACCCTGCAGTGACCGACCGCTCTTAGCATCGAGAGTGAGAAGGGCTCGATGCTTAATGTCTGTTTTAAGCTCACAACAAGATAGATGAGACTAGAAAGGCCAGAATGAGGAGACCCAAAAGTTTCTGTAGGTCAAACAGGAAAGAGATCAGATCCAAAGCGGTCAGTGACAGCAAAGGCAAGCAGATGGAAAAACTGGCTGGTGGTTTGTGTCCAGAAGAGAAGGTGAGGGTGTCAGCCAGAGGTCTGGGCTACAAGTGGCCAGGAGGCAGGCCGAGGAGTTCCTCGAAGTCAGGATCAAGCCATGGGCACCACGGGCCAGAAGGACACCCCTGCCTTTGAAGGCAGGCATCCTCTCGAGTTCCTTCCTACCCAGTCCCAGAACTGGGCTCGGGGCTCAGCTAAATCTGAGCCCTCGGGAGGAAAAAGCGGACAATGGCTAGAGCACAGGGCTGTGGAGGCAGGATGCCAGCAATTCCAGATCCAGGGCCCGGAAGGATGCCTGGGCCGAAGGCCTTTCAGCTGAGCTGCAGGAGACACGCACGGACTCCTGACTCCAGCCGATGACAGAAGGCAACTCAAATGAAACAGACTTTGTTTAATGAAATGTGGCTTTAATGGACAACTCAGAATAATATGCACTGGCAGAGCTTCCTCAGATAAATCTCATTAGAGACCTAAAATCAAACTCCAGTTATGTCTCAGATGATCCCTCCCCACTAGGGCAAACTTCACAGGCCTCAAGGGTGTGTCTGCTCCCGGCCGCCCGATGCTGGACAGTGGGTGGCATAGACAGAAGCGGGACAGGATGAATCCAGACCGCTCTTCAAGACAAATCCTGCCAGCAAGGCCCCTGAGTCAACTCCCTCAGCTGAGAGCCAAGGCTGCCTCATCTAAACTCCTGCTCCTGCCCCAAAAGCTCCGCCCGCTGGTCCCCTATAGCAGGAAGCCTGCCGTCCAGAAGACATGAGACCGGCTGACTAAAGCCCCACACTGGACAAGCATGGAGGTCCTGCTGCGCAGCACAGGGAACTATGTCCAATCATGGGATGGAATATGATGGAAGATAATATGAGAAAAAGAATGTATCATTATGTATGACCAGGTCACCTTGCTGTACAGCAGAAATTGACAGAACACAGTAAATCAACTGCAATAAAAATCTTTTAAATAAAATAAAGCCCCACACTCTCAAGGGAAGGGAGGTGGGCGGGAGAGCTGGCATTTAGGAAGCAGTGATATTTCTCCGGTTTTAATCTGGCGGGTCTCTCCTGCGGCTTTTTCCCAGCCCCGGGATGGGTGGAAGGAAAACACTGTCAGAAGAGAATGAATCAGGAAAATGGCACGAGACCTCCCACTCACGCGGAGCCCGCAGAACCCAGTGGAAACCAGCCCCCGTCTTCCTGCCTCACAAACGCTCTAAAATAGCTGTCCTTTCTCCCCCTTCTCCCTGAAAACGACGCACACCTCCAACCGCTCCCCATCCCACCGGCACTCAGCTGCTCCCCCCTCAGCGTGTCCGGGCACATCTTTCTAACCGCGCGTGAGGACGACAAGCCCAAACCCTCCAGCAGAAAGCTCTGTACGCAGGTCCCGTGCCGTCGCAGAAGAGGGAGGGGAGATGGAAGGAAGAAATCAGGTGCTCCGGGCCGTGGGAATGTCCATGGGGGCAGAGGGGTGGCGTGAAGAATGGGGGAGAAAGAGCTAGTCTATAGCTCGGCTCTCATCTGGTCCACAGAGCACCCAAAGCATTCTGGGAGAATCTTTGGTAAGGCCTCGGGGCCAGCCTAGCCCTTGATGATGACACTGTGGTGCAGGATTTTCTTTCTCTCCTCTCTCTCTCTCTCAGTCTTCTTTCTCTGGATCCACCACAAGCAAGACCCCAGACTGTCCTCTAGCGTCCCAAGCTTGTCTTCACTGAAGCCTCAGGCTGCTGTGATCAGAACCCCAGGACCGGGTTACTAACCAGGCAGCCTGATAAATCCACAGGTGTGAGTGGAAGGAACCTAGGCACCTCCATCCTTTCCCCAGTAAAGAGCCTTACGGATGGCATCCTTCTGGAAACGGACAGCAGGGGAACTCGTGGGGAAGAGACTTCGGGGAAGGTGGGGTCTCAGGCCCCCTCCAAGTCACCGCTGCTAGATGCGCTTCCATATGGACAGGGCCCGGCTCACCACCTTAGCACCCACAGAATGCGGTGCTCACACCTGACCGAGACAGGACACGACGAGCTGTGTGACGCTACCACGCCGTCTCCACTGAGAGTGGGGAGAATTAACTGGAGACCCTGGCTCCCCGGGTTGGTTCTCAATGAAGGCAGACACCTGGAGGCCATCGAGGTGGGCGTGTCTCTTCAAGAGGGCTCTCAGGAAGCATCCAGTAAGACAGAAGGGCTGCCGCGGGGCTGACAGCAGGAGGGTGCCACGTCCAGGGGGCAGAGGGACCCCAGGATGGTGGCAGTCCGCACACTGATGAGGTTCTGGACCCCGAGTTCACGAGGTGGCCGTCTTAGCTCGGGCTGCCATGGCACATTACCACAGCCCGGCGGGGGCGGGTGACAGCAAGTAGGTGCTTCTCACACCTTTGAAGGCGGAAAGTCCAAGACTGATGAAGGGCCTCTTCCTGGTTCGCAGGTGGGCTCGCTTAATCCTCACAAGGCAGAGAGTGGAAAGAAACGCCAGCTCACTCCTGCCTCTTCTTATGAGGCCTCACCCTCGTGACCTGGTTGCCTCAAAAGGCCCCACCTCCTAATGCTGTCGCACGGGGGATGCTGGTTTCAACATATCAGCCTGGGGGAGGGGACCCAAATCTGCAGGCCAGATGGTGGCAGATTCCAGTTTGATGGCTAGCAGAGACCCTCAAGCTGCCCCCACGCTGACCCGTGACCGTATCTGCTCAGAAGAAATGATGCTGAGTGGAGACGTTTCCAAATTTTAAACCACGACTGAGCCACAGGAGACCAGTTAGGCTGTCTCATGGTACATAAAGATTATTCGGAAAGTAGCCCCCCATGCGGAACTGCCAAGCTGAACTTAGGTGTTTGAAAGCCATACCACTCTGGTGGCTGAAAATGATCTCAGAGAATGGTTTCCTTAGAACAAGTATCCTCCAAGGGCATTCTAGAAAGTTCTAATGAGTCGTGTGCACCCCTCCGGTAAGAGGGTTCCACAGTCCAGAGGGATGAGAAATGCTGTCCTGAGGACGGTATTTTTTATAAGTTTTTTTTTAAATTAAAGTACAGTTGATTTACAATGTTGTGTCAATTTCAGCAAAGTGACCCAGTCATACATATAGATACATTCTTTTTCTCATACCACCTGTAATCATGTTCTGTCCCAAGAGATTGGACCCAGTTCCTTTTTTTCTTTTTTTTTTTTTTGCTTTTTAGGGCACACCCGAGGCATATGGAAGTTTCCAGGCTAGCGGTCGAATCGGAGCTATAGCTGCTGCTGGCCTTACACCACAGCCACAGCAACTCGGGATCCAAGTCATGTCTTTGACCTGCACCAAAGCTCACAGCAACACCAGATCCTTAACCCACTGAGCACGGCCAGGGATCAAACCCACACCCTCATGGATCCTAGTCGGGTTCCTTAACTGCTGAGCCATGAAGAGAACTCCGCTTATCCATTCTAAACATAAGAGCTTGCATCTACCATTAAGGCTACGTAGATTGCCCTCTTTACTAGGCATTTTGGGATGTGTTATAACAAAAATGGTGGGGCTCTCGAAACGCCATGGAATGTTACAGAGAAGACGGAGCAGGAGGATGGGTCATTAAAGTATGTAACATGTTGTGAGGTTTAGAGTGAAAACCCCAGCCAAAAAGTGCCTGGAAAAAAACAGATGATGATTCATTCCTCGCCCCTCTATTCCCTTTGCCCCAGCCACGCTGGCTTGCTTTCTGTTCCTCCAACACAACAGCTCATTCCTGCCTCAGGGCCTTTCCACAGGCTGTGCCCTCCGCCTGCCTATAGACCAGCAATGAGTTCAAAGGGACTGGCGTTCAGTATTGATGAGTAAGGGTGGTGGAAGCTGAGGTCACAGGCCAGCTGGTTGGAGCTTTTAACTTTGGGCTGAGGACTGAGACTCTATCCTGGAGATGATGGAAAGCCAGGGATCAGCTTTAAGCAGGGGAGTCATGAACTGGACAGGCCAGACTCCAAGAAAGCAAAACTTTTGAGAGTTTATGTAAATAGCCCAGCATGCGACAACATGGGCAGGACACAGCGAGGTGGGACAGGAGCTGGGAGGAAAGGGATGGACTTAAAAACGTCTTGAGTCATTTTTAAGAAGGAGAATCAAGAAAGATCCAGTAGTGTGGGCATAAAACATTCAAGAGTGACTTCTGGATTTTGACTTGGGTGGCCAAGTGACTTCGTTTACCAATAGGAGAACTATAGGAAGACAGACTTGGACAGGAAGAAATAAACTCAGTTTTGGAGAAGTTGAATCTGATGGACATTTCTAATCAGCGATTGAAAACACAGGGCTGGTGCTCAAGAAACAGTCGTGAGAACACATTTAGGGTTTGGGATTCACTTGCACACTGCTGGTGACAACTGGTGCTGTCGGCATGAAAGAAATTACCAGGGGGTGTGCAGAAAGTGGACAAAGAAAAAGAAGAGCCCTGGAGAGAACCAGACCCCGGCTTATCCTCGGCTTTTCCATCTAATAAATGGGCAGCTGAGCAAGGAGGCCTAGGTGGGCCCCACTGCATCTGTAGCTGGTACAGTCTTATAACATGCACCCGGCAGGGGGCGGGGGCTGCAGGCTGCAGGGGGAGTGCCTGGCGTGGCTCCTGGCACACAGGAGGCACTGAAGCAAGGCCCACACTTAGAAGCAGTTGAAGAAACACGAGAGCCTGGAGAGAGTGATGTTTTAAATTGAAAGAGGAAGGGGTTATTAATGCTATTTACATCCTGGAGGTCACGTAAGACAAGATCACGAGATGCACAAGACAAGGGCCTCAAGCAGCTCCAGCACGTGAGCAGGGAGAGAACCTGCAGACGTCACACGGAGGGATGAAAGCTGGGTGGCGGCGTCAGTGGGCGCGTGGAACTGGGCTCTGTCTGTGCCCAGGGCGGGCTGACGGGGAGAGGGCAGCGGGCTTCAGTCGTCAGTCTCCCAGCCCGTCTCACGGCCCTGACCCTGAACTCCACCACCTTTTCTTACCTTCTCCCCCACCCCTCCCGCTGCCATTGGCAGTGAGCTCAAAGGCACCGACCTGTGAGGCAGCTGACCGTCGAGAGCTCCCCCGGGTTCAGATCCAGGATGGCAGCAAGATGCTTTGTTCCTTTGCGGTAACAAAGCAGGAGTGAAACCATCGTGGTACTTCCAGACGTTCCCCCAAAGTCCTGATGTATACTCCGAATGCCCAAATGTCCTTAGCCCGCGTTTCAGACTGACGGAGACCAGAGGAAGTTAGGAATGAGGTAAGAGGGCAGCAGCAATAAAGAAAATGTAAGGTCAAAAAACGTTTTTTTTTTTTAATGTTAAGATCTGAGTATCTTTATTAGGTGAATGAAAGAAACCAACACAGGGAACACTGTCCCAGAAGCAATAATGGAAAAACTGCTGAAACAACCTTACCAAAGAGATAAAGGACGCAGCTGGAGAGATTAAGGCTGGAGAAAGAGAGGGGCCTGGAGTTGTGGCTCAGTGGGTTAAGAACCCAACTAGTATCCATGAGATGTGCGTTTGATCCCTGGCCTTGCTCAGTGGGTTAAGGATCCAGCATCACTGTGGCTGTGGTGCAGGCCGGCAATTGCAGCTCTGATTAAACCCTTAGCCTGAGAACTCTCATATGTTGCAGGTGCTGGGCCTAAAAAAAAGAAAAAAAAATGGGAAAGAGGGCTGACATCCATTGAAAGCAATTAAGGAGGAGGGCAAAGTCAAGACACATCTCTCGACAAAGCAGAAGGAAGGTAATGGAGTTCCTTCCCAGAAGGCTCTATTCGCTCAGTGATACAGGAGGTGACATCATTTGTTGACAACGAAAATCCTAAAGGGCAAGAACCAGGCGGAGGTGCGGGGAGCCAGGTAAGGGTGTGGACTAGGCGCCCTGGGAAACAGGGAGGGAGTTTCCTGTTTGGGTATTAAAGGTTTGAGAATTTTCACCCAAGGCTCGTCCTGGGTCGGAGACCATGAACTTGACATGGAGACCATCTGCCGTGCTATGGGGTTACATGTCAGCTCTCCAGTAACCCAGCCATGCCTCTGGTTGAGGAACCAAGAGATCCGGGAGAAAAAAGCCTCAGTCTGCCTATATCAGAATAACCGTGCCACAGCCTTCCCATGTCTGCAGTTCCAATCAACAAGGGAAATGTGTAAATGTCAAGAAGTCAGAATATCAGCATTGGAAAGTCAGAATATGCAGCTGCAAGAGAAAAGGAAATCCATATATAAAAGCCTGAATAGCTCAGCCCTTTGTTCATGGAGGGGTTTTGGTTTTTTGTTTTATTTTGACATCCACGTCATTCCACTGGTATTCTGAGGCACGCTGGATTAGTTTCTTTTTAAGCGGAAAGACTGATTTTCTATTTCTTCGTGAATATTTTGCTGTCCTAACCTGATCTTCCAGTTTGACTCAGTTGTACCCAGCTTTAAGAGCTTGTTGTCACCCCCAACCCATGTATTAATCATGCAGATGGTCTTATATTTGGGGGGCCTTGCCAACTCAAGTGACCTGGGGAGTGGCCCTTTTAATTCCTAAAAAGAATAAACAACCTACCTGGGAGAATGCCTCTCATATGCAGGCCAGCCGCCGCCTTATCAAAACCCATACAGGCCAAGCAAGCCAAGGTCTCCCCCGCCCAGGCCAGGCTCTGGCCCAGGCAGCACCAGGGACAGCTCCTACAGCCCAGCGTTTGCTGGAATTACTCCGACTTGTCAATGCCAAGCTGTCTGCCTTGCCTGCCTGGCTCTTCCCATGGAAACTCCAAGAAAGGCTCTGGCATGGGCTTCCCCCTCCCTCCTAACCAGCCTGATGCTTTTGCGGTGGCCCGTGTGCCCTGGCGTGTGCCCCGGCATGTGCCCCTTCCTCTTGGGAAATGTGAGTAATAAAGTCTTCCTTCAGGGAGTTCCCTTCGTGGCTCGGTGGTAACGAAGCTGACTAGTATCCATGAGGATGCAGGTTCGATCCCTGGCCTTGCTCAGTGGGTTAAGGATCTGGTGTGGCTGTAGCTGTGGCATAGGCCGGCAGCTGCAGCTCCAATTCGACCCCTAGCCTGAGAACCTCCATATGCCGCCAAGTGCGGCCCTAAAAAAAATAAATAAATAAAATTAAAAAAAATAAACTTCTTTAGATGGCACTGGCCTCTCCAGGTCATCACCCAGTCACCTCCATATCAAAATCCTACAGGCACAAATCCCCGCCCCACCCACATCCGCCTCTCTACAGCCACCCTCCTCCTCCTGCCCCAGGCCCCGCACATCTAACTCGCGTGTTAGCTTCTTGCTAATCCTGGCCGTGGGCGACAGCTAGGCCAGTTGGATAAGATGCCACATACCAGGGGGCCCAGATGGTCCCAAGCATCGCCAGCCTGGATCAGCTCACACGGCAGCAGCTCCCGTATTCACGCCTTTGTGACTGTTTTAACTGAAATGTCCCTAACCTAAATGCTTTTTTTTTCCCCAAAAACTCTGCTCAGGAGACATTTTTAAGAAACCTCCACTTTCTCTTTGCACAAACATAAACCAGCCACCCACGTCCACGGAACCATATGCCGATGTCTAGTGCCGCAGATAAAACATGCGTCCACACGTCTGCAGTGGACCCGGGAGACGCCAGTACACAGAGAGAACCTGGCCTTGTGTTTTGCAAGACGTGCCTGTGCGGGGCGGGGGCTGCTCCATCTTTTAGAACAAGGAGAATTTCTGCTCAGTGAGTGAGCCCTGGGGTTAATTGCATGTGAAAGCTCCATTAATCTTAATACTACATGTAACCCCCAAGACAGGACAGGCCGTACGTCGTGGTCACAGTGGTGGGATGCAGGCACATTACACACGTGTGCACGTGCACAGAGACCCAAAGACACTGCACACACACAAACTTATACCTTGAAACACTATTCGATCACCTTGAGTACAAATATAACCGTATGTCACCAACTCTTGCCACACTGGCTAAGACAGGCCTCAGGCCAGTCCCAGGAGCTGCGCCACCACGATGCAGGTAGCAAGCTCTGCCATCTTCCTTTTCTTTCTTTCCTAGGCCTCTCCTCTGGGGCTCCCAACCTGGAGGTAGCCATGTCCGGCTGTCACCAGGGTAGCGGCTCAGCTCGGCACTACAGCCACTTCTCAGGACGCCCCACTCCTATCCACAACCCTCCTTCCTCTGGGTTCTCTCCCCTTAGGACTTGGGCAGGAACCCAGCGGTCGGAAGTGAACCAGAGGTGAGGTTCCAAGGAGAAGTCCCAGCCTTGGAAGCTGTCTTCCTGGGCCCCAACGCCTCTGTAACGAGACAGGTAATATTTTTATGTGCTGCTTTAAGCAAAGCAAAATCGCTTTTAAAAACTGAGGCCCCCAAAAATCCATGATGGTGGCGCAGTGATGTGAACACACTTAATCCTCCCAAAGGGCGGAAATGGTCACGACTGCACACTTCGTTACGCCTGTTTACCAAGCTCTTGCAAAGCCAGTCTACTGGCAACAATTTTTGTTTATCAGATTCCTCCCAACACTTTAAATATTTCACTCTGCTCTTGTCTGCATAGTTTCTAAAGAGTTGTAATTCCCATCTTTGCTGGAGTGGACTGGTGTTGGGTACTGCCTTTTCCCCAAGTCAGTTAAGCTCTGGTTATAGTTTGTCTTGAGGGCAGACGTTGATACAACCAGTCCACTTCTGCTATATTTCAAAAGTTCCTTTTCCCACCTTCCAGAAGTTCAGGAGGATTCCCTGCCCCCCGATATTCGGCTGTGAGAACCCTGAAGATAAAACACAGAAGCGTGGGGCCCCTAGGACAAGCGCCCTCTCTGACTTGCCCGCATCCAGCCTCCGGCAGTTCTTCCATCACAGTTCAGATTTTCGAGCCCGCGCCAGTGCCTGCCGGGGTGTCGGGTCACGGGTGTCGTCTCTAAGTGGTGATACTTGGCCTTCACCTGCTGGTCTCTCCCATGTGGGGGCAGCGGCGTGCCCATGACTTCACTTCTCTTTGGGGTCTAAGGAGAGTCCTGCTTTTTCAGTTTGTTCGGCTTTTTTCACATTGCTCGGATGGAATAGTGACTTCCAAGTCTCTTACATGCCTGATCTGAAACTGGAAGCCCTGTTATGCACTTCTTAACAGGACTTGTGTTAAAGTATATGATTTTTTAAATTATCGGACAAAAATAGCATTTAAAAGTTAATAAAAAATGATTTTTAAAAATGAATAAAATCACCAAAAAAATTTTAAATTCATTATGAAAATAAAGACTGGCTCTGACCCTGCACTTACACAACCCAGCTTTACTTGCCTCCTCTAATCCCAACACTATCGAATCCTATCTATATTTAAAATTTTGGCATTCTGCTTATTGCAGATTTTTGCATTCATTTGGAGATTTTAAAACGTTACATTGAAATGGAAATTTTCTTTATCTCTATTCCTGATGGTTTGGGTGCTCACTTTAATTTTACGGGTTAGCGCCTCACTTGTCTTGCCCTAATCCAGGCCCTGAGGTTCACCAATCCACCCGGTGCTGAGTCAGACCATTCAGAAGAGAAGCAGCAAAAGGCAAAACCCCAGCTCCAGCTCTGCTGCAGGGGCAAGCAGTCTTCTGACAACCAAAATGCAAATTTACTCCAGAACTTTCTTCCCTTCCGTCACCCCAACTCGTTGCAACAGCAAAGAGAACTGAACACTGGGAAGGTGCTGGGTACTGTTATTTAATCCCTAACGATTGCCAGTGGGAGTGCTGTTGTCATCATTTTACAGATGAAAAACTTAAGGATCAGAGACACAAATCACCTTGCCAAAGTCACACAGCACTGGGTGGGTGGGGCTGGAATGGGAGTCCAGATGTGCCTGACACTAAAGGCCACCATGCTTGTGCCCCTTTATCCTTGCTCAGGAAGTGGTCACGTGGCCACACTCTAGACGCCGGCACTCCCAGCCCTGGCCAGAGCTCTGGTGCTTGGCAGAACTCCTAGGAAATGAGGGAAGAAATTTGGTGGGTTGATCACAACTGGCCTCAGAAGGACAACAGGAAAGAAGAAATGTCCCTCTCAACCAATCTCTGTTTTCTCCAATTCTACCCTTGTTGTGCATGCTTGATGGATGACACGAGCTGTGCAAGTGATGACACACATAATCCAGGAAGAGCCAGCGCTTTAAACTCAGAGAGCAGTGGCCAGCCTTGGAAAGTAGGCTCAGGGAGTTCCCTGGAGGCCTAGCAGTTAAGGATCCAGTGTTGTCACTACTGTGGCTTGGCTCACTGCTGCAGCATGGGTGCAGCCAAAGACAGAGAGAAAAAGAGAGAGAGTGGAAGGAAGGAAGGAAACAAGCCAGCTCAGATCCCAGTTCACGCCCACAGGAAGAGAAATTCAGAGCCCTCTGACCGCAAGGACCCCACCTAGGGTAGAGACAAAGCTTTAAGGGTGACGAGACAGCACAGCCGCCAGGGCTGCTTCCGTGACACTCGGTTTTACCCCAGTGCCCTGTCGGGAATGCAAGACCCGGCTGAAATCCATTTGCAGAGAGCTAGGTTGACAAGGACAAATCTCGTCACAATGAATTTCAAGGACCCCTTGAAATGCTTGTGTTGCGATAGATTTTCACAGCAGTGAATGATGTTTGTGAGAAATGGACCACGAGTTACAGCTTGGATTATTTTCCATTTCGGTAGAGATAGTGGCAGCAATAAATTTGGCCTGGATGGCTTTTTTCAAAAGGTCTTATGAAACTTTTTATAAACTTATGATTTCTCTGCCCAGCAACCACTGCCAGAACCGGTTCAGATGGTTGCAGGTGGGTATACACCAGAGCCAGGGCAAACATCACAGCCAGGATGATCCTCTTAAAACTCAAGTCAGACCATGTTCAAACCCTCTATGGCTTGTTGGATCCTTCAGCACCAAAGCCAAGCTTTACGATGACTTAAGAGGCCCCCACTTCATCTCCCAGCTCCCAGCTCCTTCCACTCTTTGCTTGGGTTGTATCACCCCCTTGGCTTCTTTGAACACGCGAGGTGTGTCCCCCCACCCCCCACAACACATCTGCACCTGCCACCCCTCCTCCCTACATATTGGCGTGATTTGATCTCTCACCTCCCTTAGGTCTTTACATAAATGTCACCTCTCAGATGCCCCCCCATCACGCCACCAAAATTGACAAGACCTCCATCCCATATACACACACCCACTTCCTGTCCCCTTGTCTTCTTCATCTCCTTCCTCTTAGCCATCGACACCGCCTGACATGTAACCTACTTCACGCCTTCGGAACCCCTTACTGTCTCCTCCACCGGAATGTCGGCTCTCTATACTGTTTTTTTTTTTACTGTTGGGTTTATCTGTTCTGGTTTCTACCAGGAACCCAGTGTCCAGAACATCTCAGAGGCACAATAAAAATTAGTTAATTACATGAAATGGATGAAAAGATAAGAATGCGAGCCCAGCACACTGCTCCCTCTCCCTGCCTGGATTAACGATTAAAGCACAGTACTTGGTGAGACGCTGCCAAGCTACCCAGTGAAGCCTGGCCTCTTCCTCAGTGGAGATGCCCTGGTGATGTCGAGTCAGAGGAGTGACGGTGGGGACAGGTGATGAGGCTAGCGGGCAGCCACTCCTTCTAGGAAGACTTACATTTCCCAAATAATGGAAAAATGAAAACCCCTACAACTAAAATGACTCAGTGAGTAAGTTGGAATGGAGAGAAGAAAAAGAAAAAACAAAAACAGTAGTAATAATAATGCATGATATCCTTACTTTTTCCCCAGGGGGTAGGCCTAGGGAAGTACCCTAGGGTATTCTAAGAAACCTTGAAATCATACGCAGAATTTTCTGGAAATTTGCCCATCAGTTTCTCAAAGTAGTCCTTGATTAAAACAAAAACTTAGGGAAACACTAACTTACACTAGAAGGCATTCTGTAATTCGTTTTGGTTCCAACAACATCCATTTAAGTGATGATTACCATATTTCATCAAATCTTAAGACACGACAATTTTAAGATACACTTTTGTTTTAGACTGCAGATCAATTCCACTATGACATGCCATTGAAAGACAAATATTAATTTCAGAGATGTTAAAAATGCAAAAAAAGTCATAAAGTCTTTAAATTATGCTGCATGTCAAACACTGTGCTAGTCCCTTCATATATTTGACCTGAGTCCCAACGTAATAAAGTTATTATTCCTATCATGTAAGTGAGGCCACAGACAGAATTCCAAGAATGCAAATGCTAGGTCTGTCTGAAACCCTCCCACAGTAGCGTATCATCTCCCAGCAAAGAGATGGCTGCCACTACCGCAGACCCTAAAACCAAGTGCAGCACAGAGCCTGCCACAACCAAGGGCACTGGAAGACACAGGGAGACACAAGTAATCAGAGTTAGGTATCAGACGATTGCACGAGCACCCAGCCTGTACCAGAAGCAATGCTGCAAACAAACTTCCGATGCCCAGAGCAAAGTTTCACATTTATTATTCTAAAGAGCATCTCCTCCTCCATCAACTGTACAGCCTTGTCTCACTTCAGTAAGCAAATATTCAAGTGGAATTTAATGATCCAAAACAGCTCACTGTGTTGAAAGTGGGATTCAGAAATAAAAGGTGGAGTTCCCATTGTGGCTCAGTGGGTTAAGAACCACTAGTATCCATGAGGATGTGGGTTCGATCCCTGGCTTCATTCAGTGGATTAAAGGATCTGGCATTGCCCTAAGCTGCAGCGTAGGTGGTGGATGCAGCTCAGATTTAGTGCTGCTGTGGCTGTGGCATAGCCTATGGCTCCAATTCGACCCCCAGCCTCGTCTCTCGATTTACTGGCCAGACGTGCAGCGAGCAGTACAAGCTTGGACTCAGTAACAACAAGAGGTCTGGACAAGAGATGAGAATGAGAATGGAAGAAAAGAGAAGCCAGCCAGGGAGGTAGCTGGGGGGGATGCCGAGACTCGGAATCTTACAACCAGGAAGTCTGGAATGTGACTTAAAAGGGAAAAAAGAAAGGAGCATCCAAGTATTCAGCGCCCTGACTGTGGATTTTCTCTCTCACTCTTCGGCTTTGAGTTCTTGCCCCGGGGCCTCCCGCTGTCTGCACCTCAGTGTCAGCGCAAGAAGGAGAAGAGCTCACGAGTGAGAGGACGCGAGGAAGGAAATCTTGTGCATCCAGGCGCGGGGCAGGAGCTCATCACCCATGATCTTTGGGCCTCCAGAGGGAACCAACCCTAAGGGGACTCTTATTTAGTTCACCCAGTCACCAGACATGCCCGGAGCTCCCGCTGTGCGCCAGGCACCATGCCTGGAAATCAAATGTAAAATGCATGCGAACCTACATGGGTGTGTTTTCCCGGGGCGGAGGTCCCCAGCGGTGGTTCTCAGCCACGCGCAATGGCGGGATGGCGGCCAGTCCATAGCGCGCCCCATGCATGTTCTAAAGGGGCTCCTTTCTCTGAGCAGCCCCAGCCTGGCCCCAGGCTGACCGCTCGACAAACAGAAGCTGGCCTGGACTTCAAGCGCCAGCTAGACTGATGTCCTTGGGCAAGACCCAACCCTTCTGCCCGCTGTCCTGTTGACTAGGAGGGACTAGAGGCGTTTAGTGGCTAAGGACTGAGGGTGTTAAGCAGCATGCGATGTCTGGGACACAGCCCCTCAGCAAAGAACTGCGCTTCCCCCGAATGCCGGCAGTCTGTGGTTTTCATTGGGTCTTCCTCCCACAAAACAGATGTTCTGAGAAGGATGGGTTGGGAGGGTCACCACACAAGGAGGCTAATGAGTAGCCACCTGCAAGCATCGAGACGGATATCCTGACAACCTTAGAAGACCTGCCTCCTGATTTTGAGCCAACGTCTCCATTCAATTTAAAATTTTTTTAAATACTGAAACTTCACGTTTGAAGTTTAAAGTTGCATCGCTATTTCTTAAGAGGAGAGAAATAGGAATCAAAGCAGATACCCCCATTCCCCTCTAATACCCTCCGGCAGTGTCCCCGGGGGTCTTAGAGCCCTTGGAAGCTGTAGATTTAATTCTCGCTAAGAGCCCTATAGATTAAAGTGCCAATAAGCGTCAAAGAAGACATTCATTGTACTTAGAAAGTAAGATGCATAGATGCATCCTGGAGTTTAACATTCGGTGCTGAAGGGTCCCCTTCCTCCTGGGAAAGGCATGTGCTTGTCTGTTTCCATGGACCCACAGCGATGAGACCCCGAAATGCCCCTGCCTTTGCACAGGTAGCTTAGATGGGAAACAAGGGTGGGAGGGAATGAAGAGCGAGACAGGGAAAAGCAGAGCTTCCGCAGTGCTGTCCTAGCGCTCTCCTAATTGGGCTTTCAGGATATAAATTCTGAGTCAAAATGTCCTGTTCGGCCGGTCAAAATGTATGATCAAAACTTGCCCCCGTGCAGCCTACTGTGGTCAGTTTTCAACAAGCTTTGGGAGCCCCACGACTGCCCAGGAGCAGGCCAGGGGGGGAACCAGGAGCAGCTCACTAGCTCTGGGAGAGCTGTTTCCGTCTCAACCTAGTTGCAGCCTCTCCTGTTCCCTCCCTTTGTTGTTACACATAATACCCCCTCCTGAAAAGTGGCTGAGTGACGGGACCATTTAATCCAATCACTAGCAAAAAGTTGGCCCTGCAGTCTGGGTCCGATAATAGGTCCCCGCTGGCTGCCAGCGTGGGACCCCTCTCCTCCTCCCCACCGTCCTTTTCTGGTCCGAGACAGGGAGCGCGGCAAAGGGGAAAGGGCGGTACAGTTAGAGTCCTCAGGTCACTGCGTCCTGTATGTAAGACACGGCAAAAAAGGAAATGAATATGCAAATCTGCTTTATGCCCTGGCTGCCTGCCACCACAAGGAGCAAACATCATTTGACATCCAGTGGTTAATAACTCTAATAAAGTAGGGCTGGGTGACAGGTGGGCTGGAAGACTGTCACCAGGACACTAAGAAGGATGACTTCGGGGGGGGGGCGCTTCTCCATAATAAACCTCTCGGGTGTCTAGACTTGTCACGGCGCTCCACCCCAAAGGTATGGTGGGGACCCGAGCAACACAGCGCTTGGATGAGTTGAAACAGCACCGCCTGCTAACAGGCTTCTGCTCTGCAAAACCAATCCAAAGCAAAGACCTGGAGGAGAACTTCACCCAGGTCGGATTTTCTAGAAAGAGGGGAGGGACCCCAGGGTGGCATCTGCCCACCTGGATCTCCATACATAAGGAAGAAAGTGCCTCTGAAGAGCTTTTCCAATTACTGCACGCTCCCCTACCCAGAACTGCCGCGCTGGGGCAGCAAACGGCACTGCTGAGCCCAACGGAACCCGAGAGATTTCTCCAAGGACCACGCATACCGAGGGCGAGGGAGAGGCTGGGGAATTCACTCCACCTTCAGAGGGAAAGGGAGAAAGGCAGGGAGGCAGATCTCCGGAGAGCGGAGATGAGGACGGGTGCAGACACAAAAAGAGAGGTGCGGAGAGTGAGAGCTAAAGAGGCCGGTGAGAGAGACCAGGAGAGATGGAGAGACAGAGAGAACGAAGTCAAGATGAAATGAAACAGGCCAGGGAGGACACCTTGTTGACCGAGCTGAGAAAGTACCGGTGGGCTGGGGAAAAGAAGGGGGAAGGTTTCCATGGCAACACCCTGCCGAAAGCGCAGGATGCCGGGCTAAGCTCAGAGAGGACACCCGCAGCCCCCAATGGCCAAACCCGCCCTACTCTGCTCACCTGGGAGGCTGTGCCCGAGCTCCCCACCTCAGACGCCAAGATCTCAGACCAGAGCCTGCTGCCCCAGATTTCCAGGTCCCATGAGCCCTTCCCCTACAGGCCAGATGGACAGAGGAGGCCTGCCCCAGATGTTCTTGGCTGGCTCGGCCCATGCTTTCGCCCTGCACAGCGAGCCCCTCTATGACTTCCCTGACCACTGGTCACCTGGCTTGTACCTGAATCCTTCCAGTGACCGGGAGCTCAGTCCACTCATGATTCCAGGAGTCCACGTTACTGTCACATCTACACACATTCCTGACTCTATCCCCACACCACACACACATGCACACACATACCCTTCTCTACTCCTCACCCCATGATTCTCTATGATTTTTCACATTCATCTTATGATCTGTTTTTCCGTAACCACACACTGGTGCTTTAATTTCTTTAGGGATTTCCTTTTTCTTTTGAGAAACCTCCTCCTCCAGCTTAGGGACAGGCTGTTCTTTCCCACTGTGGATACCCCATTCCCGAGTTATTGGCCTGAAGGTAGACGCTGCCCATCTTTCCGAGCACCCCGAGGGCACTGGAGACCCAAGGGTGTTTAATGTCTGAAAAAACCACATCCAGATCTGAAAGCTCGCTGTACTTTTCAAGGTGGGCAGCAAAATCTCCAGTCTGGGGGGGAAAAAAATCCCATATGCAGGCACCCTGAGCACTCTGGCCATTTCTACTGCTGTCCAGACAAAATATAACTAATATTCATTTAGGGCATACTAAAGGCATATCAAACACTATTCCAAGCATTTCACTTGAACTAACTTAGTCTATCTTCGCTGCAGGTCCATCAGATAATTGCTCTCATCCCCGCTTCAGATACAGAAGCTGAGGAAAAGTCAGGTTTAGAAGGTCGCCCAAAGGTCTAGCAGCTGCTCAGAGGCAGCGTCAGAATTCACCGAAGAACCTACTCTCTGGCCCACTCCAATTCGGTACCATTTCTGCATCGTGACATCTTTTAGGAACTTGGTGGCTTTTCAAAGATGGCCTTTCATCTGCCATAAACCTATTGATAACATCACACTTAATGGTGAAAGACCAAATGCCTTCTCCCTCAGATCAGGAATAGGCAGGAATGTCTGCTGTCACCAGTCTTAGTCGACATCATACTAGAAATCTCAGTCGGTGCAATTAGGCAAGAAAATGAAATAAAAGGCATTCAGATTGGAAGGAAGAAGTAAAACTGCTATATTCACAACTATGACAGAGAAAATCCCCCCAAAGAAGAAGTTCCCGTGGTGGCTTAGTGGTCAACGAACCCGACTAGTATCCATGAGGACGTGGGTTCGATCCCTGGCCTCTCTCAGTGGGTTAAGGATCCGTTGTTGCCGTGAGCTGTTACAGATTACAGGTTACAGATGCAGCTCGAATCTGGTGTTGCTGTGGCTGTGGCTTAGGCTGGAAACTACAGCTCTGATTCAAACCCCTAGCCTGGGAACCTCCATATGGCACTGCTGCAGACCTAAAAAGACACACACACCCCCAAAAAAAGCAAAGAAAAAGAAAAAGAAAATCCCAAGGATCTGCCAAAAAAAAAATGAAAGAAAGAAACCCACCTCTTAGAACTAATGAATGAGTCTAGTCACACAGCTAACATGCATAAATCAATTATATTCTGTATACTAGTAATGAATAGTTAGAAATTGAAATTTTAAACATTATACCATTTATAATAGTTCCATTAAAGGAAGCAATTAGGTATGAATCTAACCAAATTTGTGTAATACTTAGGTATAAATCTAACCAAACATAAGTAAGATATATATGCTGAAACCACAAAACACTGATAGAAGATATAAAATAATCAGAGCGATATACCATGTTTGTGAAATGGAAGACAATATTATTAAGCTGTTAGTTTATCCCAAAATGATTTACAGATTCAATGCAATCCCAACCAAAAGCGCCAATAGCCCATTAGGATTATTTTTATAGATACTAACGAGCTGATTCTAGAATTTGTGTATAAAGGCAAAGGAACTAGAACAGCCAAAACAATTTTGGAAAAGAATAAATGGGAGGACACACAGTATCTGATATCAAGACTTAGGATAAAGCTATCATAATTAAGACACTGTGAGACTGGCAAAAGCACAGACACATACAGCAGTGAAGCAGAAGGTAGCATCCAGAAGCAGACCCATGCAAATAAGGTCAATTAATGTTTTACAAAAGCACAAAGGCACAGTGGAGAAAGATCTTTCCAATGCATGGTGCTGCAACAACCAAACATCCCTAGGAACAAAAATCTGAACCTCGGAGTCCTCAACATGGCTCAGGGGTAACGAACCTGACTAGTATCCATGAGGACGTGGGTTCCATCCCTGGCCTTGCTCAGCGGGTTAAGGATCAGGCGTTGCCGTGAGCTGTGGTGTAGGTCGCAGAGGCAGCTAGGATCCCCCATGGCTGTGGCTGTGGCACACAGCGGCAGCTCCCGTTTGACCCCTAGCCCGGGAACCTCCATATGCCACAGGGGTGGCCCTAAAAGGATAAAAAACAAAAACAAAAACACTGAACCTCCAACGACCTCACTCCTCATCCCCAAAATAACTCAAAATGAAGGGCTCTGTGTGGGAGCCCCGAGGACATACTCAAGACCTACGTAGAGGACTGTCAGAGGTTTGCGTACATGAGGTTGAACCCCATAAAACATCCATATTTGTTAAAACATTTAAATCTCCTTGAGGGCCCAGGTCTCCTATTTTTACATATATGACAGTTTACTATCAGCAGGTTTACTAAGGCTGGCTGGAGCACATCTTTCCAAGACTTGCTGGGGGTCGGCGCCCCAAAGCCGGCGGGTGAGCCTGGTCCCTCAGGGGCGAGGACAGGGACTTCTAGCTCACCTCGCCTATGAGCTGCGACAGACATCTTGGGCATCCTCTTCTGCCCTCCTCAAGGACAGCCTCTGCCTCCGCCACCAGCTGATGACCCGTTTGGGGAAATCGAGGGGTCATGAGCCCTGAGAGTTCTGTTCCAGATGAACGGCTGGGTCACGGGCGCACACTTTACCGTGCCCGGTTCCAAAATACTGCGACTCTGAATATTACGTCTCACTCAAGACAAGTGATTGAGCTTTCAGATACTTTGAGCTCTTTTCTTTTTCTGGGCCCCAGGAGGGGTAAGGCACTGGAGAGGAAAAAGCAGAACACAATAACGGAATGTACACGATTCAAAGAGGACATGGGCGGTCGAACGGGAGGCTCGTGCTGACAAAGACAGCCCAGGCTAGACGGAGCTCATCGTGGACTCCTTTTCCCTCTCCCTCTCCTTTTTTTTTTTTTTTTGGCCGTGCCCACAGCATATGGAAGTTCCCTGGACCAAGGATCGAGCCCATGCCATAGCAGCAATCCAAGCCACTGCAGGGACAACACTGGCTCCTTAACCCACTGCACCACAAGGGAACTCGACAGACTCCTTTTCTTGAAGGCGGGATTGCACGGACCTCATCCCAGACGCTGCTGCTGTCACTGTCGATTACACAGATTCAAACGCCAATGTTCAAAATTACAAATTTTTTTTTTTTTTTTTTGCTATTTTAGCAGCATATGGAGATTCCCAGACTAGGGGTCGTACTGGAGCTGTAGCCGCCAGCCTACGCCACAGCCACAGCAATGCGGGATCCGAGCCGCACCTGTGACCTACACTACAGCTCACGGCAATGCCGGATCCTTAACCCACTGAGCGAGGCCAGGGATCAAACCTGCATCCTCATGGATCCTAGTCGGGTTTGTTAACTGCTGAGCCACAAAGGGAACTCCCAAAATTGCAAATTTCGATTTCAATTCAAGCCCATCTTTCCCCTCGGCAAGTTCCTTCTCTGCACGGCCTCTCTCAGTAAGTGGCATCTATTTCCTGCCAGTTTTGTGGGCTTAAAACCAGTTTCCATCTCTTTTTAGGCACTCTCCATAAAAACCAAAAGAGAAAAAATATATAAACTATTGAGACGGGAGTAAATAAATAGAAAGGACTCTTAAAGATCTTAAATACTTGAAATCAAAGTGCCGCCCCAGGCTTCCGTAGCTTTTAAGGGCTTTTAACGAGCGTCTGCAAAAAATAACATCTGAGAAACAAAATGAAACAATCTGAAGAGAGCCCAGGTTATCCAGCTCTGGCAGAAGCATCCTAAATCTCTGGGTAATAAAAGTTTGGCAGGAATATCTTAACGGGAGCTGGTGCTGCTCAAGACACTTGTCTGCTCTGTTTCCCAAAAGCACATTAAAAACACGTTTCCCTGTTTAATAGACTTATGAGCTGAAATGAATGTGTCAAAATTCTAATAAATATGATAGAACCTGCTAGCCCAGCAAATGTTAAATTTTGCATAAGGATCCCTAACTCCTCGGTTGATGCTTAATGAATATTTCAAACAAAGAGCCCCGGCAGCTGCTCTGGAGGCTCCCAATGAATTACATGGGGTTTTATTACCGACAGGATTAGCCTCCTCTTGTTTCCCCTCATTTTCTCCTCTCTCCCTCATTTGTGCAGGACAAAGGCCCCTCCAGGCTAACGAAGCACCTGAAGCCTGGACACCGAGGGATCAGGGTGTGGGGCTGGTCAGTGAACTGGGCTGAAAGGTGTTCCCCCCAAGTTCATGTCCACCTGGAACCTCAGGATGTGACCTTCCTTGGAAATACAGTCTTTGCAGATGGAATTAGTTAAGAAGTGGCCACGGTGAATTAGGGTGGGCCCCAGATTCAATGCTGGGTGTCTTTATAGGAAAAAGGAATTCCTATTGCAGCTCAGCAGGCCCATGAGGAAACAGGTTTGATCCCTGGCCTTGCTCAGTGGGCTAAGGATCCAGCATTTCCGTAAGCTGCAGCATAAATAGGTCACAGACGTGGCTCGGATCCGGCATTGCCGGGGCTGTAGTATAGGCCTCAGCCGCACCTCTGATTCAACCCCTGGTCCGGGAACTTCCATATGCTGCAGGTGCAGCCACAAAAAGAAAAAAAGAGAGAGAAAGGAGAGGACGATTCAGACACAGACACACAGACACGCACGGGGAAGAAGGCCACGTAACAACAGTGGTGGAGATTGGAAAGATGCGGCTACAAGCCAAGGAATGCTGGGAGCCGCCAAAGTTATCAGAATCAGGAGGTTATTAAAATGTGACCCTGCAGATGCTTTGATTTCAGTCTTCTAGCCTCTGGAACTGAAAGTATAAATTTCTGTGAATACACACACACACACACACACAGAGTTTGTGGTACATTGTTAGGGCAGCTCTAGAAAATTAAGTCAGGAGAGTATGTCTACACATTCCAATGTGCATTAATATGAATCTCCCCCGAAGTTACCTGTGTCTATCACCTTGGTGATGGTGGAGGTGGACAGCCTCTCTTTAATTTCATCAGCATCGGCTATACACCTGCCGGCACTCTTGTAAGATCAGCATTCAAAGCCTCTGACTTCCTCGCTAGCTTTTGTCGCTCAGAAACTTTCCAGTTCTATCCAGCTCTTTTCCCACTGCTGACTCGTCCTTCCCAGCCCATCCGCGTGTGAGGCTGACAGGTAAAGAGACAGAAATACAGTGAGAGAATCTTAAAGAAAGAAACAAAGAGAACCAGGTGCTCTGGTTACCAACCACGAGAAGACAATGTTTCAAAAACTGTCGAGTGCCAGTGCCATTCCAGGCTGTGTCCCCCTCAAATTTATGTGTTGAAACCCTAACAGAATTGAACTGTATTTGGAAAAGGGTCTTTTTTTTTCCTTTTTTTCTTTGGCTATGCCTGCGGCATACAGAAGATCCCGGGCCAGGGATCAAAACCCCGCCACAGAAGTTTCAACACTGGATCCTTAACCACTAGCCCACCAGAAGACTTCTGGATAGGGTCTTTAAAGAGGTAAATACGTTAAAATGACATCATTTGAGTGGACGCTAATCCAACAGGACAGGTAAGAGGAGGGTAGGACGCAGAGAGGCAGAGGGAGGAAGGCCAGGTGAAGATGCAGGAAGAAGACCGCTGTCTACAAACCAAGGCAAGAAGCCGCAGAAGAAACCAGCCCTGCTCACACCTTTTTTTTTTTTTAGAGCCGCACTCGCGGCATATGGAGGTTCCCAGGTTAGGGGTCCAATTGGACCTGAAGCTGAGGGCCTACACCACAGCCACAGCAATACAAGATTCAAACCAAGTCTGCGATCTACACCACAGCTCACAGCAACAGCGGATCCTTAACCCACTGAGCAAGCCCAGGGATCGGACATGCGTCCTCATGGATGCTATTCAGATTCGTTAACCACTGAGCCACGACAGGGACTCCCCCTGCTCACGCCTTTGATCTCAAGCTCAAGCCTCCAGAAGTGTGTGAGAGAATCGATTTCTGCTCCGTGAGCCACTCATCCTCTGCTACTTCACTATGGCAACACTGGCAAATTTATATGAGTGCCAAACTGCCTCTAGGCCCAGGCCTCATGAAAATGCACTCCACACCGACTGCCTGGCTCATAAAATCAGGACAGGAGGGAAAAAAAAAAAGGCAAGTAAATGGGAAAAGTGCTCTTGGAGGGCTAAGTATTAGGCATACAGAGTATAACACTCCAGAAGCAAAAGAGTCTATAAACTGTGTCCACCTAATAATGCTGCCCCGAGCCCAGGACACGCCAGCATTCACTCAGGCCACCTACGCAGAGCCCTATTCGAGAAGGTATTTCGGTTTTACTTCCTTATTTTATTTAATATGCATGATGCTGAAGAGCTCCTGGTAATTATTAGTGAACACTTGGCTTTTCATCCTTTGGCAAAAAAATAAATAAATAAAAATTGGCATTAAAATGTGGCACATTTTAATAGCCTCAGTTTGGTTCAGGCCCAAATTTTTAATGAAGAAGCCCAGGTTATAGGCCCTATCCCAGCAAAGAGGCAGCAAAGCCAGGACCTGCCTGTTTTTCAGGCGGGCAGACAACTCCTCTCAATGAGGCCAGCAGAAGACTTTAAACTGTTTCCTAACCAACCAGTTACAGGGGAAAAACAAAAAGAGCCTAATTATTAAAACCACATCCCAAAACATTAAATTTACATGAATAATTGAGAAGTTATTCATTCGTCTTTATAGATCTTACTATTAAAAATTCAAAACTACTAATAACCTCTCAGCAAATTCTCTAAACACATTATTTTGGAGACATAGTCATGAGAAAAAAAAAAAAAAAACAATATTTCTCCTAGGAGCTGCATCTGATTCCTGAACAAACTTAAGTTTACTAAATTTGACTGAAAATATGGGTGGCAGAAGTCAAGAAAGACTTTGAAAATTCCATGATATGGAAGAAGAAAAAGGTGACTGTGAGAGGAGCCCTGAAGCTGTTTAAATAAATCCTTTTAATGGATGAAGATGATGTTGTACATATATATATATACACAATGGAATATTACTCAGCCGTAAAAAGGAACAAAATAATGCCATTTGCAGCAACATGATGGACCTAGAGATGATCATCCTAAGTGAGGCAAAACCAAGAAAGACAAATACCATATAATATTGCTTATATTTGGGATCTAATTTTAAAATGATACGAAAGAACTTATTCACAAAACAGAAACAAGAATCAGGGATTTTGAAGCCAAATTTATAGTTACCAAAGGGGAAATGTTGGGGAGAAGGATAAATTAAGAGGCTAGGATTAACACATGCGGATTACTACACAGAAAACAGGTTAAGTAACAAGGACCTACTGCTTTCCTCCAGGGAAATCTACTCAATAGTACGTAATAACCTATATGGGAAAATAATCTGAAAAGGAATGGATCTGTGTAGGTGTATAACTGACTCACTTTGCTGTATACCTGAAACCAACATGACACTGTTAAGTCAACTACACTCCAACCAGATTTTTAAAAATAAATAAATAAGTCCTCTTTGCCTCCTTAGGATGAGGCTATCCTAAGGAATTTCAATGCCAAGGAAACCTAGGAATTGAGAGTGCAATACACGTGGCTGGTCTTAACAGAAACACCAGGCGAGAAGGAATTTCATCCCACGCAGAACGGCCGTCCTCCCGCAGCCGCACACGTGAGCTGAAAAATCACAGTCCTCCAAAGGCCAAGCCAGTGTGAAAACCCATCTACTGAGTTCATCATGCGGCAACAGAAGCTGTCCCCGGTTTAAAAAGCAAACACAGGTAAGTGCGGGAGTAAAACACTGTTAATTATTGATACTGCCTTGTTCAACAGTTTATCAAATCCTCCCCCCAGGCACCTAAAGGAGGATTAACAGGGGAAAGAGGGGAGAGCAAGGATTCCAAGTCCATGATTAGAAGAGGACAGTGTGACACCCGGAGGAGAGAAGGGGCATGGGAGGGAGAAGGACACTGGTGAACATCCAAGCTCCATCGTGACTCTGAACAGACCAGCCCCGCAGGTGCTGATCTGGGGGTTGCCCTTGGGGACCCTGAGTTGGAAAAGGCAAAAGTCTGTCTCCCAAGATCAGTTCCATTTCCACGGGAAAATGCCACCCAGCAAGTCAGGAACGGAACCCCCAAGGAATTCCAGATTTTAGACTAAGATACAAATACAAATGGCTGGTGTTGGGAGTTCATCCAAATTCAAGACCCCCTCAATGCTCGGTCTGCGTCCAGGGTTTCATTTTACAAAATACGGCTTCTCATCAGCCAGGCTGTCCCGGTGCAATGATGGTTGCCAGGTGAAGCCTCCTAATATAAAAGACTAAAACATCACGGAAAATCTCTTCTAATCCCAGAGTTTCTCGTGGTTGATGCCTTCCTGACTTAAGACCTCATCTGCTTTCTCCCCAACAAGCTATGGAAAGATTTACAGATAGTACATGGGAGCCAATTCACAACGAATTTCCCAAAGTAAATCACCTTTTTGTCTCCTGGCAAAGAATGCCTATTGTTCCTTCTACTGATAACATGAAATTAGATAGATCCCCATCTGCCGTGCTAATGGATCAATGAAAAAAAACAACCAACTCTTAAAGAATTTCAACTTCCTCTCTCAGACCAATCGACACGCTGAAATGAGGCAGTTAACAATCAGTAAAAGAATGATTCACCTTGCCTACCCTTCTTTAGCCTAAAGAGAGGGCTAGTAAGGAAAAAAAAATAAGAAAGTTCACTGGCAGCTGAATGGGGGAAGTTAAGGCTTCTTTGCCAAGTTCTAGATAAACACTGGGGTCATGGAGTCATTTGAAATGTGACGGACATTATAAACCTTTGCCCTCCAAAAACAATGATCTCTTTTGCATAAAATTTCAAGAGGTTCATAAAGCCTTCGGTGCCCATTCATGAAAGCCAGATTTAAAGAAGCCCTAATTTCTAGAATTTACTGAAAAACAGAATTGCCTCCAAAGATGTACACGTAAAAGTGCTCTCTGCCACATTCTTTACAAGAGCAAACGATTGGAAACACCTTAAATGGCCACTGGGCCATTTTATTTGGAAAGATCATGACCAAAAATAAGAACGAAGTGGAGTTCCCTTCGTGGCTCAGTGGTTAACGAACCCGACTAGGAACCATGAGGATGCAGGTTCGATCCCTGGTCTCGCCCAGTGGGTTAAGGATCCGGCATTGCCATGAGCTGTGGTGTAGGACGAAGACATGGCTCGGATCTGGTGTTGCTGTGGCTCTGGGGTGAGCTGGCAGCTATACCTCCGATTAGACCTCTAGCCTGGGAACCTCCATATGCCAAGGGTGCGCCCTAAAAAGCCAAAAAAAGATAATAGAATGAAGTAAATGGATGAGCTCCCAGGAGGGCATTTGTGTGTGAGACAGGAACCTGGACCATAAGGAATGTGAAGGTAGAAGAAAATTTATTTTTATTTGTAATCCATGTTATTACTTTCTTAATTAAGAGAAAGTTTATTGGAGATAGATAAATAGTTGAGGAGGGTGGGAGAGAGACAGAAACTGTTTTAAAAGAAGTTCTGGTTTAAAGTCCCAAAATATCCCCAGCCTTGTGAAGAGTTGAGACTGTAAACCACTTGGCATCAAGACATGAATAGGAAAGCACTCATAAATGCATAAGTGCTTTTCCCAGCTTCTCTCCCACAGGGTGGCTTTTCTGCCTTTCCCTCTTGTTGAACCAATTATGGGACATTATAACAGCAGCGCCAATATTATTTTTTAGAGGCTGATGTTATTCACTAAACACCCATTAAACCAATCTCCATGCTCCATTTACAGCAAGCTTAAGGGCAAATCCAGATGGTACAAATAATGCATATTCGGACTGCATCTGCACGAGGCCAGTCATCAAATAGCCATTAGCAGTTTTAGAGTCTTCAACTGCCTGACACCCACAAGTGTCTCCAGGTGAGAAGAACAGCAACCTTTCCGGAGATGGCTGGCCCTTGGGTCTCAGCAAACCATCTTTGCCCTCCCCCAGGGGCCGCTTTTGCCTTTGTATCTAAACAGTTAGCAACAGCAACCGAGGGTTGCCTGGTAACCTGGAACAGGCCGTGCCTAGGTGTTCCCGAGCAGAGCACAGGATGGCATCGCCCTCCCACACAGCCCTGACTCACCACCATGTCACCCTGGGCTGGCCAAGGGGATCCAGCCACCCTGGGAAACTCTCCAGCAGAGCCAACTCCCCCTGGCCCTATATTACCACGGCCCCATTCCAAAAGGTGCATCTCAAAGGGATAGCCACTTTTGACCTTTTTTGATGGACAAGCACTGAACCTTCCCCTGCAGCCTTGACAATGGGAAAAAAAAAAAAAAAGGATAGAATAAAATCTGGCCCATTTCCTCATCCTAGAGAAGGCTCAGAATCAGGATCAGAAGTATGGCGTGAACTGGTCATTTCTGTGTCTTATTTAAAAATACAGAGCTCCCGTCGTGGCTCAGCGGTTAACGAATCTGACTAGCATCCATGAGGACGCAGGTTTGATCCCTGGCCTCGCTCAATGGGTTAAGGGTCTGGCATTGTTGTGAGCTGTGGTGTAGGTCACAGATACCGCTTGGATTTGGCGTTGCTGTGGCTGTGGTGTAGGTCAGTGGCTACAGCTCCGATTGGACCCCTAGCCTGGGAACCTCCATATACCGTGGGTATAGCCCTAAAACTAAAACTAAATATATATATATATATATATATATATATATATATGGTCTGCAGTTTTCTTATGATGCCTTGATATCCTTTTGGTATCAGGGTATTACTGGCCTCAGAATAAATTTTAAAGTGCTCTTATTCTATTTTTTATAGCAAAAAAAAAAAAAAAAAAA